>CAOKZL010001504.1:0-371778 GCA_948472985.1 Iguana delicatissima | reverse complement strand
CATCCTCAAAACACGGTTGTCAGTCATTTCTAATAAGTCTTCATACTGTAGTCATTTATCTATATCTTTCCATCTTCCAAAGAAAGCTTCTTGCAGGGAGACCCAATTAGGTAGCTGCCTAATGTTCTTATTCTTATATTCAGTCCATACTTTAAGTAGCGATTTTCTTACAAAATGATGCGTAAAATCTTTATCTATTGCTGACTTTCCATAAAACATATAGGCATGCCATCCCATGCTTAAGTCAGCTCCCTCCAATGCCAGCATTCTTGTATTATGAAGATCCATCCAGTCTTTTATCCAAGTGAATGCCACTGCCTTGTAGTATACCTGTAAGTCCGGTAGGCCCAGGCCTCCTCTCGCTGTTAGGTCCGTCATAATTCTCCATTTGATTCTTGGTTTCTTCCCTTGTCATATAAATTTGGTTATGTCTCTCTTCCATTGAACAAAAGGTTTAATATTTGTAATAATAGGCATATTTTGAAAAAGATAATTCATTTTTGGTAGTACATTCATTTTTATCACTGAGATTCGTCCCAACATAGATAGTCGAAATTGAGTCCATTTAACCGGGTCTTGAGTTATCTCCTTCCATTTCTTATCATAGTTGTTTTGATATAGTTCATTATTTCTTTTTGTAATCCAAACTCCTAAATATTTAGCCTTCTGTCCTTTATTAAATCCTGTTATTTGTTTAAATTCAGCCTCTTCTTTCTCCCTCATATTTTTGTTATATACACTGTTTCTTCCTTGTTGATCTTAAAGCCAGAGTAATCTCCATATTCTTGAATAATATCCATCAATCCTTGAACATTCTTGAGGGGATCATCAAGAAACAATACCAAATCATCTGCAAAGGCTTAAGTTTGTACTGGTATTTCTGTATCTGGACTCCTCTTATTGTTGAATCTTCTCTTATATTGTTATTAAATATTTCTAATGTCATAATAAATAGCAGGGGTGATAGGGGACAACCCTGTCTTGTTCCTCTCAACAGTTCTATCCGTTTAGTTCATTCTCCATTTATAATTAGTCTCGCCATCTGTTGAGAGTATATTGCTTCAATTCACGATGTAAATTCTTCTCCTGCTTGTGCTTGCTTGTGTTCTTCAAGAATGACCAATTAACCATATCAAATGCCTTTTCTGCATCAACAAATACCATAGCTAGCTTTCTTTCATTGTGCTTTTCGTAATATTCTATTATGTTTAAAACTGTCCTGATATTGTCGCGCATCATTCTCTTAGGTAAAAAACCATTCTGGTCTTCATGAATGTTTTCTTGAAGAACCTTTTTAAGTCTCTCAGCCAAAATAGCAACAAAGATTTTATAATCAGTATTTAATAATGAAATATGTCTGTAATTTCTAACGTCCGTTACATCTCTTCCTTCTTTTGGGATCAAAACTATATTAGTTTCTTTCCATGTATCTGGTAATACCTCCTTTTTTATCTCATTTATTGTTTTTTGTAATGGGATTGAGAGTTCATGTTCCAAGATTTTATAATTTGGGATTCTGTACATATTTCAAATCCTGAGTTCTAATTCGAGCTTCTTGTAAACAGATTATATCCAATTTTTGTTTTTCCAGATGATGGAATATTTGTCTTCTTTTGTATTCCGAATTAAATCTTTAATATTCCATGAGTATATTTTAAACCCCATTTTAACAATTTTATATATTAATTTTATATAGTCTAGTCGAATTATTACTGTAATATCTCTCCTGCAAGTTCTTCTTCCCTTTCCATTTCTTGTTCTGATTCTTGTAATTGTCTTACTGCCTCTTCACCTTCTTCTCCTTGCTTCTGCGTAGTCTCTTCTTTTCCTTCCACCATAGCTTGATGGTGGAAGTCTTTGTCTGTTTCTGATATCTTCTGAAAATCCTTCTTCAGCCTTTCCATCATTTCTTTGGCCTCATAAACCGAATTAATTCTGTATTGTTGTTGTTTATAATTGAAAGAGATTCCCTCGATCTTCTCCCATCTATAATTTATCCCATGCTTCATCAACAAATTGGCCAAAGGTTTATATTCTTGTCTTTTCTTGAGAATTTGAAATGGTATATCATTAAAAAAATTTACATCCCTATTTTCAATCTGAAATGTTCCTTCATAGCTGCGTTGTAAAATTTTGTCTCTAGTAACTGTCCGATTGAAAGTTATTATTATGTCTCTTGGAAGTTTTCTTTCTCCCGTAGTTCTAGAAGCGACTCTAAACATTCTGTCAACACACATCTCCATTTTATCTTCATCTATGTCTAGAAATTCTGCCAAAGCAGGGATCATTTTTTCATATAAACTTTCCGCAGTTGATTCAGGGACTCCTCGAAAACGAAGGCATCTCTCGCAGTACCTCAATTCCTGTTGCAAAGTTTGAAGTTCTTCTTCTTGTTGTTTCCCTTTAACCTCTGCCATTTCAGTTTGTACTTGTTTAACTTGTTCCTTTATATCTTTAGTTTCTGTCTTTATCTTTGTGATGTCCTTAGTCAAAGTTTCCAGCTTCTTCCCAAGTTTTTCAATCTCATGTTTCATATCTGCTGTCATTTCTTTCCTTGTTTCCTTTAGATCCTGTCTAATGTCTGTCTCTGTCTTCTTGATGTCTTCTCTAATGTTCCTTAATTCCTGCTTGCTACTTCTGAGTAATTTTCAAATCCAAAATGCGTGTTGGAATTTTGAATGGACATTTGTTCCTGTACAACAGTGGTGAGCAACTTTCATGGGCTAGAGGTCTGCACTGCTTCCCGAAGAGACCTTCCATACCTAAGAACACATCAATTTTTGCCCCTCAATCCCACCAAACCCCTGGTAGGGATTGCTGGACAATTGTGCCATGTTTTTGCTTCCCACCCAAACTATTTCACGTGGAGGAAAGGCCCCTTTTCTATAACCTAAAGTGATCTAGAAGCCAAAAAAGGAAAAATGAAACACTTCACCCATGTCTGCATCTTCTTCACGCCAGTGTTCTGGTGTAATGGGTGGGGTGAGGGGGAATCTACTTTCTCCATACCATACGTAATTCTAATCAATCTATTATATCTCCTCTTCCTTGCCCTTTCATTTTCCAAGGTAGATTTCTCCCAACATTGCAATCTTTCCTCTCAGAGGAATTGTTTCAACTGTTTAACCATTTTGTTTGCATTTTTCTCCACCTACTCCAACTCTGTTAGTGTTGCTGTATGGCTTGAAGTCATTTTCAGTCGTTTTCTGGGACAGATTTGTTCAGAGGGGGGTTATCTTTGCTCCCTCTGAAACTGAGAGAGTATGACTTGTCCAAGGCCACCCAGTGGTTTTCTGTAGCTGAGCATGGATTTGAACTCTGGTATCCAGAATCATAATCCAAAACTCAAACCATGACATTACGCTGGCTGCAACTCTACAATATCCTTTATCAGGCATGGTAAACCAAACCAAGTGCACTGGTGACACATATTTGTAAAAGGGAAGCATGACATCAACAGTTCCATCTTCCACTCCTTTTCTAGTTTTGACCAACATTGAACTTGCCTTCTTTTGCAGTAGACAAACCTGGGGTAAACATTTCCATTGAGCTGTCCACCACAGCACCAAGACTGCTTTCCTGATCAGTCACCATCTGCTCAGATCCCATAAGTATATATCTGAAGCTTGGATTTTTAGTCTGATATGCAGCAGTGTGTTTGTGTGTGTTTCCAAATGTTAATTCTTCCACTTTGGAAAGCTCTGAAATACTTCCAAACCACTTTTGGTTTTTGGTTTTTTTAAATATTTTTATTGAAAATTTAGTTGAAAATAAAAAAAACCCTCCCCACTTCCAAGCTTAAATTTTCCAGTTAAATCTGCTTATTTCCATTGCATACAAACATAGTTTCCGCTTAATAGAGAAGAGAACAATTACATTATTTCTTTCTTCATTTCTTATACACTTATATCTTTATCCAGTCCAAAACTCCTCTCCATTCCCTTTCAAAGTTCTGGATAGGTTTATTCTTCAAAGAAAATGCTAGTTTTTCTATCTCTACCATATCAAGAACTTTTAACTTCCACTCTGCTATATCAATATATTTCCTTTCTTTCCAATGTTGCACATATGCCAACCTTGCAGCAGTTATTAAATATAATAATATCGTCTGATGGCTTCTCATCTCCCTTTGTTGCCCTAACATATTTAACAAGTAAAACTCTGGTCTCATTTCAAAATTCAGATTACAAATTCTTTGAATTTCGTCAAGTATCCCTTTCCAATTTTTTTTTGCTATCCTACAAGTCCACTGCATATGAAAAAAGGACCCCGTCTTTTCATCACATTTCCAACACTTTGCATTCCCAGTTTTAGTTATTTTTTGTCATCTTTCTGGGGACATGTACCATCTATGCAGCATTTTATAAAAATTTTCTCTTAAATTTAAATTTGATGTAAATTTTATATCAATTTTCCACAAACCACTTTTGTTTTAGCCACCCTAAATAATTACTGTTGTCAGCAGATATGGCCACCTTCCTGCTGTCTGTTAATCCTCCCTTCAAAGCAAAGCACTTTTTTCCTCTACGAAAGGCAAGGAGAATGACTGGGAAGGCAGGACTCACATGTCCAGTCTTTCTCAGGCCTTTTCCACATTTCACTTTTGAAATGGGGCGGTGTTCCTCCAGTGAGGACGTTTACACTTGGGGGCGAACTGGGTCCGGACTACTTCATGTTTGTCTGGACTTCAGCCCGCTCCAGAACACCCAGAACTGGTGGTTCCCTGTGTCAACGCCAAGGCCTGGTGAGCAGCCAAGAGAGCCGGTTAACAGGTCTCTTCGCAGATAAGACAGGCAGTAAATCAAAGAGCTTTTCTTCAGCAGGCAAATTAATCTATTGTTGCCTTCTCTGTTCTGTCCTGACACCCTGTGCTATTGAAAGACAGATTAAAAGAGGACTTTCAATAGCCCAGTGCGCCCAGTCCACCGCTGCCCTAAGTGTAGATCTGCAGGCTCGCACCAGCACGAGGCTGCAGATCTTCCAGGGGCGGGCTTCCAGCTGGCAAGCTTCTCTGGTTGGTGGAGAGCCTCTGCCAACTGGAAGCCTCCATTTTCATCTCCGGAGAGTGTGTAGCACAAGTGCGCGCTGCTCCGGAGTGTCGTGGATCATCGGGGGGGGAACGTGCCAGTCTGGTGAGTAATGGACTGCCCCGTTCCCCCTACAAAGTGCGGAAAAGCCCTCAGTTTCAAGCAGACTCAACCTGGCATGAAATAGAGCTAGACTCTTCCAGTGAAGGGACTTCGCTTTATGAACTGTTATCCACTTTCAAGGACTTAACTATCTTTGATTATGATATCATAGTGGGAGTTTACACTATCCTGGTTAATCCTGGGTAATTTGGAAGTTTGCTCCATGTTCCTAAAGGAGATTAATAAGAAGAAATGGGATTTTCCAAAAGATAGCTCACCAATGACCATTGAGGAGACATCACAGCCACCACTAATCATAATAAACTACCAAGGAGAATTTTATGGCACACACTCAGGTCTCAAAGGATGATGGTGAAACAAACAGTGCTTCTCATTGACTGCAATCCAACATCCCCTTTAGGATGCTGAGATATGTTGCATCGGCAGTACAAAACCCCTGTGCAGAAAGGCAACATTGCACAACACGTGCCAACAACTGTGTGCCATTGGCTATGCAATTGTGCAATTGCAATGTGAAATGCACAATGCATAACCAGAATGTGGAACCTTGCTGTGTGTGCAACTCTGCTTCCTCCACCACTGTCAGCAGAATACATTGGTTGCACTATGGCAAATAATTAAGCCCACATGCACAGTGCTATACTATACACATGTAGTATCTCAGCTGAGTTGCAAAGAATAATTTGGGATTTTTTTTTTTTAAAAATGAGGCCAAGATCCTACATCATATGAAGTGTAGTATTTTTCTGCAATTTATAGCAGTCTAACATGCAGAAGAAATTGCCAGGGAGATTTTTAAGTGCATGATTTGTTCACAGAAGTCAAGCTGTGAGCTGCTGTGGACATGAAAGGACTCTATGCCTGGGATTTCATGTGTGTGTTGAACTTCTCAAGTCAGTGGTGTAGGAACATGGGGGGGAAGGGAGTGCTTTGCCTTGGGCAGCAATGTTTCGTGGGCATCCTGGCTCGTAGCTATGCCCCCACATGACCTGGCCATGCCCCATGCACTGAGGCCATGCCCCCATGCACCATAGCCCCCTCTCCCTCCCTCCACACACTCCAAGCTCCACCACTGTCTCAAGTTGTGCACAGCATTCTAAAGATCAAGTAGTTCACACAAACCATTGGCTGGAAAATTATTTCAGCTTTATCTCTTCTTCTCCACTTCCAAGCCACTAAAGCAAAGGGATTTGCTTCCTTGTGGCTGACTTGTTCATCTATTCTGGCTGCTTCTAGAAGTGCCAGATAAACACTAACGTTCATAGCCATGCAACTCTACCTTGGATTTCACCTCAGGGCTGAGAGTAGACAAGCATTTATGGAATTTTGGCCCCTGCAACATTCCTTGCATTTCTGGGGGTTCCTACAACATAAGAAACAAAGCTATGAGCTTCTCATTGCTTTAATTAATTTTCTGAATCTGTCAATGATTACTTCATTTAATAAAATCCATGTTATTCATGGAATGGTTCAATCTGTTCTTGACTTCCCCTTGAATCTGGTTGATGAGACCAAAAGTAGGTCAGTGGAACTACATGGTTAAAATACACCAGAATATATTTGTGAACTGTTCCAGGTCGTCAGATAAAATAAACTTACAGTTTCAGTACAGAGTCATTTTTCTTAGGTTGTAAGTTGCATACTCATGCCAACGTGGGAGTATATTCCACTGAAATTACAGAAATTCATTTCCAAATAAATGCTTTTAGGATAGGAATGTTCAGTGTGACTCTTTAAGAACAAGGCTTGGCTACAGAATTGCCCACTGAGCAGTAAGAACTGATTGAGTAGAATAATGTGTCTGCAAGTAATAGATGGATCCAGGAGGTAAATCTAATAAGCAGCTTTACTTTTTGCCACAGTGAAGATAATCCTATTCAATTAAAATGGGGATAATAAAACAATACTGGTTAAAATGTAATCTTAAAATTAGAAAATCTGAATACATGTTTTAAAATTAGCAGCGATTTACAATCTATTTTGTTTTCAGCTGAGCTGCAAGATGGGCATACAATAATTACTTGGATACAGACTTTCTTGGCTGCCGCATCACACTGCTGACTCATGTTCAGCTTGTGATCTACCATGACTCCTAGGTCCCTTTCACACGTATTGCTATCCAGCCATGTGTCCCCCATCCTGTATTTGTGCCTTCCATTTTTTCTGCCTAAGTGCAGGAACTTACATTTCTCTCTGTTGAAATTCATTTTGTTAGCTTTGGCCCAGCTCTCCAATCTGTCAAGGTCATTCTGAATTTTGATCCTGTCCTCTGGCATATTAGCAACCCCTCCCAATTTGGTATTATCTGCAAATTTGATCAGCATGCCCTCCACTCCTTCAACCAAGTCATTGATGAAGATGTTGAATAGCACTGGGCCCAGGACGGAACCCTTTGGCACCCCACTAGTCACTTTTCTCCAGTATGAAAAAAAGCCATTGGTGATCACCCTTTGGGTTCGGTCAGTCAACCAATTACAGATCCAACTAACAGTAGCCCTGTCCAGCCCACATTTTACTAGCTTCTTTGCAAGAATGTCATGGGGAACTTTGTCAAAGGCCTTACTGAGGTCAAGATATGCTGCGTCTACAGCATTCCCTTCATCTACCAAGCCTGTAACCCTATCATAAAAAGAGATAAGATTAGTCTGGGATGACTTATGTCTGAGAAATCCATGCTGGCTTTTAGTGATTACGGCATTGCTTTCTAAGTAATTACAAACTGACTGTTTAATGATTTGCTCTACGATCTTTCCTGGAATTGCTGTCAGGCTGACCAGGTGATAATTATTAGGGTCTTCTTTTTTCCCCTTCTTGAAGATGGGGATGACATTTGCCCTCCTCCAGTCTGCTGGGACTTCTCCTGTTCTCCAAGAGTTCTGAAGGATTATTGGACTTGGTTCAGAAATGACTTCTGCCAGCTCTTTTAATATCCTTGGATGTAATTCTCTCTCTCTCTCTCATTCTTTTCTCTTGTACGTTAGTTTAAGAAGAGACAGACTCTTTTGATTCAAGAATGCATTTTTTTAAATAAATATTCCTCTTGTTGAATATTCTAAACTTATATTTTTGCTCCCATCATCCTAAAACAGTCATCTTTGCTCTTGCAGGGATAAAAGTTCTAGCAGCTCTTTTGTTTCAATAATAATCTCTCAACATCCATCCCCTCTAACAAGGGGTGTGTGCGCAAAAAACTGCATTTTTGTACAGAAAGAAATATACTTTGCATTAACAACAACATTGTTTATTTTCACCATTGTTTTAGTCCTGAAGTATGAAAAATGGTCAACAATGCACAAAAACTCTTAAACTCTTGCCCAGCTTGGAGCTGACTTTTGGAATTGTTCACTCTTGTATGCCAGAATGAAATAAGAAAAGATTTATTTCTCTAGTACATTTCTAGAATACTTTTGTGATGTCACTTCACACTCCAGCTAAGGCTGCATAAAGTACCCAGTCTGCCGCCCTTTCTGCACCTTACCATCTTCTGGTGCTGGGGTGCGGGGATCGCGCAAGCAGCCTCCGGAGAGAGGCTCTCACATCCGGGGTCCTTCAGCTCTGCATGAGCTACCTGCTCACGTGAGAGCACCGCCTCTTCCTTCCGCAGTGCAGCCTGGGAGTTTCCCAAGCTGCACTGGGGCAGGAAGCATGACCGGCATGGCTCCAGAGGCTCTGCATGCCAGGTAAGTGTGGGCTGGGCCTGGGATAAATGCGTGATCGTGCACCATTTTCAGCTTCTAGCCGAAAATGAAAAGGTGCGCGATCCGGTGCCTGCCGGACCCTGGAGCATCACGCAATTGTGAGTGCGTCGTGCGGATCGCTCCTCACAATCGCGTGATGCTCCAGGCCCTCTTTTGCATGGAAAATGCTATGTGAAAAGGGCCTGTGTGAATTCTCACACAAACTGATTTGATCCCAGCCACCCAGATGAATTTACAAATTGGGGCCTAGTTATCCACTGCCTTTAATGTTTCCCAAATGAAGTTCTTAGCTTAAGGAAAAAAATTGCAGAATACATTTCAAATTCATGATCTGAGAGAAAATGGCAAGCATCCTGTTGGTTACATAGTTCAGGTGTTGTCCAAATTGCTTATGCAATTTATTTGATCATGGCAGAAGGAGAAACCCAACATCTCTACCTACTCTGATCCACCTACCTTTTTATCCTAGCTGCCCTTCCCCCCCATTGCCATTCAGTGGTCAAGAGAGAACATGGGAAGGACCAAAGACAGACAAACAGACAGCTGGCTCCATCCTTGCAGCTGCATATATGGGGGTTCTGTACAGTTCTAAGAGGACGAAATCTTCTTCCTATTGCTGGCTGCACAAATGGAGGCAGCTGGCTTTTTGGCTGCTCCTCACCTCCCCTTTCTGCCCCATTAACAGCTGTGAAGGGCACCCAGCCAGAAAACAGGTAGGCTGAATGTGTAAGGCCATTTCTGCACTACACTGTTATAGTGCTATTGTTCCACTTTCCACATTCTATGGAATCCTGGGGTTTGCAGTTTAGGGAGAGGCATTTAGAATTCACAGCCAGAGAGCTCTTTGGCCTCTACACACCTCAGAATTTCACAAGATGTTGAAAGTAGAATAGCACTGTAACAGTGTAGTGCAGAAATGGCCTAAGGAAAATGGAAGACACATAGCTATCCATAGTGGAACTTTACAGTCTGCCAGTGTGACACAGGATCTCAGCCAATATGTTTTGAAATGCATATTTTGAGAGCATATTTAAATATGAAATTTCATGTATCTTTTTAAATAAAAATGCAGATCAATGTAGAAAATTATTGGGGAGGGATGGAATTACGCATGAACATGGCAAAAGTGACACAAACATATTCATCCACCTCTCAGTGTGGGTCAATACTCATTTGCATCACCTTACCTTTAACTTAACCTTCTGTCTTTTTCTTAAACTATAAGTGAGGCCCACATAATGACAACTGTTCACACTATATTCCACACCCTTTTTCACATTCCCAGTTTGTTACTAGCTTCAATTTAGATCCTTGAAGCAGGGCTCTGTCTATTTTTTTAAATGTAATTTTATTCTGTGTTTAACGGTAATATATAAATAAAAGCATAAGTACTACCACCACCATAACATACTTGAAAGGAAATAATGCTCTTAAATGGTGAGTAACATTTTGAGTTGGTTGTGCTATGTGTTTATTGCTCATTTTAACTCAGATAATTGTATGCTGAAGCTTTTACAATGTAATATGATTTAGCTCTGAAAATGGCATGTCTGAGATGCTTACTTGCAGAAGCTTCATGCTCAGGTTATTATCTGTACTGATGTTAGATGTAATTTAACTCCCAAACTATGATAGTAGAAACCAGAGTTTTAGATTCATTTAGAAATGGAAAAATAAATTAAATGGAACTGCATTTCCATATGAAATTATTCATTTTGTACTTCCCAAGACTGCCACCAGAAGAGAAGACATATTGTTGAAAAATGCATTATTTTTGAGGCCTATAATATGCTTTGGAAATGAAAATGTGTACAAAAATGTGTACAAAAATTTTTTCAATGTAAACAAGCCAAAAGACATGCAGATGAAGAACATGTACACATGCTTTAATCAGTGTAAAAAAAAACACTAAACAATACTACAAAAACACATATTTGATCAGAGATGGGATTCATGCAATCCCCAAATGTTTTTGGATTGCAGTTCCCATCAGTCTCAGCCAGCAATAGATAAAGATGTGATATATACTAAAAATATGTAGGGGAATGTGAGAAATAATAGTGTATCTCAGAAGAATAATTATTAATATTTACAAGCAGATTATGAGCAACAACTAATTCCGCCTCATCCCTACCCTCTCACCAGGTCTAACAGGGAAACAATTGGGTTAGTCTTCTTTGCAAAAACATTTGAAGCAAATTCACTTACCAATAATAAAGATTTCATAACATCTCATAGTGAAAGGCTCTGTAGCATGTGGTTCTTCAAACATGGATGGGGAGAGAAGTGCAGACTATAAAACTAAGCACAAACAAACTTAGCCTAACTGCATACTAACTGATTCAGGAAGAGAGAGGGGGTGTCAAAGACTAACAAACGGGAAATTATATTTATATATGTTATGCCTAAACTCTTAGAGAGACATGCAAACTAACAACCTCTGAGTAAAAGCAGGCACACACAGATTTCTGTGCAGGTGAGGGGGGGGGAGAATCTTCCAACCTGATATTGAAATAGGAATGGAGTGAGAATGATTGTGGGACCTTAGAAATTCAGCGAGAATGAGGTACACAGGTTTTCACATCTCTGGTCTCTTCAGCTACTATTGTCCAATGGAAGTGACTCCGACAAAAAACAGCACCATTAACTGCTTAGTTGCATTCAAAATTTGTTTGCTTATTTTTTTAAAAAAAAAAAATCAGATATTAGAATGGAGAGATGATGAAGCAAATGTACATGAGTCCCAAATGTGAGAAATTACCAAGCAGCCAGCATGCTGAAACCTGAACTCTGAAAAAGACTCCTTTCTCCGGTGTGATAAAGCCTCATAGAAGCTACTGGCAAGTCTGTAAATTTAATTTTAATACTAAACGACACTGGACAGACTGCACCTGCCATTGCCTCACTTTCCCACTGAAATATTAAATCAGATGTTTGATAAGATGCCAGAAGACCAGCATGGTAATGAAAAGAAACACTTGTTAATATTACATCTGCCACTGTACATTATAGCACCCCTGCTAAACCAGGGTGTTTAAAGATGACATTAGTGGCAAACTGATTTAATTTCAGTTTAAAAGGGAGAATATGCAATTTTGATCCCATTTACTTAGACCAATGCCAATTTCAACTTGGAAATGCCAGAAAGAAGGAAGAAACGGACAAATGAGGTTGCGTATTTGAATATTGATAAGCCATTTTTTAATTCATCAAGGTTATACTGAGGTGCCATACACGCACTGCATACAAAATAAGAAGCTGTGAGAGTTGAAAAGTGTGATGTGTGTTACAAAATGTTCTCAAGGAGTGCTGGAGCAACAATATGCTGCTGATATTATAAGAGTGGGAAAGTTCAAATGCAAACATTGAGGGTGGAATTAGTGTTTAATTAGAGATCAGGTTATCCACTCAAATGGTGCCCTCATGTTACATTCTGCTGCTCCATAGCATGTAGATACATTTACTTTATTGGCTGAAAGGTGGAAAGGAAATGCTCTTTGTGACATCATGACACAAGTTCACTTGGGAGGAAGAGGGAAATCTTTTTTTTAGAAAAATTCTTTTTTTTTTTAGAAAAAACTTTAAATACAGCATAGAAATGTTATTTTCTATAGCTGTTCAAAGTTAATTACTTATAAATCACAACAGAGTTCAGTGGAAAAGACAGATGTAAATTTTTGATTTTCCCATTAATGTCAATGGGACTTAAAGGTGTTAGAGGGCTGGAAGATACCATTTTGCATGAGATAGATCTGTGGCCTACCACTATATTGCTTGAACCCCTCCAGTTCTGGAAAGCAACTGAATCTCCCCTCTCCTTGTTCCAGTTTTAATAAGGCTGACCTCTTTTAGAAAGAAGGCTACGGAGGTATGAAAATAATCTTAAACTTCAAACCCTGTTATTGCAAACTGAAGTTGATTAAAGACTAAAGATATTTTTGTTTAATTACCAATATTTTCAATTGCATATGGCTGTTAAAATATCTTGTATTTCTATCTGGTTTCATGCATCAGTCATCTCTCCACATTCCCTAGGGTTAGGGGCACAGGACCTCCGTGAAAGTGGAAAAACCGTGAATAACTCTAGGCCCTCCCAAACCATATTTAACACACACACAAAAAGAATGATCACCATATTCAGCCCACCATGGATTCCTCTGAGGCGTCAGGCTTTCTTCTCAAGTCAAAAGTGGGTGACTGGTAGGGATTTCTGCCACCTCCACTTCCACATCATTTTAAAGAAGGACTTACAACGCTCGTTCACAGTTTCTCAGTCTCACAAGGCTTGCAGTCTCTATTAAAAACAGCATAGGGAGTCAGCAGAGGTGACAGAAAATAATCAGTGTACAATCAAATCTGCGAAAGTGAAACCTGCAAATGTGGAGGGCTAACTGTTTATTATTGTCACAGTAATTGGCTGTTATTTTACCTGGTATGGTGTCTTGAGCAATTTCCCATTTAAAAGGTGACCTATGAATAGTCTCATAGTATCGTAGATGGCTCTATGGGCCATCGGGACCAATTCTCTGCTCGGTGCAGGATCTCTAGCTAAAGCATCCACAGCATGCAGCTGTACAGTCCTTTTTTTCCCTAACACATCTAGAGGAGACTCTGCCACCTCTCTAGGCAATTGGTTTCACTGCCAAACCACTCTTACTGGGAATAGTATGCAAATCAATACTGACTCAAATCTCATTGTTTAATCAAGGCCTCTCTCTCTCTCTCAGACACAAACACACAGATACTCCAGAATGTTTGTTAATGGTAACAGCCACGCTTAACATATAAATGAGGAAATCAACCTCATATTTCAGTTATACTATGGGAAGGGAGATAAAAGCTCCACCCATTTTGATCACAGTATCAAGGTAATTTTCACTGATGGTATAGGGACACTAATGTCTCTCCAATGGCAGAAGTATATTTCTGATTATGTTGGCACAGTGGCATTTATGACATAGATTATGAATAGAAGGTGACTATAGGATTGTCTTCAAAATAAAAATCCAAAATAGACATTTAAAACCCATCATTCCATAAATCTGTCACAAACATATGTTACTGTAAGGCTATATATTGATCTGCTATTTACTACACTAACTTAACATAATGCTTTCTCAATTTTGTGTGGCCACTGAAGATTTGACAATGCTAAACCTAAAAATTGTCCAACCTCTTTGATTAGCTAACAAGTCTCTTACATTAGGAACATCACCAGAATTGGACTTACTGATGAATACGGTCTCTCTCTTACACACACATCTTTCTAGTTCCTTATAAGTATCACTGTTTTCAACTGTGCCAGCTCCATAGGTGCAAATGCAATGCATAGGTATGAGCTCTCCTAAATCTGTGTGATATCATCTCACCCCTTAAGGCAAGGGCATCGTTTTAAATCTGAAAGACAAGGAGCATTGCATGTTACTGCAGACAGTAACTTATAAGCATAATTCTCCAATGCATAGACATCTGCAAGAATTCTTCCAAGAGTGGGATGCCAGGAGGAAAGCTGCACAGTGTTGTGTGAGTACAATTTGTGCACATAGTATGTGACATTATAACATGCTTATGCTTTGTTCTTTAGCATCAAATTCAATACCATTTAGAACCCTAAACAGAACGGGAGAAATCCTTAGATCTTGGTGTCAGCCAGCACTAATGTGGAACACAAAAGGCATCATAAACTTCAACAAAAAATTACATAGCCTGAGGGGCATTTAAAAATTGAAAATAGATTGAGAAATCCTCAAATGAATATAAACGTAGTACTTAAGGATCTACTGAATATTTTCTGGTATGATTGCCCTTATCATAACATTGAAAACTTTACATGACCTATTAAAAAAAGGACACCAATGCTCTAGAGTGATTAACTCTTCTTGGAAGCATCAGTGAATGATCTGTGGATCAGGTTGGGCAAAGTATAGCCCTTGGGATGCATGTGCTCCCCTAAGGTTGTTTTTGTAGTCCTCAGCACTTCCAGAATCCCTAGACCATTGTTTTACTGGACAACATAAGGGGGTGAATTATTGCTCCTGGAAACCTCTAGGTGGAACAATTTACTTTTCAAATAAGGTTCTAGGCCTCCTTATACTGTCTAACATAAAAAAAAAAACTGCTTTGAGAATCAGAAATGGACTTCCAGCCAGTTTGAGTTTTTTCTTTTATTTTTTTGGATAATCCATGTAGCCCCCCAGAGGGTTCTGGGGTATAAAAGTGGCCCACAGACCTGTTTTGGTTGCCCATCCCTCTTGCAGTAACAGTTGGTTCACCAGAGAGGGCAGCTTACCAAGAGTGGGGGTTGCTGCATAGGAAAGAGCAATTGAGAAAAAACAGATTCCACAAAGTTTGGCATCATGAGAAAAGTTATTTAGGAACTGCACATTTTATATCTGAAAAAGACTCAGAGAATGTCTTAACAACAAGTCTTCTATTTCTAGTATAAATCTGGCAGGCTCAGTGGCAAGTATACCAAATGCTAGGACCCTCAGATTAAAATAAGAGGACCATTTTTGATTTGTGCATGGTTCAGTGAAGGGGAATACCACTTTCCTTCCTTTTTCTTCCTCTGCAAGCAACTGGCATCACTTCAAAAGCCCATGAACTCTTTATGGGCTCTAAAGAAACATAGGGAAAGACCTTTCTTTTCTAGAGATGGAAAGCATAGGCTCAACTCTAGTCCAGTAAAGGGAGATATATACTGCCTGCCTATAGTTTCTTTGACATTCTGGCTTTGTCTGCTTATCCCCTCACACTATTTGTTATTTAAGAAATTACACTAGATAAAGTCTTACTGCAGATGTTTTGCTTGTTTCACTCTTCCTGTCATAACTTTGGTGATGTGGCATGGGGCTGGATACTCTTTTAGGGCAATATTAGGCCTATTTAGACCCAATGTAGTCCAGTGGTTTGAGTACTGGACTAGGACTCTGAAGATCAGAGTTCACATACCCAGTTGGCCATAGAAACACACTGAGTGACCTTGGGCAAGTCACACTCTCTGACCCTCAGAGAAAGGAAAAGGCAAATCATGCCAAGAAAAAAACATGATAGTTTACCTTAGGATCACCATAAGTTAGAAAAAACTTGAAAGCACACAACAAGAAAGCTCTTGTGTGCCATTCATACACCTTGCTGGTGGTTCCCCTTAAGAGCAGGTGAGAAAGTGAGTGCAAGTGAGCAAGATCAAGCCCAATTCAGGAGCTGTTTACTGACATCACATCAAGGTTGAAAACAGCAAGGTGGCAAAGAAGACATATAGTGGCTGCACATTTTGCCAAATACCTTGGCTATTACAAGAGTTAGATACTTAGTTTTAAAAAAGAAAAGAAAAGAAAGCTGGGAATTAGGAATTATGTCTCAGTGTGTGGGGGAGTGTCCTTTGGATTCCATGGACACAGTCAAAAAATGCAGTAATGCTTTATAAAAATAAATAAATAAGTGTAGCTAAAGGTCCCAGAGCCAGCATGGTGTAGTGGTTTGAATGTTGGACTACAACCTGGAGACCAGGGTTCAATTCCTCGCTCAGCCATGGAAAACCACTGGGTGACCTTGGCTCATCACACACTCTCAGGCCCAGAAAAGCCCATGATAGGTTTGCCTTAGGGTCATCCTAAGTCAGAAATGACTTGAAGGCACACAACAACAAGAAGAGTTGCAGCAGCAGCAGCAACAATGGTCCCAATGCATTGACCTAGCTTCCAAGTTTCTTAATATTGTTCCTCAGTCTGCCTGTTAAACAAGAAGGATTGAGGAAGCCCCACCCACAATAGATTATTTTCTGAGAATGATGATTCAGAAGCTCTTTTAGTTTGGATTCAGTAGAAAAGATCTAGGACTGTACTAGATCATACTGGGACAATCTGCAAAGCCCCTTCTTCTGTATAAGCTGTGTAGATTTGTCTTCTTAGGATTCATTGGACTCATCAAATCCTTTGTAAGACAGAGGACAGGATTAAAGGGGAGGAGTGCTAGTTCTTTTATTTGGATAATACACCAATATACTACTAACACACACACACACACACACATTATGAAAAACTCAAAAGCATGAATAACTGTGAGATATCACAAGTCTGAGAAGAACAATGAGATTAAATTCTCTCCATTTCCTGGAGCACAAACTTCTCTTTAACAATTTTATGTACTTTCTCTGGAGACTAGCCTCTCATTGTTTGAAAAGTTAATATCGTGAGTCCACATTATAGTTGCACAGCAGTGTGCCTAGCTGATATAGTGCAGCCTCAAACAGAAGTTGACTTCATTTTTCATTTTTCTTTAAACCCAACCGACACTGTCAGAGAAGCAGTGGGAGTTCTTGATGGCATGTCTGGCATAGACCTTCCAATTGCCCTGCTTCAGATAGTTGTGTGGTGGTTATAACTTCCTGCATTGCATTCCTTGGGAAAACCCCAAGCAGATGAATAGGGGTCGAAGGAGCTTGTTTCCAAGAAGAAAGAATCCCCACAAACAGTAATCATTTCTGTTCTGTTTCATCTCTTATATGTACATATGCTGTCAGGGTTGGCAGGATTTGGCTCCTCTGAGCATGAGCAGAGTGCAATGAATGAAACAAGGCTTTGCCACAGCAGAGGGTCCCAGTGAAGCAGAAAAAATTCCAGAGGCTCATTAAGTAGGAGTTAGAGGCAGAATTTATTGCCACACTCTAAGATTAAGGCTCTTGGCAAACATTCCAACAGCAATTAAGCAGTAAGAATAACTAAAGATAACAGAGGATAAAATGGGCAGCATCTCCCCATCACAGCAAATAAACTGTCAGCAGCATGACATGTCCAGCTAGGCAATTCTAACTGGCAGCTTGTAAAGGCAAACATAAGCCTTTTTATGCTTCTCTGTCACCCTGAAACAAGTGGGGTGATCCAATCAGCGCTCTGGTGTGTGGCCTTCTCTAGTACACAAGTCATAACCTAAACAATCCTGCTGACCTTGCACCTGTTTGTCTGGCTACATTGCCTCTTCCTCTGCCATCCACTCAGAGGAAACCTTGCCTGCCCAGCAATAACCTTAACATATGCATCCACGAGGTGCATGGTGGTGATCAGAAGCAACCAGCATGATACCAAACAGTTTAATGCTCCACTGCTCCCTTTGACAGACTGTCCCAGTAGAGTTTTTTTTCCAACATGTGTGATGTGTGAGTGGATATGCAAGTGAGAGTGAAGCAGAATAGGTACATGTTTTGCCTTCAAGCTATACTCATGTTTGAAACTGTAAGAAGACAATACACATGAAGAATGGTACAGATGTGAGCAGCAAGTGGCTTCTACACCGAATCAGAAATCCTGCATTTATATTGATGGGTACATGCACATAGGTTCCATTGAGATTTCGAAAGAATCAGGTGCAGCAGGGAGACAGAGCCTATGGTCACAATCCAGTTTCCCCTCCACACTCTCGAAACTGACTAATATTTGAGCAGTCCTAAGATCCCACGGACAACTGTTTCAGACAGAACTCTTCTGTACCTACCGGCACCAGTCATCTACTCACTGTTTTGCCCAAGGAGGATCATATTGGGAAGAAGGAAAGATACTGGAACAGTTCAATCCAAAATTAAACACCACGAAAACTGAAATAATTCCACTAAAATAGATTTAAGAGCATACTGAGCTCTCCTGCTGGAATGAGAAGAATTCAAAAATGCTTAGCTTTGACTGGATCAAAGCATGGAAAGTTACTTTTTAAATTAATTTGTTATAGTTTTCATTCCAATGTTTCATAACTATAGGGCATGGCTTGAGCTGTATATTAAAAAGAAACATTTCTGAAAAGTAATTGGAATTTTAGTTTTACTTCTTTAATTTTAGTTACTTTGTAACAGTCTGAATGCTACAAGCCACTGGCCTGTAGTCTAAACTACACTATCTTCATACCCACCTCAATGTTTGTTCAGTACCCACAAGAAAGCACAAGCAACAGGATGAGGCATAGCATGAGTCAGCAGTTGAACCATGTGTATCCCTTTTCCTGTACTTGATGGGCCATACTTCTGCAACTACAAAAGTAACCAAGAAGTTGCAGCTGTACCGCAAAAGGAACAGTGTGCTAAGTTACAATATAAAACACAACTTAGGCCCTTTCTGCACCGGGCTATTAAAACAGTACAGTGCGACCTCCGACAGAGGTCTTCTGCACCATAGAGTGGACTGGGGTGGACTACTTTTGTAGTTCCGCACCTTAGTCCAGTTCAGAGCGACCGGAACTGGTCATGCAGCGTGCTTTTTAAAAACCTCTTTTTAGAGGTTTTTAAAAAGCATGGAGCGCGCAACTCCGTGTTGCTCCATCCCCGCACTCCGGTGCAGATTTGCAGGCGCACACAAGTGCGTGCCTGCAGATCTGCCAGGGGCAGGCTTTAGGCTGGCGAGCTTCTCCGGTTGGTGGAGAGCCTCCACTAACTGGAAGCCGCCATTTTGGATGCCAAAGCAGTAAGGAGCGACGAGCTTGCACTGCTCCTCGTCCCAACGGACTCGCCCGGACGCTGAAGAAGTCCAGTGAGTAGCTTTTTTCGCGGTTCCTTTCCCATGTGCAGAAAGGGCCTTAGTTGTATCTTATTTGGAATAAATTCCAAGCAACTGCTTATATTTCTAAATTTGATCTAGCTTAGATTTTACAAATAAATGGTTATTTCTAAATAGCTACAATCAAGTGCTGGGTTGAATACAGCTGTATTCTCTACACACACATGCAGAACCAACTTGTTGTAGTCCTTTGAGTGTTGAACCAGGACTCCAAGAAACCAGAATCTGAATCCCTGCTCAGCCATAGAAACTCACTGGGTGACCTTGAGCAAGTCACCTTCTCTCAGCCTAGGAGTAAGGAGTAAGTAAGGAGCAAACCTCCTCTGAATAACTCTTGTCAAGAAAGCCTAGGATAGGGTCAGCATAAGTTGTAGTAGATTTGAAGGCACGTAACAACAACAACAACAAAAACAACAACACATATGCACCGTGTAAATGCAGATGCTAATGGTGCACAGATTAGCTAAGCTCATTTTTTGTTTGTCATCCAGGTCCTTTCATGATCCTAAAGAAAGCACTGATATACAGGAGAAGGGCATAAGCAAAACTATGGTGGATCAGACCTGGGCCCTGTCTCAGAGATGCAGAACTTGTAATCCTTCAGATGGAATTTAGATAATTAATTAATTAACTAAAATATTTTAATTAAATATATTTTAATTAAATATTTATATCCAGCCCTATAGCATGGGATGTCAGGGCAGCATACGATAATACTAACAGAACCAAATGGAAACAAACGAATTTAACCAATTTAAAACAATATGGGAACTACAACTCCCACCAACATTGGCCATGCTGACTTGGGATGATGGAAGTTGCAAGAACAACATCTAGATGGTCATACGTTGTCTAGCCCAGCCCCTATATAATCTGTACAATATTTCAAATGGGCACAAAATCTAGGGAAAGAAATTCAACTGCAAGAATGGGAAAAGAGCTGGCGAAGAAGCCAAAAATTTACATTATCTCAACATCTAAAGGAAAATTATCCAAAAATATTTTATAGGTGGTACCTTAGCCCTTCTAAATTACAGAAAATATACAAAATTCAAAGTAACAATTGCTGGAAATGTCATGAATTAGAAGGAACTTTTTTCCACATGTGTTGGACTTGTCCACATGCTAAAACTTATTGGAAGACCATCCATAAAACAATAGGTGAAATGTTAAATATTCACCTCCCACTGTTACCCAAACTTTTCTTATTAAACATGCTGTTGGAAATTGACCGTAACTTGACAAAAAAAAAATAAAATCATTGGCAGACTATTCTTTACATGATAACTTTGGCAAGGATCATTTATGCAAAGTACTGGAAAACGGACAGAACACCTGATGTAGACGAATGGATTATAAAACTGCTAGCCATGAAAAGTTGTGATATTTTAACTAGAAAATTTTTTTACATCATTTTTTATTGATATTAAGTTATATTCGGTTATTAATACAAAGTAAAGGTGCAGCATCTCTATTCTTAACATCGTATTACATTACATTACTTATTATTTATATTCTATCTTATATATCTAATTATACGACAACCTGATTTGTACATTCATAAAGTTAATAATAAGAATAAGAATAAGACGAAGAATAAGAATAATAAATCTGTACAGTATTACTGTTCCCACAGTGGCCAATCAGAGACTCACAAATGAACAAATAAATGCATAACAAATAAGCAGAACATGAGTACAACTACATCTTCCTGTTTGTGTTTGCTAACACTGGGATTCTGCCCCATGTACTGGAGATAATACACAACTGACACAGCTAGCAGAGCAGTGTGATCCTATTATATGATCACACACTGACTTTATTTAGGCCATTTCTGCACCAGAGCCCATTAATGCGACATACCGTTACAAGTGCAGCATTGCCATTTGTGCAATGCCATGGGGTTACAAACACTGTTTTCCACACTCTTCCACCTTCAGCGGATGAGTAGCAGTATTGCCACCAGTGTTCCTTCTGCACCACAGCATCTTTGATAGTGCTTCCTGTTGTCACAAATCTTTGCCTCACCCCACCACCCCTGTTTGGTTGTTTTTTTGTTTTTGTTTTTCTTTGGAAGCCGTATTAAACATAGCAGTACACTATTGCATTTTCATGCTATAATGCCTAAAAATGTCTAAGAAAAATAAAAGTATTAACTCAAAGCAGAATTTCCAAATAAACATGGAGAGGTGATGGATTTTGAAGTTACTATGCCAGGGTAGTCACTGAGGAAGGGACAAGCTGGGCATGCTCATACCCTGCCCATTCCTGGATCTGCAACAACAGGAAGCACTATCAAGTGCTATAACAGTACTGCACTGAACTGGCTGACAGGATTGGAATGCTAATGGAGACACTTAATGGTTTTTTTCTGGAAATAGAATATGGTGTTTTGCAATGCTTGGGGATAGGATAGAAGCTGGATAGCGACAATATCATGTTATAGCATGGCTCCTGACTGAGAAACAACCCGCTACTATGGCGGTATAGCCATGTCATGCAGAAATGGCTTCTGTTTGTTGAATACACACACACATCTGGGCTCATTCACATTACACAGTTATACCACTAGGATCCACTTCAATTGCCTATATCCTATAGAATCCTGGGATTTGCTGCTTAGTGTTTAGACTAATCAGCTATAGAGCTCTAGCACCCCACCAAAGTACAAAGCCCAGGATTTCATAGGATGTCGCCATGGCAGTTAGTGGACAGAAATACAATTGTGTAGTGAAAGGACCCCAGTTCCTAATACCATACCCTCCAACTTTTCACTGATGAAAATTGGGACACATGTAGCTAAGCAACATCAGAGTATGGTCAAGCTGGTAAATGTTACTAATGAGAAAGAACACACAAACTATGAGGAACATCAGCAGTTTGCTTTTGCCTGAGCCTGTTGGGAAGGGCAAGATTCTGTACCCTCCTGTCATCTTCCCCTTCCCTGTGAAGTGAAGGCAAACTACTTTTGCCCTTTGAATTCAGTTTGCAGCAGCTGAATTAAGCTGAGGACAAAGGTGGGAAGTGGGAGAAAGCAGGACATTTTTAAATGCAACTGAAAAAGTGGAATGGGAAAGAATTAACTGGGACAGTTAGAGGGTACTGTTGAGAATAAGAGATCTAGAGTCTGGGCCAAGAGGGTTGGAATCTTAATTTAATAGATTAGATTAGCTTTTTTGACTTGAACATCTTAATGGGTTCAGTAACTAGGGAGCTGCACTAACGTGAAAGAAGTTATGAACCCAGTCCTTCCTCACTGACTATTAATTGAAAACAAGACTTTTAAATCTTGAATTTATAATGAACAGCTTTTCATTTTTTTCAGACTTTATGCTTCTGAGAGCAAGGGCTTCACTTTGTACGGCTCCATGAAAACAGGCCTTTGGGACTTAATGATGAGCCTGTCTCGATAATAAAGATAGAGTCGTATGACTACATTTACATCAGATGCTGTTAGGGTCTTTTCAGTGACAATTATTAATAATGCTATTAACGAGAAATTTGCCCTACAGCATTATATGAATGATCAGCAATGTATTCCAAACTATGCTCCTCAGAAGCAGCATTCGGAAAGAATGAAGGGCTTTGAACTATACAAAGGTTAGCTGCCAAAAATAATAATTTTGTAGGAGTGCAATTGTTTCATTAAAGATCCCAATCCCCTGCAATTTATGGCAGAAAACATTAACCTGTGCATTGTTACGTTCTGTGTTTTAATAAGCTGTTTATTATTACTTGATATATTGGTTACATTTATACCTTTTCTCCAGTAAGTTCAAGGAAGCAGTCACAGCTTTCCTCTTGTCCACTTTATCTTCACAACAGCCCAGTGAGACAGGGGAGAGTAACACCATTTCTGCACAATGATACTCTCCCATGTTGTCCTGTCATAATCCTGGCAGTGCCTTTTCCAGGAAGAGAGCTCAAGAGGAACACTTCCCTCTGCACCTGGCCAGCTCCTTGCAGAAGGGAGTATGAGCAACACTTGCCAGCTTTCCACAGCACAGCTAGGCTCTTTACCATACTATGCTGGAGAATGAAGTGCTTCCATTGCACTTCCTGCCTTTCCACATGGCTGAGAAAGATGGGAGTGTTGAGCAATCACAGGAATTTAATGGATTTATTCCATTAAGCAAATAGCCTGTGATCGCAACATGTGGGAACCCAATGGCTGTGGGACCATGATGACATCATGTGAAAGCACAACCTGCAAAATGCTGCCATTGCTTCCCCAATGCAGGACTGCAACACCATGCAGAAATGGCCAAAGAAACAGTGGGCCTTTTCACACTATGCTGTTATAGTATTTGTATTCCATTTTCAACATCCTGTGGAATTCTGGGGTTTGTAGTTTCTGAGGCCAAAGTGCTCTCTGGCTGAGAATTCTAAATGCAAACCCCAGGATTCCATAGGATGTTGAAAGTGGAATAATAGCACTGTAACAGTGTAGTGTGGAAAGGCCCAGTGGCTAGCCTGAAGTCACACAGGGAGTTTTCTGCTCAGTAGAGATTCGAATCTGGATCTCCCAAGCCCCAGTTCACCACTCTACTCATTATGCCACACTGGTTCTTTGTATGTGATGAGCTGTACCAGAATGCTTTCTTCTTCCTAATGGCACCATAGCTCATTATTTCAAAATGCTTTCAATTGGATTTAAAGCATTATAACCCCCTAAGCCCTGTGCATATCTTTCTGAATCCTCCTAAGGACCACCTCCATGCTGGCTTTCACTCTAATAGCAGTAATGCACAATGAACATACAAAGATGATGTTGGCAAATGTCAGAGTTACCTGATGAGAGAATGGGTATGGCAAAGCAGAGAAACAAAAAGCCTTCAAACATGCAAACTAGCCATCAAAAAGCACAGGCATGCAAAGGTTGCTAATAAATTAATCTTGCCTGTGGGGGACACTGAAGGCTAAAAAGGAAAAAGACTCTGTGTCTCTTCATCAGGTACATGGTATAATTTATGCCCTCAGAAAAGATAGCTATCCCTGTAAATTTCTCCCAGTTGTCCAAAGAAATCAAAAAGGGATTTGGTTGTTCTATTAAACATAGACACAGATACACACAATGAAGTTAAAAGGTGTGTGGCATAAACTCCCCGCCCCATATGCACACAAATATTAATATTCAATTTGACATGCATGATATCATCCTACACTTTCTCTCTTCAGCACCTGGCAAAATTATACTTTTCAGAAGCTCTGCCACTTGCAGATCATTGCAGCTATTCTGTGTCCTCCTGTGTCTAACTGCTGGTGCATCTTTTGCTTGCTCCAAAATCCGTTTGAAATTTTGCATCAAGACTTAAGAAAGGAACCTGGAGGCTACTTTTTCAGCTGCCTGGTTATGCCATGTGTGCACAAGATCAGCAGGTGGAAAATGAAATCCAGTGAACAGGCGGGAAGCCCAAATGCCACATTGGTTCTGTGTATGTGATGAGCTGTACCAGAATGCTTCCTTCTTCCTTAATGGCACCATAGCTCATTATTTCAAAATGCTTTCAATTGAGTCAAGAAAACTGATAACCAGACTGCTGTACTGCAAAGTGACTGCCCTTCCCTTGGCAAATTTTTGGAATCTTCTATTGTCAAGAGATGTGCTTCCAGCTTAATGGGCCTGTAGAACATGGCTTGGAATTGTGTGCAGCAAAAGAGGAGAATAAACTCCATGTGCTTGTAGATGGAATAGATTTTATTCTTTAAAAAAGCCCAGTGCGTTTCAGCCTCTTTTTATATTTTTGGCCTTCTTCAGTGGCTGAATTAAAAACAAATACAACATTGTCAATGCTAAATAAAAGAACACATGTATAAAATCCAATACATTCAGACAATAGACCATTATATATATAATAAATCTCAGACATACCATAAATCCAACAGAAATTTCTGGTGTTGCTACTGCACTCTTCTTGTGAACTAGAATGGTATGTAACAAAAGGGACAGACTACTTTTTTTGTTGTTATTGTTATTTATAATTCCTCAGATAGTCAAGAACAAGAATTAGACTAGAGAAAGTGGTGTGCCTAGTTCCAAGGACACATGTTGTAATCCATCTGCAAGGTTGCATGATGCAAGTTCTTTCATTGGGATGATGGATTAATTTTACAGTAGTGAATAAAGTTCCATATCCTCATTCAGACTTGGAGGAGCCAATCAACTAAGTTTGAGGATCCATTCTTTTTCCTTTTTTATAAGAATTCTTTCATTGTTAAGTGACAATTTTGGCAGCGTCCAGAACCTGAAATTAGATGTAGAGTGCTGCATTTCAACAAAGTGACTGACCAAAGGAGCCCTCAATTTGTTATTTCTTAAACTATACAGATGTTCAGCTGGTAATTTTTTTAGGGGTCTTGTATTTTGTCCCACATATATTTTTTGACACTTGCATTGGATGATAAATACCACATAGCTACTATTGCAAGTGCTAAAGTGGATTATCTTATAGTTATTTTGGCCTTTTGGATTTGTGCATTCTGTCCTTTTGTTTGTACATTTACAATATACAAAATGTTCACAGGAATGATGTCCTGTGGGAATGCCCATATCTAATATGGCGGGTTGAGTTGTTTGGTTTGGATCCTTGAAAGCTGAGCTTACCACAGTATCTCTAATATTCTTTGTCCTTTTGAAAGAGAATTGTGCCTTTTCTTACACCCTGGGATGTCTTTTAGTAAAAACCACTGGAAAATTTTGTAGTAGTAATATCCTATTACTCTGCCCGGAAATTAATGCAAAAAGAAAAGAAAAAGAAAAAAGGCAGGCTCTCAATGAGGTTTTAAAGAATATGCAAAGAAAAAAGTCCAAATGTTGCTCCAAACTTGTTCTCTGAATTGTATTGCCCCACCCCGCCCCCTGGCTTCTTCCTATCTCATTTCAGCTGATACACTTTCTGGCTGCAAAATGGGGCTCAAAAAGGAAGACATGATGAAAAGAACAGCAAGGAAAATGGTGGTTCTGCGTCCCTCTGGGGTCTGTAACCTGTTCTGACTGAAGCTTCTTGTGGGACAATTTTGGAATTCTAGCTTCATTTCCAAAGAGCCAATGGGAACACAACAGTTATTTACTAGATAAACCTATTCTTTTCAAATTAAAATTAAACGTGCCACAATTGAAAGCCATGGGATGGCAGGAAACCACATCACATTATACTGCCTTTCAGATCTTTTAAAGTCAACCTGGCAGGCTTGCCTCGGGACAGAGGAGAAAAACATTTAACAAAAACTAGTTCCGTGGAAATTTTAAATATCCAGGCATCCATATTGAAGGTACTATTAATCTATTTTGTGGGTGCATCTTCCATTTGTAATGACAACAAAACAAACTCAACTGTTTGCTTCTAGACTAATTAGAGGTTTCTGTTACCCCACTGGAAAACCCTGTCCCGGGGTCGACAATTTTGATATTACAATATGATTCAATATGCCTGAGAAGTCACCCGGATGGGTACGTAGGCAGCAACAGTCAAACGATCGAAAATAAAAATTGGGTAAAAAGATCCTGCTAGGTTACCCTGCCTCTCGCATTGCTATTGCTCGTGCTCTGGCTAGTTTCCATTCCCCGTCACGGGAAGCACATTGAGGTGTCCCCCAAGGGACCCCAGAAATCAGGGTAACATTTCCTTTAACTAATAGAGTGATTGCATTTGGGCAGCTGCTCATTAGGTTAAGATGGAATGGAACAACACAAAAAAATCTTGTAAAAGCAGCATCAGATAGCTGCCTGACATCTTTTCTGCTCCTAGGATTTATGGGGTCAAATTTTGCTTTGCCACAACAGGCGACTGCCATCTATTGACAATGGTCTTATTGACTTAATTGGATGTGGAGAGTGCTAATAAATAAGGAAATCTGTATCTATTCCTTGCCTGTCTTTAAAAGTTACACAAGTGATGGAAGTGAATATATAGTCACTCCTTCTTCCTACAGCCTTACATGCACAACAACACCCCCCATGGGATACATAAGAACTGGCCTGAGGGAAAACATAACAAGGCATTACATTACAATAACTGTTGACCTGCTGTGCCAGAAAGCTCAAAGTTAACACTTTGTGTCCCCTGTTTCTTGGGGATTGGAATGTATATTGACCATTTCCAATCTGTGGGCCATTCTTTTGCTTTTCATGTTAGTTAAAATTTGAGTGGATTCTGTCTCTTTAGCTTGAAGCAGGTCAGTTGATGTGCTGTCTGTTCCTGGTGGTTTATTCCTCTCTGGTACTCTCACTGCAGCTTCCACTTCACTTTCTAAAATTGTTGGTTCATCTTCAAATGGTTCTTCCTTGAATGAATCTGTCATCTTTTCAACTCTTTTTATATAGTTCTTCAGTGTATTGTTTCCATCATCTTTTTTTTTATTTTTTCTTGATCATATAGTGTGTTTCCTCCTGGTTGTATAGCATTTCTACTTTTGTTTTAAATTTCCCTTTGATTTCTCAGATCTTGTGGAGGAGGTCTCTTGTTCTGCCTTTTTTCATTGTCATCTTCTATTTCTCTGCATTGATAATTATAGCAGGTCTTTTTGTCCCTATGCACATATCCCTGAACAGTTTCATTCAGGGTTCTGATCCTATTTCTGTCACTTTTGCTTCTTACTTGCATTTAACTCCTTGAAGAGTTTCCTCTGTCATCTGTTGAGCCTCTTTTTCTTTTTGGCTGAAGCTAGTGTCTTAAAAAAGACACTATGGTCTTGCCTTTGATCCAGAGTTCTTCTGGCTCCCAGTCAAGTAGGCTTAATAGTGCAAATTTATTTTCATATAATATCTTTAAATTCTTCAGTGATATTCTAAAGGTTGTATTTTGGCATGATGATTGAGTTACATTAGCAATGGAAAAACCTGCTAGTTTCACTTCTTTCTTTCCATCCTAAATATAAAGAAATTTGTGAATTTGGGCAAATTCATATCAGACCCGAAGTGCAGCAAAATCCTCACCTATCTCTGAGTTTTCTGAAACTTCAGACCAGCTTGGATCAAAACTGTGGACAACAACAAAAGCAGGAGTATGAACCATGTACCCTGGATGTTGATGGACTGCAAGTCTTATCAGCAATTCCCACCCACAGCCAATGGTGTTGGAAGTTAACCCAATAACACCTGGAAGACCACAAGATTCTCACCAATGAACCAAAGGATTAGCTGTAGCTTCTGTTATCAAATATTGCTCAAGCCATTTTGTTAAGACGGCATTCTTGCTTCATCACAGAGATCCATACAGATTTTGTGGTCTACCATAGAACTTTGTGCCTTTACAATATATTAAATCATATGATATTATTACGGTTGCCTTAGCAGGACTATCCTGGAACCTGAGGTGAAGGGTCTGGAAGCCATACCCTATAAAGAATGGTTTAAGGAGCTGGATTTGTTTAGTCTGCAGAAGAGAAGGTTGAGAGGGGACATGATAGCCATGTTTAAATATTTGAAGGGATGTCATGTTGAGGAGGGAGCAGGCTTGTTCTCTGCCGCTCCAGAGACTAGGACAAGGAGCAATGGATTCAAGCTACAGGAAAGGAGATTTCACTTGAACTCAGGAAGAACTTCCTGACCGTCAGAGCTGTCTGGCAGTGGAATATGTTGCCTCGGAGTGTGATGGAGTCTCCTTCTTTGGAGGTTTTTAAGCAGAGGCTGGATGGCCATTTGTTGGGAATGCTTTGATGTGTGTTCCTGCATAGCAGGGGGTTGGACTCGATGGCCCCTGGGGTCTCTTCCAACTCTATGATTCTAGGACTAAAGCCTGAGACCTTGGGATGACAATCTGTGACAAAACAGGGTCTGTCCTTGGTTTTATTGTCAAAGAGGATACCTTTAAGGATCAACCACAGTTGCACAGAGTATGCCATTCAAATTTAAAACATCAAGTCAAACAAATTAGGACAACCTATACCTGTATACACTTACTGTTCAAGGCAACATTCCTCCCTTTTGATCTGAGCAGAAGAGGGGCCATGCCCTGAGAAGAAGAACAAGGTCTTGAAATCTGGGGACCTGTAATCTTATTACGATATGTTCTAAGCAGATTTTGTTTGAGTCAAAGAATGGGCTTGCCATTGCTACTTAACCATGCAGGCTCCAGTTTAGGGACATGTAATGTGAGACTCTCCAGTGTTGGACCTTTCTCTTTATACAGCAAACTGAGGGTGAGGAAGTCCTTCCAAGCTCACACTGAAATAAACCAGAAGTTAACCAACCCCACCCCTGGGAGATAAAAGCCCCACAAAACCTCTTGCTAGTGTTTTCTGAAATTGCTCATTGGTATTACATACCAAAGCTATTGTAAAAAGCTGGAGTACATTTCAAATCTGACACTCACACATATTTTATGAAAACCTTACTATACTTCTGTCTGCAATGTGTGATATAATCCTCCATTCCATTTGCCAGAATACAGGACTGGCTGGAGTCATTTTGTTGATTAAAGAAAAGAACAAGAAGATTGTGCTTCCTCTGACTCCATGTACAAAATCCAAATGGAGTAACAACTTAAAATCTTTCTTCAACTCTGGCCATGGGATGGTATCCTTCAGACTACAGTAGACCCATTAAATTAGTCAGATTTGCATCTGTGTTGATTAACCATTCAGCAATTGATCCAAAGGATCTATTCAGGTCAGGAATAGCAGTTGTATCTAGGCCAGTGATTCTAGCATGAATGTTGATGATTTTCTGTGTCAACTCTTTGCCAATGAGGTGCTGCTGCTGCTGTTGTTGTGTGCCTTCAAGTTTTCTTTTTAAAACTAATGGTGACCCAAAGACAAACTTATCATAGGCTTGACAAAATTGTGGCAAGATTTGTTCAGGGGGGGTTGCCTTTGCCTTCTTCTGAGGCTGAGAGTCACCCAGTGAGTTTCCATGGCTGAGTGGAGAATCTAACCCTCATTTCCCAAGTCCAGTACTCAAACTACTCACCATGCTGGATCTGTCAATGAGGTGATAAACTCAAAAACAAAACACATTTTAAGACATCCACCCTAGTTCTAAACTATTTGATTTTTGCCTTCAGTGAATTTATAAGTAAAATAACAGCTATATTTTAATACTGAAAGCTATGAGAACCTGAAATAATAATGCTAGTGGGGGAAAGTAGAATCTGTCCTTATGAGTCATCCTAGCAACAATTTAGGCATTCAGGAAACAGCAGCAAGCAACTCAATTTGCTCAGTAATCTATATTTTTCTACTTGTAGAACAACATTAAGTTAATCATTTCCATATTAATGAATCCCACAGTGGAACACATCAAATAGAGGAAGCAGGTATTGTGGGTGGATGAGCAGGAAGAGGCTATGCCTCTCTGCATGATTGGAAGATAGAAAATAAAAATGTAAATTCTGTTGGTTTGATTTTCAGTGCTTTTCCAACATGCATGCATCCCTCTCTGACTCTGTTTCTGTCTCTCTCTCTCTGTCCCTGTCTCCCTCTTTGGCCTTTTCCACACGGGGTAAATAAAATGGGGCAGCGCGAGCTCTGACGGACATCGCCCACACATTTGAGTGCACTAGCTCGTACATAATTGGCAAGCTCCACACCTTAATCCTCCCGGTTAAGTCGCCAACTGTCAGCGCACGGGCTTTTTAAAAAACGGGGAAAAGGTGGTTTTTTTCCCTTCATACCATGCTGATTCGTGCATGATGTAATCGGAGGGCAGGCTGTGGGCGTGGACAGCTTCAGCAGTTGGAACGCGCCGCGAGAAGCCTCCAAGCAGAGGCACAGAAAAGCTTAAATCCTCTGCAGCATTACCAATAAAAGGCCAATCGCCGGCGCCTCCTCGCGCGGTCTTTAGCCCATAGATGTTCCAGTTCAGCCAGCACAACTCCAAGAAGCCAGAATACAGCTAAAATGGGCCGTTCAACTTCAGGAAACACCTCTTCCTCCATCGCTCACAGGGAAAGATAAAAGCAGAAAACGGGTGTGAGAACCCACCAGAGATAGGGAGCAAAACTGTACTCCACCCAGCTATGGCGCAGAAAACCATTCCCCCGAGACAGGGCATGAAAATAAAAAATTGACACGGTTTATTTTACAGCTAGCAGGAGGAATGGGAGGAGGGAGTTATCGTGGGAGGAACTGCGGGGCATGACGTGAGCACGCACGTCATGACGCACGGGGCCATTTTTTTAAAAAAAGAGCTGCCAATCACATCTGCTGCGCGAATTCCACGGAACATGTGGAAATGGCAATAGACCGTTGTACAATATGTCCGCAGTAGCACGGACAAAAAAAAACAAAAAACACCCGGTCACGTTGCAGCGCAAATTCCATGGAACATGTGGAAAGGGCCTTTCTCTCATTAACTCTACTAGGGAGAAGGGGCCAGCTTTTAAATAAAAGCTTTATTTTTAAAAAAGTTATTATTAAATTAATAGCATGAGAATGAAATACATTTTCTCCAGCACCCATGTGGAAACATTTCCTTTATAACTGGGCGGGAATACTTTGGCCTTCCTATATGTTTGGACTGTAGCACCCACTTTTTTCCCCCCAGTGGTCCTGGTTATTGGTGTTGAAGTCCAAAAATATCAGCACACCAGGAAGAGGACACATCACCACCACTCTTCCATTGTCCGCCCGTGAGGATTTTTCATCTCCATGAACTGTGGCCTGCCTGATTGCCTTCTGCCTGCTGTGAGAAGACCAACTCTATACCTGCAGGACCAGGCCCCAGGCTCCCCACGTACTGAGCTGGCAGCATTGGCATCAGCCACTCCCCTGTGTAACAGGCAATACAAGGGGCTGCCTGGGTGGTGGGGGCCACCACTGGCAGGGTCACCAAAGGGGGTTTCTCCTTTGGCGAAACCGCTTTGGGTGTGGAGTGAGGGCTACTTACTCTGTTGGGGAGTGGAGAAGAAGGTCTCTCTCTCTCTCTCTCTAATTAGTCTTGTTTTTCAAACTGATCTTCTGGCAACTGAATAAGGAGTATTTAGAGAGCATGGGTGGAGGACCAGCCAAAGGGAGCAGTCATTACAACATTAACAGGCAAAGGGAGACACGGACCAGGAAGACAGAACTATCAGCATATACAGGCAAGAACCACAGGGTATTGGTTGCCCCTAAACTGTGCCCCACCTCAAATAGTCCAGATAACCTTTTCAACAGACTTCCTGGGTTGAAAATACTGCTGCTTAATGCCAGATGATGCTGGGGAATGCCCGTTTGACACCCTGGCCATTATCGTGTGGTGTTCCTCAGGGCTTGGTTCTCTCTTCCATGCTGTTTAACATCCACATGAAACTGCTGGGAGAGGTCATCCAGAATTTTGGGGCTCAAAAACTGATGACACACAAGTCTATCTCACCTTTCCAGCTGATTCTAAGGAAACCGTTTCTGTACTAAATCAGCGTCTGCTATCAGTAATGGACTGGATGAGGTCAAACAAATTAAAACTTAATCCAAACAAGGAAGAGGTCCTCCTGGTCAGTTGGAAGGTCAGTCAAAGAACAGGGATTCAACCTGTACTGGATGGGATTACACTCCCCCTTAAATCTCAGGTTTGCAGCTTGGGCATGCTCCTGGACTCAGATCTGAACCTTGATGTCCATGTTTTGGCTGTGGCCAAGAGTGCATTTGCAAAGTTAAAACTAGTGCACCAGGGTGCTCATTCCTTGACAAGTCAGATCTGGCCACAGTGTCACATGTCATGATTATATACTGTTTGGACTACTGTAACATGCTCTATGTCAGTGGTTCTCAACCTGTGGGTCCCCAGATGTTTTTGGACTTCAGCTCCCAGAAGCCCTGAGCATTGACCATAGTGGCTGGGGCTTCTGGGAGCTGAAGTCCACAAACATCTGGGGACCCACAGGTTGAGAACCACTGCTCTATGTGAAGCTGCCTTTGGAAACTTCAGCAGGTCCAAAATTCTGCAACCAGGCTCTTGATCAGGGCTAGCTACAGAGATCGTATGATTCCCGTTAACACAACTGAATTTGCTACTGGTCCATTTCTAGGCACAATTCAAAGTGCTAGCTTTGACCTTTAAAATCCTAAATGGCTTGGGTCCAGACTGTCTGAAAGACCATGTCTCCTTCTATAAACCAACATGAGTATTAAGATCTGCAGGGGAGGGCTTTCTCACATTCTGTCACCTTCATGGACATGGTTGGTGAGGACCTAGGAGAGAACCTTCTCTGTGGCTGCTCCCAGACTGTGGAACTCCTTCCACAGGAGGTCAAACTGGTCCCCTCCTTGCTCTCTTTCTGCTAGCAGGTGACAACAGTTTTATTTGGGTAGGCTTTTGGACCCTGAATTCTAATTACGGGGTTGTCAAGTAAAATGGTGTGCTGTGTCTTTTTAAATCTGTATTTTTAATATGTTTGATACTATGTTTTAAACATGCTTTACCTGTTTTGATTGTTTTTAAGCATATTTTAATAATTGGATAGTTTAATTTCTTTTTAAATTTGGAATCAAATGTTTTTCCAGGATTTTTCTAAATTATTGTAAGCCACTTTGGATCCCATCTGGGAGAAAGACAAGGTATAAATTAAATAAATAAATACATACATACATAGACAAACAAACAAACAAACAAACAGAGTGCTAAAGGTTACCCACTCCTGCTTGAGAAAGACCAAGATTCAGAGAGAGTGATAAAGAACATGCAAATGAAAGGTTCACATACCAGGATTTACATCTCATTGTCTCTGTGGCAGCTCCCCGAGTCCAATTGCAGAGTACTTCTCTAGATATGTAGATTTGCTGAGGTGATGGGAGTGGTTTTATATCATCACTAGGAATGGAAAGCATGTATGACAATACTTAAAGAATGGTCAAAAATGTTTCTTTAGTGGCAAAAACTCTGATGAGAAGAACTTTGATGGCCCAATGAGATTTTTTGCAGTTCAGAACATATTCTATTCCAAATTTAGACATGGGCTTTTCTACATTTTCTGCAATGAGACAGCAATTTTCTTCAATGAAATTTGACTTTCATAGAGGTATGTTACATCTTAACCCAGCCTTTGGCCAATGAGGTAAATCTGATAAACCAGAGGATTCAGAGCGTACCAAGTGAAAAGGGTTCAGTCCCAGCTAAGAACAACTCTAAAAAGAGCAATCCAAAGTGCCCAACTCTATTCCCAAAATAGACTCTGCACCTTTGCGCAGTTCCTTTTAAGTTCAGACTAAAGCCTAAAATGGATTCATTGCTCCACTGACATGGAAGGTATCAGCTGCCACTGAGAGTCTCAACTGCCCATCCCTGCCCTATATCCTTGAAGAGACACCCTGCTATAGTCACCCATTTATACTTACAGCTCACTATATAACTTTATGTATGTTGGATGCCTGTTATGTATATTCTATAGCAATGTATTAGCTATAGCTTTTGTGTGGGTTTGTTCAAGCATTCTCTTGTTACGTTTAAAATTCCACAAATATACGTGTGGGAACAACTGCGTGAGTCTTCCTCATGGAACAACTTCCATTTAAATGTTGTGAGAGTGCTATAGAACAAACCCATGGAAAAGTAGAACCCATTGTATGGCTGTGCTGTGCAAAGGGCATTTTAAATCCCTTAGACATATGGTTCACTTGATTATTAAGCCTTATGGTACACAGCAGATGATATATTTAGAAAAGAATGTTCCATTTCTTTGCCACATTGTTAATATAAATAAGGTTTGAAATCTATATATAAAAAAGCTCATATATAACTTTCAACAAAATATCCAGCAATAAAAGACATAAATGACTGAGAAGTCTATTCTTCTTTTGCCTCTCAACCATTTCTTGTTCCAAGTTCATGTTGGAAAGAGCAGAAGTTCAGCGGTCAAGGACATCCTTTGTGTGGAGAAGATATTTTGACAGGCTGCTCAGTGTAAATGCCTGGGCTACATCTTGCTCTAATAAAATGTGAAATTGTATAATCTTACCTTAAGATGGTCCAACTTTGCCTCATATAGAAGGACTAGAAGAAATGTGGCCTTAAGAAGATCCTTAAGAGTATGTGGAAGGACAAACACAGAATATCTGAAGTTCTAGATGAATGTACCAGAAAGCCAAGTGAGCTTCGTGGGCTGTGAGCCTCTGATCTCATACAATATGACTTTCAAGCTATGCTTACAATGTAAGATCAGGGTTTCAGCACTTTTAAACACTCACTTCTAGCAGCTCAAGCACATTTGTGCCAAAGTGGAGGCCTGGAACACAGAAGTTAGAAGCCTCTCTCAGAGTCCAAGAGCCATTTTCAGGTTGATCCATTAGAAATATTAACCTTCAGATCTATTCTATTTTCTAGGGGCCCCTTTTCAACAGATGTACCTCTTTAACCTGCTTTTCTGTTTCATGTGTGTGAGAGACAGAAGGTCTTCTCAACATTTGAAGTAGCTTTTAGTTGGAAGCCAAGCCACTCAGCTGCAGCCCTTTTGTACTGTTGCCAGGTTCTCATTTAGTTTCACATCCTCCTCCTTCCAGACCAATGGACCCTTCAGAATCCTCTGGGAAATTATGATAACTACAAAAGTGCCCCACGATGATGAATTATAAGAGAAACAGAAACAACCAGGAATAGGGACATGAGATGGCAAACAACTGTGTAGAACTTAAGGTTTCTCATTCTTCCTGCCCCTTCAGATGCAGAAAGACTATCTGCAGCCTACCACCTATGCTTGGTGACAAACACAAACTCTTATTAAATTTATTATAATTCTTCTCACCCCTTGCCTGTCTCCAAAGACCCTTAGCACAGCAAATGAATATAAATAGCAATAGCATTTATTTCTATACCGCTTATCAACTAAGTGTTATCTAAGCGGTTTACAATATATTTTTAGCTAATTGCCCCCAACAAGCTGGCTACTCATTTTACCGACCTGCGAAAGGATGGAAGGCTGAGTTAACCTTGGAGCCAGGCAGGATCGAACTCACAACCTTGTGGCTGCAGTACTGGCATTTAACCACTACGCCACCAGGGGTCCATATAAACTTTGGCAAGGTTCTAATAGTAGATATTCAGGAGTTACCTTAAAGACACATTGATGTAGAAAGTGTTCCCTGAATGTAGAAACGATACAGAAGCACTGCACTGAGGGCAAAATCAATTTCAAAGAAGTTTCTGAAAGCTATTTTCAAGAGTTAGGTGGAACGAAAAGTAAAAATGTAGAACCCAAAATGCCATAATATTTTAGCTTAAAGCACTTAAATGATCATTAACATAGAAGAAAGTTAAGAAAAGTAAGAAAAGTATTTCAGCAATTCAGAATGGGGAAAAACATGTGGAAATTTTAGAAAACCATTAAACAATGGTCTCCTGGTAAGTGGGATGTGGTCATTTGGAAAAATGCAGCAAACCAGATTGGAACCTTAGGAGGGATGGATTTGGCACCATGACATAAAATTCCCTTGTCTGGATTTGAAACAACATGCCAGGAATGGTCACAGACATCACATTCAAATGCTGTCATAGAAAGAATTCACTTTCAGAGATATCTGTGGGATTCCATACCAGAAATATAATGAGAAGGCTCAACAGAGGATAAAAATTCCATTCTTAAATTACATTTTTAAATGTAATTTTGTACAATAGCTTTATTTTATATTGCTTGACAAATTCTTTTCTCTCTTGAAATGCTGAAAGAACAATTTGAACCATTTGAAATGGTAAATAATAATTCTAGCATTCATAATACTTTAAACAAAACATGGCTTGATCATGCTATTATATTCTCTACTTACATTCTTAGTCCAAATTTCTTAGATTAACAGACATCTCCCATGTGACAATTCTTACATTTTTCTACACAGCAGCTACTATGAGCAGCATTTTTTTTAATTCCAGGAAAAAATATTTTAAGGCTTTTAAAAGAGGCCTGCAGAGAGCTTCCTGCCCACTGACCTCCTACTAAAGTGGGAAGTCAGAGATCAGACCTCGGTTTGAAAAAAAGATTTTCTTTATTTTCCTTCTGGCCAGCAAGCTGTACCAGTTGGGATCATTCCCAAAGAAACCGGCCCCGCCTCTTAGATTGCTCAAGTCTTTATACATTCCGACAAACGTGTCATACATTACAACATAAGTTTTGTTTTTCCATACAATGAACAATGAACCATTCTGCTGCTCGCCTGGAAATGTTTCAACTAAGTAACTGGTTACATTTCTACTGCAAGGCCAAGCAAGATTATAATTCAGCGTTTACAGAGTTCTATTGTTTTCATCAAGCACAGAGAAAGGCCGCATCTGCAAAGACAATTTTTCTGTTTCTTTTCCCACTCCTTGTGGTCATCAGGCCTGACCCACTTCAATTGCAGGGAAAATTAAGTGCTTTTCCCTCACACCCAGAGGTCATCTGGGCTGACCCGAAACTGTCTCCACCACATTCCCCACTTTATGCTGAATTCATTAGCAATTCAAGCATAACTACTTTGTTTGTGCCATCAAAACATATACTGCAGCCTTCTATTACTATAATTATTACAGATTGGATACACTTTTACATACAGAGTATTGTCAAGCAGATTTGGAAGACCATTATTTATGTACAACGCAATTCTACAAGCAATGCCTTTACCCATACTTACTTAGGGAATCAGATAATCATGTCCACATCCCTGTAGACTTCAAGAATGATTTTCTAATATTGAATACTTCAGAATGCAATATTTATCCAAATACACAGACCCCCTTCACGACTGAAGAAATACTCTAAACCTATTTCATGCTGGGCTGACAGCCAACAATGCATCTGCCTTACATGAAAAGCAACTCCCTCCATGGGGATCATGGTGACTCCCAACCTCTTAGATATGTGTTGTCGGAATCATACCCATTGCTTTCATTATAAACTCTTTTCATTCTTGCCCAGCCAAACTATACTGGTTTGTGTACTGGGTGATAGGTAATACCCTCAGTGGCCAAACCAATTCATCCCAGAAGATAAATCATATACCCATTTACCATTGTAAAAGCTGGCTACTTTCTAGAACTGACTAAGGAGGACCAGCCCCCCTTTATTCTCATATAACTCAATGAAACCATTGCTATAACTAAAGAAAAAATTAACACTGGGATGTTTTCCTGGGCATGCCTGTAGAGATTCAGAGATTTCAAACTTTACATTTCAGTGGGGATGGTCTCCTAGCTTAGCCCATGAGTACATACCCAGCCATTCTGACATTCAAGGTGTTCTTGATCTGATTGGCCAGTTGGTGGAATTGTTTCACCTCCCAGCCTCCCTTGTTCTGCATCAACCTCATCATCACCAACAGTTGCCACATACACATATCTTTCCAATCCCACAAAACATCGGTCTGTAGTGATAAAATAGGTAGGCCAGGCTTCCTGCCCCTCCTATGTCTGCCACAACCCATGTTATTGTCTCCCACATTCAGGATCGGTTCGTGCGTAGAGCGGTGCGTGCGTCCCTGGTCGCAACCGGAGCAGGAATGAGCCCCAATTGTTCTTTCCTCTCCAGGTGGAGATCTAACCGTGTGCAGGGTGTCTGGCTCCTGTGCAGACACGAACAGGGTCTAGTCTCGGGTCTTCTTATTGCATTCTGGTGATTTTCAGCTTCAAGAAGAGGTTGCCCTATGGTTTGGGGCAACAGTCCAGTCAAAGTGAGCCTTTTATCCTAGTGTAATACACCCAAGGCTTCATCCTGGCCACCTTTACCACAGTGGGAGTTGTCACCACTACCTGATAGGGTCTCTTCCACCCGTGACCAAGTTGCCCCATTCCTTCACCCATATCTCCTGGTTTGAAGGGGTGTGCCTGTAGGAAAGGGAACCCCTGTTCTAACATTTCCTCCCTTGTTGTACTCAGAGCTTTCCCTAATGCACTAATTCCTTCCTGTAGAGTTATGTTTCCTAATTCCTTTTGTGCCTCTCCTTAATCCACCCAAAATGGTTTAGATACTTTGGCTGAAAGGGGACAACCTTATGATTCCGTGAGGTGTGCACCTCATCCTATGCCTTATCATAATGGGGCTCTGGGAAGAACAAAAACACTCCTGGTTTCTCTGTTGTGGGCTGCACATGGAATGAAAGTGAAAGGTTTCTGTAAAATGAGCTAGGAAGATGAATGTGGTATCATGCCACTTGCCCTGTGGTGGCATCCAGTCCAAAGACATAGCCAGGGCTGTTATCTGGGCCATACACGTTGAACTACTGTGTCTTCAGGATTTTGTTTCATCTTCTCCAGTTTCCTTAAATTCTGAGGTCTGCAAATACAATGTGACTCCTCCGAGTGATTCCTAGACTAATCTTTGATGATCTTGTGGACAAATGCAGGTCTGTTGTTTGAGTCTATATGGTGTGGGCCTCTTTGGGGCTGACGTTGGTCTCCTGGCTGTCTCACAGCCTTCAACTGTCCCTTTCTCTCTGTCTTCCGCCCTTTCAGTCAGAGTCCTGCAGCTGCAGTTCCACTTCAGGCCTGGAGGGGCGCTCTATCACCTCTCAGAAGTGCCCCATTACCTTCTCCCTCCCAGCTCAGAGGTGCACCATCACCTTCTTCTCCAGCTTGCTTGTACTTTAGCCTGCTGGGTCTGGGCCAGGGAGCCTTACCAATTGCCGCTCTATCGGGAACTGGTGGGGGGCTTCTTCGCAATTTGGACTGCCTTGCATCTAGGACTCTGCCTTTCCTGTGTTCTTCATGCTCTTGCTGCCAACTTCTCCTTCCAGGCTGTCAAGCCCTTGCTCTTCTCTGTCTGAGGGATGAGGACAAAACTTTTCCGCAGTCTGCCCCCCTTGTCAGCTGGTCACAGACACTTTTTACAACCTTTGCTCCTCTCTCCTTTCAGTGCCTCATTGGAGCTAGCACGGAAGCTTGCTGCTTTGCAGATCTCTCAGCTCTTTGCTATAGAGCCATTCTCCAAGCACAATTCTTCCATCTCTTGCTGCCTTGCCAGCCTTTTCCACATCCAGTCATTCCTGCTCGCCTCTCTTTTCCTGTCAGTCGCTTTGCTTCATACAGAGTCAGCCCTTGTCTTGGCCACTTAGATTTCTGCTGCGGCTGCTGCTGGACTTTTAGCATCAGTCTTTTGGCCCTTTTCCCTCTTCTGTCCAATTCTAAAGTTCTAAAAATCAAATGAACTAAGAAAGAGGGGGGGTGGATCCTCCCTTTCAGGTCTGACAAGTTGGGAATGAGAGCGGGATGGGGGTCCCTGCTCCTTTGCGTCTGCTTTGGCTGCTGTCCTTGTTCCTTTCCATCTCGCCCAACCTCGGCTGAATCTGCCAGCCTCCGCTCCCCTCATTGCTTTCCTGGCCTCTTGGCCGGCGCCTAGCTGGGGGATGTGTGCTGCTGTAGCCATCGCTTCTCCCGGTCTCACTCTCCTCTCTTTCATGCAAACACAGGCAGGGGCTCTCACTCTTGCAGGTTCCTTTGGAGGTGGAAGTGGCTGGCTGTTTCCTAAAGAGTCACTGCTGCAGCTTCGAAGCCTCTCTGTGGGGCTTATCTAACACTTCACTTGTCTACTCTTTGCATTTGTAACCCTTAGGAGGAATTTATTCAGGTACTACAATGCCCATGTGTCCAAAATTCCTATGTCAGCTGCTTCTCAAAAAATTCATTGTCAGATAGAGTTTTGCAGCTTTTTTCCATGTCAAGGGGGAAAGCCAAAAGTCAAAGTCAGTCATTCCTAAACTTTCCCCTTTTCCTCCTCCGTTCTATTTGTTGAATTAGAAAGGACTGGCCTTTTCCTGCTTGCAAATTGCACACTGATTTCTTCCCAATCTAGGTCTCTGTCTTCCTTCTCTCCACTTGCCTCTTCCTCCTGCCTGCTTGGAGTCTCCCTTCCGAGTAGTCAATGCAGAGGCCAGCAATACCACCTTCTTATGCATTCGTCTATCCTTTTCCCATTTCTCCGCTTGATCCCTATTCACATATACCTCTGGGCAATCTCCAACAGCTGGCTCAAATTCATGCCTGCAAATCTTTCTTGTTTCTGTAGCTTCTTCTGTATGTCAGGGTAGCTCTGGGACACAAAGGCCAAATTCACTGTCTGTTGGTTGCCTTGGGTCATCTGGGTTCACAGGGGTGTATTGCCTGTGGTAACAAGTAGCCTCTCCAAATATGCCCCTGGAGACTCGGTAGGTCCTTGGGGTACCTCTGATACTTTGGACATGTTAACAGCTCTCTTCATCCCTTCTCTCATGGCTTCCACTAAAAGGGCTTGATAATCAGTGAGCATATTCATCTGGTCAGGATTATTTGGATCCCACCCTGGATCAGCTAGGGGAACTCTGCCTCTCATCCATTGCTCGGGATTCGCCTCTGGTGCCCTGTTTCTGGCTAGCCATTCCTCATGTTGAATTTCTTTTTCTCCTCCACTCCTCAGTGGTGAACAAGGTCAAAAGCATCTATTGACAATCCTGCCAATTAGGGACATGTGAGTCCATGATACTGGAGCAAAGTTCTATTATTTCTTGTGGCTTTTCCATATAAGTTGCATAGTGTGTCTTCCAATTTAGTAGGTCTGACATGGTGAAGGGTGTATATTGATAACTCTGAACCCGCCGGTAGCCCGTTGGCTGCTGAGCATCAACTACCAGTTGGTTGATCTGTCTGAGTGGGGCCACTACCTCTTCTTCACCACTGTCATCCTCTTCTTCCTCTCCACTCCCTTCACTCTGGGTCTGGAGAGGGGGTCTGTCCTGTGGTCTCTTTGGCCTTTTTGCTTTCACCTTGGGCCCATTTCTAAGATTGAAGGCATCTGTGGGGCTTAGGGGATGCGTCATTTCCCGTTCCCCTGCTGGTAATATGGGATGTAGGCTTTTCAAAGTTCCTGATTCTTGAGGAACCTGCATATTTGTCACTGAAAGGGGGGAGGAGGTAGCGGGAGGCCTTGTGTTTCCACGGACTGTTGATTGATGAAGGGATTCGTTGAACTTCCCAATAATACCTTCACCCCTGGGGTCATTAGTGTTGGCTGGTTCACTGGTGGCAGTGCCAGTGCCTCTGTTACTTGCATAGATGGAGGTCCAGTGGCTTGTGCCGCCATTGGGGCCACTGGGACTTCTGCTGGCACTGCCTGAACCTCTCCTGCCTCCTGATGGTGAATTGCTGGAACATATGGCGGGGGTGCACATAGCTCTTCTGGTTCCTCAGGTGGAGTATCTAAAATTATGGGACCTCTTCCGAATTTCTTCTGAGTCTTGTCCTTCATGACTAACATGACCCTGGTACACTGCTCCTTGCACCTCTCTAGCCAAGGTGGGGATTCAGTCACTATAGTGTCCCATGAATCTATATAAGGATAATGGTCTGCATGTTCAGAGTTCCCTATCACCACTGCATACACAGCCTTAATTTTATTCAATATAAGCTCCCTTGAGGTGGCCATCCAACCTTGAATGATGGCCACTCTACCCTCACAGAGGTTTTTCAACCTGCCTGGTGTCATTTTGGGACAGCCATAGTCACTCCCATATCCTTTCTTAAAATTTTTCAACACGCATTGAAGAGGAGTTTGTTGGCTACTCCCTCCTCCATCTCCAACCCAAAAGGACAGAGACACAGTAGGGGGGTGGTTTGAGCTGCGGGTAAGGGGTCCCAACAGCTCGAAACAAAGAGGTAAACAACTTTCACACGCGCTGACTCACTGAGCCGGACGTTCCAACGGTCTCCAGTAAGAACTGACGCAGAGCACACTCACAACTTTCACACTACGAACACAGCCTCCCACCTTTCCCGTGTGTGTGTGTGTATAAGGAATCCTGCGGTTTCAGCAGCCTCACCTGCGGGGCTGCTATGCTCGGGCAAGATTCCAAGGGGTTAATCCAGCCTGTTTCCCCAACATGTGGGGAGGCAGTAACACACTTACCTAGGGCTGTGTTCTGTATGAATCTCCAAACCACCCTTGGGTTCCTGGCTGGCAACCTCTCCTCCCCGGCTTCCACGCCTCCTCGAGGAAGACCGTCCGATCAAAGAGTCGGGGGCGCCCAGAGTCTCTGTCGGTGAGGCAGGGGGACCCGGGAGGGCGGTGGCCACACAAGAGAGAGAGAGAGGGCAAAAGGCCCCAAATCCCGGACTCGAGCCCCCAGATAAAGTGGGAAGTCAAAGATCAGACCTCGGTTTGAAAAAAAGATTTTCTTTATTTTCCTTCTGGCCAGCAAGCTGTACCGGTTGGGATCATTCCCAAAGAAACCGGCCCCGCCTCTTAGATTGCTCAAGTCTTTATACATTCTGACAAACGTGTCATACATTACAACATAAGGTTCCGTTTTTCCATACAATGAACAATGAACCGTTCTGCTGCTCGCCTGGAAATGTTTCAACTAAGTAACTGGTTACATTTCTACTGCAAGGCCAAGCAAGATTATAATTCAGCGTTTACAGAGTTCTATTGTTTTCATCAAGCAGAGAGAAAGGCTGCATCTGCAAAGACAATTTTTCTGTTTCTTTTCCCACTCCTTGTGGTCATCAGGCCTGACCCACTTCAATTGCAGGGAAAATTAAGTGCTTTTCCCTCACACCCAGAGGTCATCTGGGCTGACCCGAAACTGTCTCCACCACACTACAAGCACACTCCCACCTATTGACCTTTCCTAAACAAAGCACGTGGATTTCTAAAACCAGGTACAATTATTTCACTTTGTCAGACAGTCTGCTCTATTCTGCCCTAGTAGCACCCTGGTTAGATGCTGTGGTGTGCTCCTCGCAAAATTTCATGAGTTTTATAAATTGTGTTTTAACTTTCCTCATGGTCTAGCAGGTCATGACTTCTCTCCACTCTCCTTCTCCCCTATGATATCCTCACTAGTACAGATCTTCTCATATTGTCATCATAACCTGTGAAGAAATACAAGAAGACTTTTCTCCATGGACTCCTTCATAGTAAGCAGGGGGAAAAACTGTTGAAATTAACTTCACATCAGCCAATGTTCACAGTCAGTGCTAACAGCTGTTAACAACCCTATTGTCTGATCACTTGATGTAATTCCAAAAAGCAGCAACTTCACAAGGAACCAATTATGATGTAAGGCAAGTTGTCTGGCCAATCAAGTCCCATGTCAGCAGCAACATAAACCATTTAGATATCTACATCAGAGTTAATCCTACTTGCTCCTCATTGAGGGAATGCTTTTGACTAAACATAGGAGGGGAAAAACCCTATCATTTCTGTTCTTGTTTTGTGGCAGGGGTGCCACAAAATATTTTTTTACTACAGAATAAACTGCAAATTCTCCTAAGGAATTAACACTCTAAGATATCTGGACATAGGAAGGGAAAATGAGGTAGACAGCACTGAAGAGGACATAAAATTACGCAAGATATGAAAAAGTCATATCGCTATGGAGAACTTTAAAATAATCTCTCTGAAATGAGGAAACATACAATGAAAGAATTGTACATTCCACCCTGTCCTGAATTTATGTACTGACAAGATCTGAACTAAGCGTGGCAGCCCAGAGAACAGATCTTCAGGTTGTGGTAGATAGTAGGCATGGGTATGTATTTCGGGACAGTGAGAATTTCAGGAATAGTGAGAGCGTTTTGAGCACTTAACTTTTGAAAAATTTGCATTTGAATCTCTGTATAATTCAAACATGCCTATGATGATGAATCAGAGTTGCTACTTCTTCTTTTTTTTTCCTGAGAGGCTCCTCATCTTTGACAGCAGCTGGGCAGACAGGTGCAACATGATCTTCTCCATACTGAACTTAACTGTATCTATGGAATGTGTTTTCAGAATTTCATTTGGTTTATTATTGCCAAAAAGCTCTAATTTCTTCAAAACTTTCCTTTTTCAAAGAAAAGGGATGGTGGAGAAAGTACTAATTCAAGATTCACCCGTCCCAGATAGATGGTTCACTGGGAAGGTCAACTCCACACATCACAGCAATGAACAGGACAAATTCCATGTTAGGAATTTTGAAGATGGAAATGGAAAGAAAATGAAGGCTATCACAACGTCATCACATAAATCTATTATATGATCACATTCAGAATATATTTGTAGCTACTGTTCTCATGGAAGGTACTACAGAACTGGAAAATGTATAGAAAGGAGCACGAAAAATGAACAAAGCGGCAAAGGAGCTCCTATAGGTAGAAAATTTTGATAGTTTTGGATTTTTACTCTAACAGATGATGAATGAGGTTGAAATAATGAAAAAAATGTATTAATTGTGTGCAGTGTACTGAGTATGAGTACTGAGAATCTGAATCACTGGATTAAAATGGTTGGCAGGAGGTTCAGAAATGAAAGGAAAAAGTACTTCTTCACAAGATATAAAGAAATTACAGAATACACATCCACAGGAGGTGATGATTGTTAGCCTAGGTCATTTAAAAATATTAGGCCAATTCATGGAGAATGGAACCATCCATGATTACTACAGGATTGCCTCCTCCCATACAGTCCACCCTGTACACTCAGGTCCTATGGGGACCATTTACTTAAACCAGCCAGGACTACACTGGCAACAGTCAGCCAGAGGACCTTTAAACTGGCTGTCCCTGTACTGTGGAATGGCCTGCCAGAAGATATTAGACAGCAAAATATACTGTCTGAATCTATCTATCTATCTATCTATCTATCTATCTATCTATCTATCTATCTATCTATCATCTTCCAGCAGGCCTACCCAGTCAGTCTCTAACTATGAATTGTAAATTAGTATATTTTAAATATTTTTATGTATTTTTAGCTGTTTTTTAATTTATGATGTATCCCACCCCAAGCCATGGGGAGAGGTGGGTAAGAAATAAAAATTTATTGCTATTACTAGTAATAGTAATAGTAGTAGTAGCCAGGACAGCTAAATGTAAGTGCTTGTAAAAGTTTATCTCTATGAATGTGAGATCCTGGGGACAAATCGTTGGGAATGGCACTTTCCTTCCTGATTGTGAGCTTCCCATGATGCCTGCTGACCCCAGTTGAAAATAATGAAATAGGCCTTGAGTCTGATTCTTGAGCCAGCTTCATATAGACATATGATCATGTAATTTCTCGTCTCTGGATTATTCAATTTTTTGATTACTTACAACTGAATGTGTGGCAAATTATTACCCAGAGATTGGAATTAATTCATTGATGAACACTTGAAGTTATTAATCCACTAAATTTTTTCTCATGATTTCACCTAACATTCAATATTCCCCAGGTAATCATGAAGTTAAAATAAAATTTAGTGAATTAGGTCCTTAGAATTTGTTAGGATGGGTATCTTCCCCACTTTCAGTAGAACAGGAAGACTTGGGAGCATAGGAGTACACTGTCTGCAGTAACTCCTACCCCTGCAGCCGCAACTGGTTATGTTCTAAACTAATTTCTGTTGTATATTATTGTGTAATGTAAATGACATTAATTGGAGTGAGCCTCAATGAACCCCTTATTAATTATTTGTTTATAACTCACCGCGAGCTAAGTGCTTGGATAATCAAGTGAAAAGTTTCCTCAAACCCTCTCCATTTCTTTCATCCTTGGCTTCTCCCCACCCTCCCTCTATCCCACACCCTTTGCATTCTGCTTTGTACTTACCTCCACCTCCTTCTTACACATCCCATTGTAATTATACAAATATAGCAAGATGAGTATAAAGAGGAATGCCTTTATTGACCATTAGAAATGAGGATGTCAGATTATAGCTGGAATCCCTGATTCCATGCAAAACGTGAGCTCTACCACTGATCTCTGCAGGCCAGACTTCTTGATTGGGAAGTATAATAAAAATACATGCAGAATATTTTTTCTGTACAATGGTTCATACACTTCTCTTTTATTACACAACAGTCAAGAGGACAAAGGATACATTGATTCAGTTGTACAGAAAAATATTGTGCATGTATTCAGAGACTCAAAAATTTCAGTTTAAGGGGTCTCCACTTGTGATTCATTGACAATTATCTGTAGCTACTCATTTATTGGTTTACTTGAATTGGATCAGTGCTATCTAAACTGAAATAAATCACTCCTTATTAACCTTTAACAAAAAAGGCATTCGAAGAGTGAAAAAAATGTATGTGTTACTGGGCATGGAAAGAAAAGAGAAATGCAGACAAGCAACAAACTGAATTGAAGAGGATGTCAGGTGAGATTGTAAGCTTTGGGATAGCCTTACCCAACCTGAAAGTTTCCAGACATGCTAGACAAAGAATCAAGAACTTCCACAACTTGCTAACTTCCTACCTAGCACTGATACAAGACCATTATTTTTCAAGATCATTTCTACACTTTGTACCAAATTTCTCTGTACAAGACTATCCCCTTTTCATTCTCTTTCTCTCTCACACATGAGGCACTAAGGAGAGGTTTATTAACCAAAAAAGACAAGCAACCTATCCAGTCCTTACAATATTTAAAATTCCAGGCAACAAGACAACAGCAGCCATAGTTTGTACAAAAAATGTGATATTGCAGACAATTTGCAGAAAAAGCATTCCTGCAAGTGGAAATGCCCTTACTGAGAATACACAAAAACCTCTTGTCATCTCACAGATGAGAACAACTTTGATATTTCTTGTTCTCACGTGCAAGAATGAGGCAAGTAAAAATGATATCCCAACAGTGAGCAAGAGCCCTGAATATAACAACGTCTTGGATACAGGTCCTGTATCCAAGTACTTGGGATGATTTGCTTTCCTTATTACAATAGCGTGGTGAAGAAGGTTAGATTGAGAGGCTCAGGGTCATCCAACGGGCTTCCTATGTTTGAGCTGAAACAAGATCCTTTTTCTCCTTCATCTACATTTTCCTCCGGTGCAATAAAGCTCCAGCTTATTCTGAATCTGCTTGTCTGATAAGCAGTGCTTGACTTCAGAGCCAGAATAACCAAGATCTTTCAGATTTTTTTGCAGCCAAGTCTTTAAACCCCAAAATTGGCAATTCATTTTTTTCTGTAGTTGGAAATTGCTTTCATCCATATCTTACATTAATTGGCGTGTGTTATCTGTTGAAAATATCCTCCTCTTAAGCCTTGTTTTTAGTGTATCGAATGGCAATTAATTTGTATTACAATGGTTATCAGCTCATACATTTCTCTTTTATTATACAACATTATTTTCTGCTGACAAGCTCTTCAAATAAATTCTTCCCATACTCCCTGACATTACTGGTGGTATGTGCCAAGTTACAATCTGTACTTACATTTTATCTTTTGAATTTATGGGGTGTCTGCTTCATCTGTCATTATTAACAAGTAGCAACATAAAGATACTAAAAATGTTCTGCTTTGCTATGAATGGCAGCTGCGATACATATAAAAAACCTTTGATTCTGCACCACTAATTTGGATGCATGTGGGGGGGGTTTCTTCTTTTTTCTTTGCCTAGAACATCTCTGCCTATTTCTTCATTACTTAAACAAATATCTAATTAAAGTTTCAAGATAGTAAAGTGAATGCATATGTTAACAAACATTAAATGAATATTTTAAAAAGAACAGTTTTGTGCTTATACTGATTATTTTACCGGCTTTTTAAACATGTTAATACAGTAGGCAGCTGCTCTGTAACAAGGACACTTATGACTGAGTTATTCTGTGCATACACCCTCTTATCAAACAGAAAGTGTTAAACTGTGAATAACAAATACACAATTCAAATATTGGCAATGTTCATAGCACATTTTAATCTCTGTGACTGCATTATGTGTGTTTCAATGTCTCATGAGAACAAAGAACAGAAGTCTGCAGAACAAAGCATATTTTCCACTTTAACTATACATACATAAAAAAGTTTCTCTGGTTTTATGAGTTTTGTTAGTTCCTCCTTCCTTTCCTCCTAACACAGGTCTTTCCTAATATTATTACCCGAACTTGCTCCAAAAGGAAGGAAGGAAGGAAGGAAGGAAGGAAGGAAGGAAGGAAGGAAGGAAGGAAGGAAGGAAGGAAGGAAGGACACCACTATCTATTTTGTTCTCATTCAACTTTCTCTACCATGGTGATATGCGTAAGCTGATGAAACATACCATATGCATGCAAAGGACATGATGTGACTATTTTATGAGAGAAACTTGCTTTACCTTAAAATATATCCATAGTGTCATTTACACATATATGTATGACTTTATAGCATACTTATACAAGTATAATATATGTGGGAATTATATTATCTTCTCTATATATAACATATTATGTTAAACATATGCAACATAACATACATAACATAACATCCTTTTGAAATATGACTGCCCTCATTATCAAACAAAGTAACTTGTTAAGACATTACTCGTAACTCATCACTGCCAAACTCTGAGATACACAAAGACCATTTCCGCAGTAGACTGTTATAGCGCTATTATTTCACTTTCAACATCCTATGGAATCCTGTGTTTTGCAGTCTAGGGAGGGGCCTCAAAGGCCCCTTTCATCTATGAGAGCAAGTGTAGCTTTAGCATGGTATACAATATGCAGTATGTTTTATATATATACTCTTCTGTATGACTCCTGTTATGATAGGGAAGCACCTGACATAGGCCACCTTATCCATCAGAAGAGCTTATCAACTTTCCATTTGGTCTCAACTACACCACACGCTGCAGCGTTCAAATGATCATGGGCGAGAATCCTATTGGTGAGTTGCCCTGCAGTTTCTCCTACTTCACCAGCACAGTTACATTTTGGGGCATTGAGCAAGGAGCTTTCCAGTACTATCTTGCTGAAGGCATTTGCCCTAGGTGCACAAGATCTTCCCCTCCTGGTTACTGATTGGCTGAAGCATAGTGCCCTGTTCATGGTCCAATAGTCCAAGGCAGCTGCACAATCATCCATTCCCTAAGCAACAGAATAATTACACTGGTGGAGACTTCCACTCCACCAGCAGTTCTACTCTATCTTGGCCAATCTTTGAAACACAGAAGATGACCTTACTTTTAAAGGTGAAGAAAACTAGGAAAATTCCAGACATCTGGGAAACAATCTAAATCATGAAGAATGTTCCCTCACCTGCAATTAACACTTCAGTTGCAAAATGGCTGCGTTTGATAAGTTGAGACATGGCCTGTTCCTCTCCAAAAACAATTTTTGTTTCTCAAATGCAGACACAGCTCCCCCCCCCCAATACTTTTCATCTTACAGAAGGGATCACAGAGAAAATCTGTGATTCACTTTACAGGAGGACTGACTGAAAGAGTGACTAAAAATCTTACAGCTTAACTGTCTCAGATTTGCTTATGTAGAAAAAAAAAGTGTGTCAACAATTTGGCCAAACTGGAATAGGTGAATTGAAGAACATTTTTACTATCATTTCTGAGTCTGCAAACCACTTAAAGCAAGCCAGTTTGATTTATTTGATTTAGCATTCAATATCTCTAATCAGACACAGACTTTATTGATTTATAGCTTGGAGCCTGTTTACACAAACAGGAGATCATGGCACAAAATTTTTCCTATATCTTATCTCTTTAGATCAAGACTGGGAATCATGCCATCCTCCAGATGGTGGACTGCAACTCCCAGAAGCCTAGTGCATGGTGAGGTGCAATCCAACCACATCTGGAGGGCTGAATAATTCTTGGCCCTGTTTTTTTATTGTGGGAGAGGATTTGCACATTTGCTCAAAGTAAAATCCCTACACAAAGAAAATTAGCAAGCTTGGGACAAAGCTAGGATCAAACCCTTCTGCCTGGCAAGCACCAGGTTTACTATGTGTATTCATTTTCCCCAGTGGATGGGCATTCAATAACATGTTCACCATCACTATCTCCATCACTACATCTTGGTATGGACCAGGGACAGTATTACCCTCCTACATGATATTTACATAGAATCTACTTGAACTCTTGACGTCACCATAGAAAGTTCCTCTGTCAAACTGGATCTCCTTCTGCTGCCATTTGTCTCTGGATTTTAATGAAGATCTATGACCAGGTAAATGCTGATATTCTAGAATGGTAATAGCTTTTATCTATTCATCTACCAAGTGTGAAGCAGCTCCCTTTGAACTCTCTCCTTTGGTTAGCTCAGCTACTGCTATCTATAAATATTTTAATACTCATAAAAAATACATCACTTCAACCTTGCTCTGATATCTTTGTGGTGCTGCTCAAGACAAGCTAGACTCTGGTCCCAATCCTATTGAAAAAACATAAATCCCTGCATATAGTCCCAAGACCAATGCAATTAAGTTTTAGGTTATCCTGCTTTATTTTCTGCCTAAAAATGTAACACTTTTTCAATTAGCTATTAAATGTTATCTTTAAAATGCAAAGATATGGTGTGTGTTTTCCTAAGTTGCTATGCCACAGATGTGAAGGACATGTAGAAATTCTTCAGTTTGAATGTACCATCTCTCTGTGGCTCTCAGTAGTGGAGGGCGGGAGGGGGGTGGGGCTACGGTGTGAGGGCCATGGCCACTGTGTGGGGGGGCATGGCCAGGGCACACAGGGGCATGGCTAGAGGCCAGGACACCCCAAAAACATTGCCACCTGGGGCAAATTGCCCCCACACCCCCACGTCCCTATGCAACTGGTGTCCCTTGACTAGTCCTGGTTTCTGGACACTAACTACAAACAAACTATGTGATTGCAAACACACAAAGTCAACACTTTCAGTTGACAGCTTGTTTCAGTATGTCAACAGGGCAATCAGAGCTGACTGTTACTCTCTGTCTGTCTTTCTATCTCTATCATCTACCTCTTTCTCTCTCTCCTTCTCTTTGTGGTTTGTCACGGTTGGGCTCTTTAGTTCCACTGGGGCATAATTCTCTCTATGCTGTTAGGATTGTGTGCAAAGAGAGCTGGATCACTTGTGTTGGCCTAGCACACCATGTCTGGTCCACTCCTGCTCCTGTACTTTGGACATTTTTCCATAGAAAGGAAGCCTGCTGAATACATGAAAATCTTCACTTAATGATGAGTGCCAGGTCACCATGAAAGGCCTGGTGCTCTCTCTCTGTCTCTCTCTGTCTCTTTCTCTCTGTCTCTCTCTCTCCCCGGAGTCTTAACCACAAAGAGATAATAGCACTCAAAGAGTATTGGTCAATGTACCATCATGTACTGCTTTATTTTATCTAATATATAAAAGTCAAAGTTTGTCTCTTTGTCTGTGTCAAGACCTCATATGATTGGCTGCCTAAGAATATTCTATGGAGTCCTAGAGTTTGCCGTTCAGGGAGGGGCCTTTAGAATTCTCAGCAAGAGAGCTCTTGGGCCTCAGTCAAATGTGCCTATCTTGGGCCATATCTGCACTAGGCTGTTATAGCGCTATGATTCCACTTTCAACATCCTATGGAATCCTGGGGTTTGCAGTTTTGGGCGGGGCTGGCTGGCCCCTCCCTAAACTGCAAACCCCAGGATTCCATAGGATGTTGAAAGTGGAATCATAGTGCTATAACAGCCTAGTGCGGAAACGGCCTTGAATAGACCAGTTGCTATGGAAATGAGGCCTAGCAGCAAGAAGGAGGGCAGTGTATTCCCTCAGGAACCCAACCTGTGTATGTTAATACCTCTGAATACAGATCAGATTGGGGAATATGGGGAAAAGTTACAGGTACTGGACAAGACAGTTTGGGGAATTAGAGACACAGGATCTCAAATTTTTCTAACAAGTATTACCCATGAGAAAATAACACCCCAGGCAACACCACGTATAATCAGTGGTTTAAAATATTTATGGGCTCATTTATGCTCAAGGACTGAGTGCTCAAAGTGTTAACAATGAACCATTTTTAGTCATTTAACTTTTTCTTTTAGAAATGAGACCCTTATTATGAACTAGTAACTACATTCTGAACCAATGTCATGTTCAGAGATGTTTAAGCTAAGATTTCATTTCTGTACAGAGGAAAAGAGGAAGCAGAGCCTCTTTGCGCCCTAAGAGAAATATAACTAAGTGTCTGAGAAGTACAAAGGGAATAGACTGAAGCCTGTGAGATAAAGAGGAACTAATAGGAAGCAGAATTTTGGTTTTAGCAGCACTTAGGAAAGCTGGCTTTCTTTGTCTAGAGCAGGGGTTCCAAGCTTGTACCTCAGGATTATTCAGTTTTTATAACTAAATTATAATCAATTAAAATCAATCCCTTTAAATCTATCTGTACCATTTCAGTCACTGGATGACCGACTAATCAGTTTAAATATGATTATAGCCTATTGTAGCATCTAGTTTCTAGATGGGAGACTTCATTAATTATCCAAGTAAGCCTCATTCATTTTTTTTCAGGACAATTGTTCTGTCCTGTTAAAACTTGAGTTGGCAACACAAAACCGATGGGGCCACATGCATACTTGCAGGGCCATTTTTGTGGCCCCCAGGGCCTCCTAGGGATGTTTTTTTTTTAAAAAAAAGGCTTCAAAATGCTACTGTGAGATGTGTAGGGCATTTCCACCATACTCTGTGCCCCCAAACCAATTTAGACCCCACCAAAGTCTATTTTACAATAGGAAGTTAACAGGAAGTGACTTCTGGTCATTTTGTTGTTAGAAAAGACCCCTTCTGGTCCTAAAATGGCCATGAAAGGACCCAAAACATGGCAAAAATGCCTTCCATGCTTCCTAGAGGGAGTTAGGGGCAAAAGAAAGGTTTAATTTGGGGTGAGGAGAGGGTGTGGTTACAGTGGTATGTGGCACTCCAAGGTCTTTTGGGGGACCAACGTAGCCCCTTATCCTTCCACAGTTTTCTGTCCCTGCATTAAAGCAAGTGAATGTATGAAAAGCTGGCTTGCAGTAAAGTGGTTAGCAAAAAGTTGCAGGAAAAAGCTGCAGTACAAGCAGCTGCAGCAGAATGGGTGGAAAAGGCTGTATGAAGAACCAAGCAAGACAGTATGCGAAAACAACTGCCGTGGCTGGAAACAGGAACCACTTCCAGGGCAGAATGGATTCCTAAACTCTCCTACAATGCAAACTTAGAATACAGTTCTTTTCCATTAATTATATTTGGTTCAATGACATTTTCTTGCATCAACTGCCATGCAATCAGGCCAAAAGAAGAACCTCCAATGTTAAGTTACAATCATGGCTAATTTCAACTACCGCAAATCAACAGTAAAGAACACCTCATAAAAAGGCAGGAAATATGCCTATGAATGTCTCAATCCAGGTCTTCACTCACACCAGACCTGGGATGTAATTCTTCACTAATTTTGTTCTTAAAGGAAGCAATGAGAAATTTTAGCAATTTTTCCTGCAGTAGGAAGAAAACTGTTAAAATGTCTTGTTGCTTTCTTCAAGAAAATGTTGTGCAGTGTTCCAAGACTATTGACGACTTAGGACTTAATCTGTGTAAAATTCATGATTTATTTTTTCATTACAGAATACAGAATTTCTTGCATAGGGATCAGTATCTTCTGAACAGAAAACGATACATCTTCACAGAAAATGGTTTTTCCTGAGCGAAATAATCCATGTGCCAATTTTGCACAGAATAAGGCCCTTCCCACCCTATACTGTTATAGCACTATTATTCCACTTTCAACATCCTGTGGAATTCTGGGTTTTGTAGTTTACTGAGGCCAAGTCTGGTAGTAAAAAACATGAAAATAAAAATCAACCACTTTTCCCTCTGGGGGGGGGACAAAACAAAACAGCCCAATCTCTTACTGTCTGAGTGTTTAAATGACAATGTTGGAATCTGTTTACTTTTGTAACGCTATGTAACTTTGACACTCAGAGCGGCAGCATTCTGTTGTTATGAGAAACGTTCTGTCAAGAAAGTGGGAGAGTGACGTCAGCCAATCCAAGACATTTGTGCATGATGGCAGTTGATTTTCTCACATGTACATTAATGTGCCACTCTCACTTGGCTCTGCCAAAAGCCTGCCAGTCTACTCTTGCTAAAGCAAATCTCCGTAAATTACATTGTAAAATATCATTCTTTTGCCCCAGTTTTAATTTCAATAACCCAACCAGCAATGTGAAAAAAACCAATGAGTGGTATGGCTACCAAGAAAAGGCTTGAGCCCTAGTAATTTTTTTTTTTTTTCAGGGAGGCACCCCACATAGAGTTGCCAGGTTTTTCAAAAAAGAATATGGACCAGCCCTCTCTGTTTCCAGGCCACCTCAAGGCTCCATGGTACAAACAAGGGAGGCCTAAATGAAGTCTGCTTAAGTCTTACGATAGGAGCATTTCTCACAAGACTTCCAGGCTCCTCTTTCAAGAGAGATTTCAAGAGAGCCCAGAACTCTTGTGAGAGACTCTCTTGTCCACAGACATGGAAAGGGCTATATATAGGCCTACCTCATATGTTACTTGCCTCAGTTGCCTGAAGCAAAAGAGCTGAGAACAGAAAAGAATGAGTGTTACCAGTCCTTGCACTAGAATAACTCCTGCAGAATTTGGTATGTAATATGAAGCCATACCAAATGCTTGGGGGTCAGTCCCTTGTGAGCACGGCTGGCTTCATGCTCTCACCAGATCAAAAAATGTGGGATTTTGGGCTGCTCTGCCCCAAAGATAAAAAATATATGCAACATAATCAGGTCCCAGGCCTCCTTGGACAACTGGACCCTGGTAATTTCTATTGTTCCTCCCCTCATCAGCCCTAGGAAGGAGGACTGGTTAGAAATTTTCTCTCAGCCCTAAAGTTCATTGTGTAACTTTGTGTCATTTGTTTTCCTTCAGTCCCATCTACTTCACAAGATTATTGTGAAGATGAATGGTAAAAAAAAGGAGAACTGGATATGTATCTCTGTGCTTGCTGAAGAAAGGGTGATACAGGTTAATAATAATTCCAGTGGATATTTTTTCTGGGCTTGCAATGAAAGCTGCAGTAGTGAAACCAGGATTGTTTCTAAATCAACAAGGGTAAAAAAATTACTTACAGTGCACTCTTTTCTGGCACAATCTCCACATGCATGAATGTGAGGTCACACAAAGCATCCCATCCCATTATAGTCAATGGGCATGACAGGTTTGTGCCTGCACTGCTTCAGGCGCATTAATGTTGCATCCATTAACTACAACAGGAACATTTCCGCATGACACTCTTATAGCCCCTCCCAGAACTGCAAACCCCAGGATTCCATAGGAGGTTGAAAGTGGAATCATCGCTCTGTAAAAGTGTCGTGTCAAAATGGCCCAGGACGTGACACTTGCACTTTCATTTCATATTGGGGTTTCTGGAACAAAACCCTCTACATATGGGGGGGCACACTGTATATTTAATTTAAATTCTGCTTTTGTCACAATATGGGGTCCAAAGCAGCTCCTTAAAACAAAATACAGTTAAACTGCAAGATAGAAAAGATAAGTATAATTATTTGTTTCCACTCCTTAAAAAACATCTAGGTAAAGCCAAGAACGAATCCATTGTGTTCTGATGACTTTGGTATGAGTGGTAGAATCCACAATAGATTTTGTTGTCAACTATGAGCATGTGAAAAGAGATCTCTGATGGAATGAAAACCAGTCCTCTAGCAACAGATTTTGGATATCATAGAAAGCATCAAATTGTTTTGTCTTTACTTTTTACTGTCAGACGGAAGGAGGTATTTGTGGGATGCTATGCTCCCATACCCAAACAAACTGGTTGGCTTTAGCTGCTATGCACAGAACAAACTGCAGGCACAAGATGCTCAAAAGATGGTCATTTTAATATGTACATTTCTGGTTGAATACAAATGAAAGAACATCTTACGATGCATCTGCTGTGTTTTCTTCTTTGGTTTCCACTGGATGCTCCCCGCTTTCTGCTTCTTTAGCTGCTATGAGCTTTGATTTGGGTGGGTTGAATATACAGACCATGGCATTTGTTGTTATGCCTCAGAGCAATGAAAGGCTATGGGTGAGTCTTGGATGGAATAGGTGTATTTCTAGTACATGCAGCAAGCTGCCCCCATGATAAGGGTACACTGATTCTCTTGATCTGTTGCTGTATTCCTGGAATGAGATATGGACTGTCTCAGATATCTTCTAGAATCAGTCATTCAGCCCCAATCAGGAATCTGGGTACCTGACCCTAATTCTTTCTCTAACAGAAAATATTCTCTTCCTCTGAAAGAAAAAAACAAACAAAACAGAAATCATTTGTGGTGGGCATAAACTTAGAGCTATCTGTTGACTTAGACCCATTTGCTGGACAACTAATTCTTCTTTCCACTTTTTTTTTTTTTTTTTGCAAATCCCTTAAGTCTAATCTTACGTTGGTTAATCCTCTGCCCATGTCAATTTCCTTTCTAAACTGCTTTCTGTTGAGGTAAAGGAATTTTATCAATAGTCCCAAAGGGCTTGATCCTCCATTAGCTGCAGTTCATGACCCCAGGCTCTTGGATTTTACAATAAGTTCAACTTCCTTCATGGCATCTGTTCTTCTCTGCAGAATCGATTTTCTTTCTTTGAGGTCACCCTCTTCTGCGCCCTTTTCCCTTAATGTTATGTTTAATAATTGCCATTGCATGAAAACCTAGTTCCCCGTGATGCTTTTGGTTTGCCATATCAGATGTCTTTTTAAGGAATATCATAGGACTTTTGTGTGTGTATATGTGTGATTACGGTGATAGTGAAATGAATGCATACATTCAGCATATTGCTGAACTGCAAGTCGTACTGTTCTCTCAGCCCAGCCTCCATTAGTTCTTTTCCTACTTGCATAGTGGATGTAGTTGGCATAATATTCCCATCTATATCGCTATCTGTTATTGTGTGCCTTCAAGTCACATGCTGAGCTGAGCCTGCAATTAAGGCTGAAAGCCTTATCTATTTCACAGCTCAATTATTAGGTGAATGAGGAGAAGAGAACAAATGGATTATCAATAAAAAAATGGAATCCAAATCATAACAGGGCTTTACCTACTAACAATTAGTGGTTGCTTTTTTAAAAATTAAATTGTAAATGTAAATTCTGTATCGAGGTGTCATTAATATGCTCACCTATCAGTTTTTTTCCACATTCCACCATGGAAATCCATTGGGTGACTTTGGGCATGGCACACACTCTCAGCCCGGAAAATCCCCTTAGGGTCACCATAAGTCAGAAATGGCTTGAAGGCACACAACAACAACATTTTTTTTTTCTATTACGTCATTAAAAGGGAGGTAGTTGATAAAACAAAATTTCTTTACATAGCTGATGCAACTTGATAGCCATAGTAACAAATATAGTCTTAAATATTTGGTACATCTTTATTTTTTATAAAAAGCTATGGCAATAACAGAAATTGGGAGGCAGGATATATTGTGTTTTCATGAATTCCTTACCAAAATTAAAACACATTTGCTGGTTCCTTTGGTTTGTCCTCAGTAATAAAATATGATCACATAATAATGTTCTGATGTTACTAATCCAGAAAGGATGAAAAAAAGCATGTAAGGGAATAATATCAAGGAACATTTTGAAACTTAATTGCTCCCGCATCCCTCACTCAAACATGGCTTATATGCAGAGACATAAAAGCTGGATAAATTCTAGTGATGTTGCTACTATAGAAGAGCTATTGGAAGATTTTGCTGTATGCTGATTTACCACAAGCAGACATCTTGAAATGTTGTGGAAGTAGAGTTGCCATATTCCATGTCTTCAAATCTGGGTAAGTAATTTGCATATTATGCAAATTAGTCTAATTATGCAAATCCACCATATTACTTGTTGCATTTTCTTCTATTGTGTTTTTAATTTCATTCCATTTTTTTATAGTTATAGCTGGCCTAAGAAAAAAACCAGTATGGAGTAATGTCTAAAGTGCTGGAACAGGGAGACTCAAGTTCAAATCTCTGCTTCATCATGGAATTTACCATGTGACTTTGGGCCACCACTGCCTTTCACCAAACCTGCCTTATAGGATTGTTGTGGGGATTAATTGGAAGATGGAAAACTTGTAAAGTATTATGCTACCGCGTCATATATCCCTACTCCACAGGATGTGCTGCTTTCATGATTGGACATATTTATGGCTGGAACACATGCTCGGAAGCATGCTGACTGTAAGAATATGCCAGGTCAGGACAACCTCAGACATGATCCTGTCATAAGTTCAGAGCAGTTTAGGTGAGAAAGTTTGATGCTGATGGGCTTGGGATAATCCTTTCAAAAACTGTTCAGTTATAAGAATTCTCAAAAACAATAGAAGGCAAAACTGTCCAGGTGAAGTAATCTGGGACCCTACTGTGAGCATATTCTACAGGACCTTTCCCATTCACACTACCTGACCAAAACATTTAGAGACTGTCAAGACTCCCATCAATGTTTTGTCATCTTGAGTTAAGATTATTGCCCATTCCAGACTCCTTTGTCAACCCAAAGAGAAAGCATTACCACTTGGTCCACACACCCTGCTTCTGGGCAGAAAATAGGGTATAAAAACCCCAGTTCCAGCCCCAGTAAATTGTAGCACTTGGACATAATATGAGATGCCCAGACATCTGTTCATTTGTGCTACCCTCAAATGAGCTGCCTGAGCCACTCTGCTTTGACCTTTTCCTTCAGGATTGGTAACTATCACGCTTTTGACCCAATTTCTCTCTATCCAGCCTTTCTTGCTTCAATTTCCAATAGTTTTCTATGGTTCTTGAGAGTTGTCTTGTATGCTTGGTAATTCTCAACAGAATACCCTATTTAACTTTTAACTAGAGTCCTCTTTACAATTGGTACTGATATAGACAGGTGAAAAGAGCCTGCTGTTACCCTCCTCTTGCAGATCTCCTTTGAGCTATAATTCCCCCACTTTCTAAGGAGATGCTGGCATTGCAGATGGACCTCAAAGTCCACCCACCTCTTAGGGTAACAATTATATATATTCCTAGTTCAATACAATAAAACAACAACAACAATAATATTAACATGTTGTTATACACAGGCTATCCTGGTAGTATTCTCATCACATTGTGCTTTTTTTTTTTTTTTTGTCATCATGTTTTCACTCATGGCAAAAAGCTATAGGTCAATGAAAATACCAGAGGAGGCCCCTATGAGTGACTACCATCTGATTAGAGGGCAAGCTGCAAAGGAAAGTAAGGCAATCAGCAGGAATTAAAGAGGGAAAATTTCCTTCATAGATGCAGACTATTTTAAAATAACTATAAAGCAGTCTACAAAAGAATATTGTAGCACCTTTGAGACTAAATGAAAGAAAGAAGTTTGTAGCATAATCTTTCATAGACTGAAAGCACTGACTACTCCATCAGATGCATGGAGTGATGCGGCTATGGATAGACATTTCTATCCATAAATGAAATGGAAAGTCTCAATGAGCTTCTACTATGCATCCACCAACTAAAACTGTCTCTGATCATCACTAAAACTAAAATATTGTAAATGATGCCTCATATGGTCCTCTCTGCCCCCTCTGACAACCAGATTCTGAGCCATCCTGGTGCTGCTGTATTGCAGCTGTATGCAGCTGTATCAGATTATGTAAGAAGGTAGATGCAGGAATCCAGAAACTTTTGGCTCCCAGTTCTGACTCTTGCATAAGGTTGGGTGCTGGACACATGCTTTTCCTGATTCAGTGTCATCTAACATAACAATCAGGCCAGCAGCCAGATTTTACAGCATGGCTGGAAGACTGGTTGCCTCTCTTCCTCACTTTTCAGCATTTGACAGGCAGGTTGTCTAGCCAAGCGGAACAGCCAGCAAAACCAGCCTTGCTTCAATAGGTAGATCCATCAGCAGGGCAGCAACAGTGAGCAAGTAACAGAAAACACAGCTTCAGCAATGAGTGTTGCTGCTGCTGCTCGTTGTTCCTGTAGGTGCTCTTTATGTGCTGTTAAAATCATTTCTTTTCCTCCCTCAGTCACTTCATGAGAGGTTAGACAAATTGATCTCCACAATAATAGCCCAGTTGCTCTATTCATTCCAACCAAGATTGGATGTAGCAGAAAAGGAAAGAGACAACAAATAGGGATTTTTCTCAGGATTAGGAGAAATTACTTTTTGGACGACTTCCAGAATCTTCTAGCCAGTAGAGAATTCTGGGAGGGGGTCATCTTAAAAGTAACTTCTACAAGCTCTTGCTGTTTGTTTTTTTTTAATTCCTTAACATCGTATTTTTCCTTCCATTCCATCCCTTGTATGCTTCGTAATAGTTTTGTGGCACCTTAAAGCCTGCCAAATTTATTCTGGCATAAAGTTTTGGGGACTGGGGTCTACTTAATCAGTTGTTACATATCATATATTGTGAAGAGAATTATAATGGTGAGGTCACAGGGATATGAAATACAGAAAGCGCAAATAATGATAGTTGCTTTTGTTGAAATAGAATTCCATGGGGTCCTTGCTTCTGCTCATTGCACCACGACTCATGGGGTAGGGAATTGGGTTAGAGTGTATTATCCTTCACTAGTACCTCCTTTTCTCAGTATGGCTGCCTAGCTTTTAATGTAGGTTTAGGAGGTCAGATTAGGAAATTAAACATAGTTACAATATCCTAACTACACGTCCCATGTAGGATCTTTGCCCATACTTTTATTGGGGCACATACGTCGCAGCTTAGTGTGCTGTGAAATGAATGTACTGTTCTACTGGCATGCTTTAAAGACTGTTAAATCTGTCTCACTGTATGGGCATATAGCGTCCTTATTATGTTCTGCTCTTGCTGAATAAGCTGAAACATTTGTTTATTGAGATACATGAAGTAAAGGATCCTCCATTTTTATACAGTGGGCCCTTGGTATCCTCTAGGATTTGGTTCCAGGACCACCACCACCCCCATACCAAAATTTGTGGATGCCAAAGTCCCATTATGTACAATGGTATAGTAAAATGGCATCTCTTATATAAAACAGTAAAATTGAAGTTTCTTTTTGGGACATTTTTTTAATATTTTCAAGCTGTGGTTGGTTGAATCCATGGCTATAGAATCCACAGATATAGAGGGCTGACTGTACACATGTCTCTTAGTATATACAAAGTATTATTTTCTTCTGTCAGATCTAAAATGGCAGTTGCTCAGTGTTTCGTTTATTATTTATTTAGCGAGATTTTCAGTGTGATGAATCTGCTTAAGGGTGTCCAATCTTATAGGACCAATGAGGATATTTGGACTGCTGAGAGAGGATTATGCGTATCCTCACAAAATGGTGGATATAACAGATGAAGTGCACAAAACTAGAAATGTAAATTTCTGTAAATCTTGTCCTCACAGCCCAGAATGAATAATGATAGAATTTTCTCCTTGCCCTGAATAGGTAATAGTGAACTTCAGTTTTTGAAGATTATTCACAGTTTGGAACTTAGGTCATTATCACACAATCCCGTTATAGTACTATTATTTCACTTTAACTGCCCTGGCTGCAACCTTTGGAATCTTAGGGTTTGTAGTTTGCTGAGGCACTGGAGCTCTCTAGCAGAGAATTCTAAATGCTTCTATCTAAACTGCAAGTCCCATGATTCCATGTGATATTGCCATGGCAGTTCAAGTGGAATAATAGTGCTATAACAGTGTAGTGTGATAAGGCCCTTAGTCAGTATAAAAAAATGCTGAACTTTTTTTTCCAGAGAAAATGGCCTTTTCTACACAGAAGCTGTTTTCTGCATAGAAAAAAAATTCTTCTGCTCATAAGACAAGTGAAAATCTTGTGTAAAAGGCAGCAATCTTTATACAAAAGAAACTTGTACAAAACTCAGGAGTAGACATATGTTTTTGCTGTGCAGGATTGCTGTTTTCTGTGCAATGTTTTTGCTGTGCAAGATTGCTGTTACTTGCATAGAAAACAACCCTCTGGCGCACAAAAAATCTTCATGTGACTGTCTTCCAGGGTTTTTTGTTTGTTTTGTTTTTGTACAAACTCCTGTAACTCTCATGCATTTTTTTTAAAAAAATATTTCTTCACAAAATAATTTCCTGAATCACTTTGGCATGTGTGAGAAGTGAGACCTACACAGAAATATTTGTTTTCTCCACAATGGGAAGAAAACATGAAATTATTCATTCTCACTTGCATGACTCAGTATTAATAAGTATTAATACTCCTACTGTGATGTATGACTCTGTTGGTGGATGGAATGAGGACAAATTACCCCTTTTTGGCTGCTTTTAGTGTCTCATCCTCTTTATTTCATTCTCCCTAGGAGTAAGAACTGAAAGAAGTAGTATTAGTGATAGTAGCAATAGTAGAGGCAACAACTCATTACAAAGAAACTGAAGTTTTTTTTTTTTTGCTCTGATTTTGAAAGCAGAGTGGCAGGAAATGGGGCACTGAGTGTGGAAAAGTTATTATGAACTGTCCTCCCCTTCGTCCTTAGCATGTCTGATTTTGCTTGCTGTGGTTGCAGTATTTGCAGCTGGAACACAAGTCAAAAAGAAGGTCTGGAAAGAAGATGGGGAGGTGTTTAAAGGAGATCTTTTAGAAAAGGTATGGAACTCTCTGTTTGTATGGGTGTGTGGAGTGAGGTGAGAATCTTAGTTTCTGGTGCTCTGGATCATCTAGGCCATTTCTGCACTGGACTGTTCTAGTGCTATTATTCCACTTTCAACATCCTATGGAATCCTGGGGTTTGCAGTTTCGAGAGGGGCCTTAAGGTGCCTCCTGAAACTGCAAACCCCAGGATTCCATAGGCTGTTGAAAGTGGAATAATAGCACTGGAACAGTCCAGTGCAGAATGGCCCTAGTTTTTGCGTAAGTTTTCTTCGAAGCTAGAGAAGAATCATTTTTGAAGTTTATATGACGTAGGTAGACTATTGTATTGGGACTAGAGAGACGTGGGTTCAAAGCTTCACCGAGCTATTAAACTTCACTGGATTACTTTAAGCCAACAATCTCACAGCATTGTTCTAAAGCAGTGGTTCTCAACCTGTGGGTCCCCAGATGTTCGTGGACTTCAGCTCCCAGAAGCCCTGAGCATTGACCATAGTGGCTGGGGCTTCTGGGAGCTGAAGTCCATGAACATCTGGGGACCCACAGGTTGAGAACCACTGCTCTAAAGATAAAGTAGCAGATAAAGTGGCGGTAAGTAAGAGGATAGCTATGTAGATCACCTCGAACGCATTGAAGGGAGGGCAGGATATAAAGCTGAACAATTTTACAAATGACAGATTGTCTGTGATTTCTGTATTTGGATAGTGGCTTTAGTAATTTAATCTTGACAATTTTAATAGCTGTTTATATAATGAATAGAGCAACAGAGTCATTCCTTATGTTGCATTTCTTATGTGTTGCTATTTCTCACACAGATAGTTACATTTTGCAGGAATCTTAAACCACTAAAATACAGAAGGATCAAGGTGGATAAGAAATCTGGACCGAAACTATTCACAGCACCTCATGAGTGGCAGAAGATTGTACATATTCCATAGAGGGTGTTTGCTTTGTATGAGTCAATCAGTGCATATGATAGCTATGCAAATTAAAATATTCTAAGTTTGTTTTTTGTTTTTGTTTTTGTTTTGTTTTTAAAAAGATTTAACTATCCCATCTTATTTCGACTCTACTCCTAACAACAACAACAAAATCAAATACCTAATGTCTAAATAGGATTGCACAGTATGATCACTGTTTCTATATGAATCCTATAAAAGTAATAGTCAAATGATAGATTCCCATAGATCCTCATTTCAAATTATGTGAAGATTCCACACATGTTCTATATATTTCATATGCTTTCAGTAATCAAACAGTATCTATGAAACATGGGATCCAGATCTGGATGTGAAGAGTTACAACTATACCACAGTTGTAAGATACTGGGCTATACAAAGCTTGGAAAAGTTTAATTTCTTGCAAAATAAATGCCACCATCCCATCCCATGGGCTCATCCACTGCTGAAAATTTCTCTCTGTGTATAAAGTGGAGGTTAGGAAAGATTTACTTCATGACATCACCAGAAAGCCACCCTTAAATCCCAGGACCTGGGATTTTCATGACCTAGCAACACAAGCCACCAGTGTTTCCAAACAATTCCCCTTTTAGTTTTGACCGCACAGAAGATGCATGGAATAAGGCCTGGGTAGGGAAGGAGGGGAAGTTCATTGTCTGTTACTCCATAACTAAATGAATACACATTGCTATCTTAAAAGGGGCTGCCTGAAATCTCCAAGGTCTAAAATTATCTAGCTCAACCACTGTGTTTATGCCACAGTAATGAACCTGAAGTAAAAGAATGTGAATATCTCCATGGAATATTTTCATGCCATGGTGTGAATATTAAAACTAATCAAATATTTATTGTGGAAGTAGGTCTGAGAGTATTAAAAAGTAGATTCGCTGTAGGCCACTAACCTATCTTCAAGACTAAAACATCATAAACAAATAGTGAAAATAAAAGAGCATTCTTATCTGAAAATAGGCACAGATGAATTCATAGAACATCTCTAGCTTTATAATTAAGATTATTTCTCTTTTTTAAAAAAAACTCACAGGTGCTATAGAATTCCAACTCTTCCACTAAAAGGCTACAATGAAAAGGGAAATATGTACTACCTTAATGGTTTGAGAGAATTAAAAATACATGATATCCTTTGTTCAAGCAGCTATGTAAATTGAAAACAACTTCACATATTATTTTTGTATGTTCCCTCTCTCATACACACCCACATGTGTGCATGCACACGCATCCAATTAGACACACAAAAATCTGAGTATACACACAGAGTTTGATTTTTTTTTGGCTACCTACATCACACCTAGAACCCTATATGTGAAATGGCTCTAACACACCCCTTTTCATGCCTTCTGTCAGATTGTTTATTATGTGAAGGAAAGTAACTGCATTAACAATTAGCTGTGTATGTATGAGACCACCATGCAACCTGTACTCACCACTGTAGCAGAGAGTGAGACACCAGGGTGAGGAATCATGCCTAGAACTCTCATATTTGTTGTATTCACATTCCCTTCGTAACTTTGCCTGCCCCTTTGTTTTGGATGCCCAAACTCTGGCCCTTTCCACATGTCACCGGTTCCTGACAGCATCCTGCAGGAATCCCAGTAGAGCCTCTCCCCAGGAGGAGATTGCAACAGGAGTGCTCTCTTCTACACTGGCTGCCTGCGGGAATGGAGGAGGCCCAACGGCCATGCCTCTTCCTTTGGCAGTGCACTGTCCCAAGCTGTGCTGAGGCTGGAAGAATGGCCATTACACTTCCTGATCATCCACAGCTCAGGTAACTACGGGAGAGTGGTGCAGTTGCACATCATTGACAGGTTTGATTTGTGGTGCAATCACAGTGCCTGGGGAAGGGAGAAAAATGGGACATGAACAACGTAGTCCGAGTCCTGTCCTTCTCCCATCTCTAATGCAGGATGATGACATCCTGAGGAAAGAGTCTCTATTTCTAAATGCTCAGCTAAAGTTTTAAATTACTTCAGTGCTAGAAACTTGGTGACTTGAAAGAAAACTTCGCAAGGGGCAGAATTCTAATTTGGAGAGAATGCCCTCACTCCCCCCATCCCATGTTGCTACACCCCTTACTTACCAGCCAATGACTAACATTTCCTGGTGTTTGCTACTGTACCTCAACATTGAGGGACTTGTGAATATCTCAGAATTGGACATCATGCCAACCAGGTCTGGAGCTTCCCAGTCAAGCTGCCGAGAAAAGAACTAGCTTCCCTGTTGTAATGGAAGCAGTGAAAGCTCAGTGGCCCTGGATGCAGCTGTGAAAAGTAAATATGATATTCAGCTACATTCTTCTTGGAAACAATGGCCATTTCTTCACTACACTGTTATAGTGCTATTATTCCACTTTCAACATCCTGTGGAATTCTGGGGTTTGTAGTTTACTGAGGCCAAAGAGCTCTTTGGCTGACAATTCTAAATGCCCCTCCCTAAACTGCAATCCCCAGGATTCCATAGGAGATTGAAAATGGAAGAATAGCACTATAACTTTGCAGTGCGGAAATGGACAGTGTGCCTGTCCATAAATCAGCAGAATATCTGCAGCCACTTGTGCACTTCTGCCATCTCCTTAGAATAGAAATCTATTTGGAAAGGGAAACTATGAAGTCAGATGCCCACAATTCATCCACAATAGGGCTCAGAATTCTGTATGCAGTACTGGAGACAAAGCCTGCCTGTTCTGTACTCCCTAAATTAGTTTGCTGCTCTCAGGAAGACATTGTGCTATCACCAATGTGGAAAGACAGTTCAACTGCTAGTGAAATTAGTACTATGCATGGAATCTGGAGGCTGGCATGCTACTTTGATTTTTTCTCAGCAAGTAAAATGACTTTGGTCAGCCGACATTCTATTATCCTACTCCTATCTTTAAAAACACACATACACACTAAATGCCAGATATGTGTTAGCCCTAAATATCAACATAAAAGATTTTACACATATGCATAAACGTGTGATGCTTGCATGCAACAAATAGAGACAACAATACAAGGATTCACCATGGCTCCTAATTTTACCCTGTTTACTGGGGGTCCCAGGAGGGACATCTAAATAACCAAACAACACCACACAATTTTTGGGAAAATTCGCTGGGGCACTCACTTAAGCTAGCGAGAGGCAGGGTAACTTAGCAAGATCTTGCAACCCAGCATCTACGGGGTCAGGTCAGTCAAGCAGCCAGATGGGTTTAAAGTAATAGAAATGATATTTTATTGCATACAAACAAATATTAAAGACACCACAGTCACACAGCTAACTTAAGAAATTAGAGATTAAATTAAGGATAGAGATTTTCAGGGAAAATGGGTGACACAACACCTGTCTCGTGGTTCTGGACCTCGGGAGAGAAATTGCAGAGAAGAAACTCAGCTCGATTAGCTGAGGGGAGCTCGCAGAGCACAGCAGCAGCAGAGCTTGATGGAAGTTCGGAGCGATCCGAGGTTGCTGCGGTCTCAGCTACTGGAGCTGAGGGGAAGGCTCACTCAGGCAAAGTGGCAGCAAGGTGGGATGGAACTCATGAGCGATCCGAGGAAGGTCTCGGAGTCAGGGGGTTTTATAGGGTGAATTGGGACTGCAGGCTCTGCCTTACTCGGGGACAACAATGAGTTTTGGGTGTGAGACAATGTCTCTGAAAGGTCACAATTTAGGATGATTGAGTTAAGTCCGAATTGACAAAGAGGTAGACTGTATGCAAATGCTCAGTGCTTGGCATGTAAGCTTCTAGCTTGCCAAGTTACCTGCTCAGGGCAGGGAGCCCTTTGTAAACAGCGTGCATACATAATAAGGGTGTTTGCAGAGAGGTCTCCTAAAGCGGTGATCTGGCTATTTCTGGTCTGCCTGTATTGTCTTGGGATATTGCAGCGTTTGATGGCCGAACCTACTTCTGGGCTTGTCTAGGAGCCTCACAAAGACGTGGAGAGGGGTGGTGGAATAGAACCAAATTATTGATATTAAAATGATATCTTTATGCTATCTCTAAGGAGGCCTAACCTGCAGTAACACTAATGTTGCACACTTTGCAACAAACATCAGTTGCCACTATGCAATGTATGATGCTAACCTGAGCCATTGTGAATCTGAGCAAGGCATTTTCATGACTTCATTGAAGACACAATATAGCATGCCAAAGAAGAGGGAATGAGATGGGAATTGTGAGGCCTCCAGAGATCGTTAAACTGCAGCTCACAGCATTCATTACCATTGGCTATGCAGGTTGGGACTGATGAGAGTTGTAGTCCAAAACTATGTGGAGGACCACACAGTTCCCACACTGATCTACAGTATTCATACCACTTAAATGAGGGAGAGAGAATACTTTCCAAATGTTGCTGGATTATAATTCTTGTCCTCCCCAGCCACTGGTCATCTTGGTCTATTCTAGGAGGCACTGATAGGACATGTGAAACCCCACAGGTCTCCCTTAAACAGGCAGCCTCACTGATTATGTTTATGATAACGATTATGAAAATTGAGCCTGTGGCCTGTATTTATTCAAGACCAGAGATGCTTTAACCTTCTGGTCTGGTGATACCTTATCTTTATAAAACGCTGCATTCCCAGGCATAGAAAAAGCTAGGGCTCAGAGAACCAAAGCACCAGTGCAATATGCCAAAACCCTTTTCAATGATTCATAATTTTCATTAATAGTAATTATGCTTTGCCCAGATTCAGAACTCTGGAGAATTTGACAGACTTGGCTTCTAAGCCATCTTCCTTTCTGTAGAGACGTGTTTTAGTTTCTCCTGGGGAAAGAACAGATGGAAAAATAGTCATATAAAGAAAGCCCAGCAGGTGTTTAAATAAAGTCTGTCATGTTAGCTCAATGACAATAATTGGCAGGATAGTAGGCGGTGGGGGTAGGAAGTGCAAGCAGGGGAGACAGGCAACCATTTTTAAGAGAGCTTCAAATTGTTTGAGATAGGTTTCACTTCTCACAGTGTACAGACCATCAGTTTTGCTTTGCTCTGGTCAAAGAGTTTTTGCTTGTTTTAAAAGCAACAACAAGGGTACACCTATCAAACTTGCTGGTCAAAAACAAAAGGGAGAAGAGTATATTTACCACAAGCAACGACTCATCCTTCCAACTAAAAGTGTCTCTGAGGAAAATGACTGCCTGTCTCCAACCTTTGGTAGCTTCCAAAGAGCACTAAAGAATGCCAAAGAATTCCAGAGATGATTCCAGAGAATCGTCAAGATGTCTAGCAAATGGTGCAAATTGGATGCTGAGACTATTGATTGGACAGTGCCTTCCATCACATACAGAAATTGATTGGACTTAGAGCTGACTCTGGCTTCAAAATTACTATTATAGCATCCTCCTTTGTATTTGAGGGATAGCTGGGTGGGGAGTGCAGTGCAGGTATGTAAAAAATATAACTTTGACAGAGGGAACCAGGTAGGGGGTTCCATTGCTGTTCACTTCACATCACCCTGTCATCTATTGCTTGAGATGCCTAATGTAAGGCCAGCCTTGGGAACATACATGGAAATGTATCCAAGTAGGTAAGAAGCTCCAGGCGCAATTATTTCTTATTGATCTGTTTTGCTTGACTTGTATTTACACTGTAACTTGTTTCCTCCCTCTCTCCTCTCCTTGGGATTATTCATTGTGACTGTTCCTACTTCCACAAGTCATGAACTATCACTGAGATGTCTTGCCATAAAGTAATTGGGCCTTTTCTTTTTTTTGGTGCTTCTATATGTCCATATGTGTTCCTTATCATTTGCTTTCAGGCTCTTTTACTATAACAGGCTTTGCCTCTCATTTGTGTGCAAAGTCTTGTTCCCTAGCCATGAAAATCTATTGGAGAAGAGGTTTGCAACTGAAAAAAATGTGTCTGCATGTGCCCCCAAGCTGCCTGTCAATTATGGCAAACTCATGGATTTTACAGGGTTTTCTTAGGTAATGAATTCTCAGAGGTGGTTTTCCATTTCTTTCCTCTGAAATACAGCCTTGGTAATCTCCCATCCAAGTACTAACCAAGGCCAAACCTGCTTAGCTTCTAAGATCCCATGGGATCTGATCCTTCAGACCCAATTTAAAAAATACCTAATAGCAAAAATGAACTAATGTGTCCATGAGTAATGTGCATTACTCTATTCCTATGAAATTTCTAGAGAGAAAGGTCACTCAGGGATCTCTCTTAGGTTAAATGTTTCATGTCTTCTGACACAGATTGCTACCTTGTCCTTCTCAGCTGTTTGATGGTATCTCTCCCACTTAAGTAGCCCAGGAATTGAGAAGATGAAGGCAGAAAGATTTGCAAAGGCATGTGAGGCATTATTTTACTAGAATAACACACTTGGATGAAATGTGTTCAGTACAGATAAAAACAGAACACCCTCTCTGGTTGTTATTCATGTCCCTGAGAAGCTGAATTTACTCTGTTGTACCCTCAAAACTAATCACTGTGTTACTCTGCCTTCTCTTGTCTACAGTATATTTTCATAAAGAATCAATTGTCATAATATGATGGCTACACACAGGCATTGAGATAGAGCATCACAAAAATTACTTCACACTTTTTCCAGACAGGCTCTGAAAGGTTTCTCAAGGGGAAACACATTATTCCAGGACTTTACACTGTAGGTCCATTGCTAGCCAGAAAAAAGAAATGAGAATGAATCTATAAGTTACATTTCTCACAATGGTAACAGTTTGTTATAGAAATTGTGCTCATACATTTTATTACATCAAAAACTTAGTGGAATTTTGATTTTGTTAGGTTCAGCTCCTGACTTTCTCCACGTAATATATGTATGTCTTGCACTTCTGGAATACTTGTGAAAGTCAAAGATCTGCTATGATGAATTTGTTAGGTCCAAGCAGAGGACGGAGGAGAAATTTGTTCTATCCACGATTTAATTTACATTTTATTTAAATGAATTTTGCCCTTTCAAACCAACATATGAAAATCAAAACACTGACAGTTAGATTTCTCCACATTTTGTAATGGATTTCTCCAGTCTATAAAAATGTGCACAGAATGCATATATTAGGTTAAAGTGTACACAGAATACTTATTTTTAATATTCAAAATGCCTTGGGAGCTTAGCATTTAAAAAACATTTCAAAAAATATCAGGCAAAACTGCACAGAAAAAAATTGCATGAATTTTCATGCAATTTAAAAAAAAATTCTGAAAGTTTAGGACAAACTAAACCTAATACAGGAAAATTGAGAAATTGAAAAAAAAAAAAAATCAATGGATTAGTTATTAGGCCATACACCCCATGCTTTGATATGATTTAATTGGCAAGTATGATTTAATAGGCATAAATATAAATTATACTCTACTATGGCTGCATGACCATGCGGGCTAAGAGGAGAAGTGGGCCGAACACATGTGTTGCAAACTAGGTCAGGAAAGACCTCAAGCTGTAGCCAGGTCACAGTCAGGAAATAATCAGGGAAATTCCAGCAATGATGATCTTACAGTTACCCTTCAACAACTCAACCTCTAGAGACAATACCATCTGCGATGTTCCTACAGGGCTACTGATTGTCTTAGCCCTTCTTCCTCTGACCAGCAAACTTCCTTTTTGTCCCCACATCTATTCAGCAATCAAAGACTATCAAGATTACCACCAGCCCTTTGTCACCTAATTTCAGGCCTAGCTCATTCTGGACCCCATTGTTCACCCTCTGGACTCCATTGTTTACTCTGCCAGACAGCCATTAACACCTTAACCCTCCAGGCAGAAAAGGCTATTTAAACCCCAGTTTTGAGCTATCCAATTCACAGTACACTAGTTGCTGGTCATCACTCTGCCACTCTGATTCCTGATTGTGCACTGTCCTTGGACCCCTAGTCTAAGCTAGATCACTCTTTGCTTCCCTGCTGTATTGGTAAATATAACCAACTTTGCCCTGAAAATCTTGCTATCCAAATTTTTCCTCCCTTTTCTTTCAGTTAGCCTTGTATGATTGCGTGACTGCTTGGGCCTTGTGTGTGTGATTGAAATTTCCCCCCAAAATTAAATGAATAAGCTTACTTTTTGGATCCTTAGCTGCTTCTTCCCTGCACTAGTACCAGTAGATGTAGGTGTAAAGATCTCATACAGTTACCTCTCTCTCACAGGCCTCCTCTTTGAGCTAATATTCCTTACTTTCTCATGGAAGTACTGGCATCATGGTGGACCCTTGAGTCACCCATGTTTTGGGGTAACAGATTAAACCATCTCTAACTCTGAAATATCATGCAAGAATTCACAGGTCTGTAGATCCGATTATTAGGTTATTTTAGAGACATGTTTTATACCTCATTTTTCCCCACTGAACCCTCAGGAATACCATTAGGACCAGACTATAGGTGTATAGATTTTCTGAATCAGTTCACAGTGATTTTTGTTAGATGGATTTGTTTAATTTTCAGGATCCCTCATGTTTTTTTCTTCTTCGTATACGAGATAATCCTTGCTCCAGAGCAGGTCCTGAGATTCTTTAACCCAATGAATTTGCTTTCAAGTCAAAATTGGATGAATGATGGAGGCTTTTAAATGTGAAAGCCTCTTCATGGCAAATTTATACACAGATTGGATCAGCCTGAGTCCATGCAATAGGCCATTTCAGAGCTTCAGTCACTGCTGTTATGCTCAGATATGATACAACTGACAGTGGCAGTGGCAGTGGCAGCCCCTTCACAGAAGGCTATGTGACTGTACCAGCAAGCAGCACCTCCCCATTTCCAGAAATCTTTATGAATTCAGCACACAGGTTTTCAGGAGAGAGTTTAAACACATTCAGCTCTCAGTTATTACAAGCCTCCTCATAAGCTGGGACCTTGAAATCACAGAGTTCCCCATCACTGGCTGAACATATTTCAAACTTTTCTTCAGACATTTGCTTTGAATGTACAGGTAAGGAGCATACCACAATGACAACATGTGTGATAGCTGGGCCATTACACAGCTATAACATGGAAGTAACATGTTTTGAGTAATGTAGTCACTATTTTTTTAAATATAGATGTTAACAAAGTTACATTTCAAAAGTAACACATTGAGTGGGCATGTTTTTATGGATGTACTGAGTAACTATAATAAGACATCTTTAAAAATTATTTTAAAGGTGTTTTAGATGCATTTTGTCAGGGCTTTTCCAAGCTTTATGTCATTCTTTCTTAACACTCAATGCTTGAAGGGTGAGTGAATAGCAAACATGTCACTGGGTGTGGGTTAGGTGCAAAGAAGAGAAGAGATTTACTGGATCAGTGACAAAACTGAATTGCAAAGTTGTTAGATATGGTATCTTAGGGCAGCCTCCTTCAGCTTGTACTTTCCAAGTGTGTTGAAATGCAAATCGCATAATTATCAGCCAGCAATCAGACTGTGGGATTTGTACGCATCTGTAGGACCAACCAACTTGAACTACCAAAAAAGCTCTTTTGAAGAAGCCAGTAACAAAATGTGCCACTTGCAGGCAACAGTGTCAGCCAAAGTATTATGTGCCATTTTCTCTGTCACGTCCATGATTTCAAATGCTAATGCTAACAGTTGATATAATGGCAACCTAGTGTGTTAAAAGGCCCCCTCACCTATAGTTCATTCATACAAATTACATTTTGAACCCTCTAACAGTTAATGAAATGAATTAAGCCTCTCTACTAGCAGCCCAAACCCTGGAATGTAAACCCTCCCCCATTCATCTGAAGCTCCTAATGGGTCTTATCTGACAATAATAACTGTGCTGGGGTTTCTGTTGAGTACATATTTTTGTGGCTCAGTACTTTTTCTTGGGATTGTGCATGAGGTCAGAAGTGCAACGTACTATAAATGTTTTGAAATACAGTAGACCACATTTCAAGAAGCAGCAAAATGCAGCCAGCTGGATTTAGCTTCACAACTATGAAATCAGCACGGCATTTTCTAAGCTGTTGCCAGGCCATTTCCACTTTCCATTTGCTGCAACTGCAGACTGTTTTGTGCTGTTATAGATATCTTCTGTCCAGCAAAATTAAATCCATTCCAGTTCTCCATTCAGCCTTATGCTTGGGTGGCTTCTATTTCACAAAACTACGTAACCAGACAAAACCCTTCTAGGAACAAGGGCAGCCTGTTTCTGGTTAGTCAGTTACGTCCTGTTTAGTCTCTGTACATGTTTTTGTTTTTTCAAGATGCAATTCTTGTGTTTTCCTAACGAAGACTGAGTCTCTCTCTCCCTCCTCCCCTCTTATGTGTGTGTATGTTTGTGTGTATTTCTGTGTGGATGTGTATGGGGATGTGTGTATAATTTTTCAGTGGCTGAAAAGGCACTTTCTGCAGCTTACCAGGGTTGAGAGTCATCCCAGCATCATCCCAGCAGCGGCTTTGCTGGGATGGGAGTGAAGACAGCAACAGTCCTCTCCACACCAGCTCGCTTGTGGCAGAAGGAAGCACAGTGGCTCTGCCTCTTCCTGCTGCAGTGCTGTGGGGAAGTTTTCCAGGCTGTGCTGGGGGCAGGAAGCACCTCCAACATGCTTCCAGAGCCTCTGCAGGGAAAGTAAGTGTGGGCGCACAGCAGGATGCTGGTGTGATCAGGGGTCATTGACAGGGAAAACTTGTCAATGATATGCCTCACAAATGGTCCACCTGGGGATGGGAGAATGATGGGACTGCGATGACCTCACGCAGAACTATCGTCACAGTCCCATCCTTCTCCCGTCCCTATGGCGAGTTGGGAGGGTGGAGCAAAAAGGGCCTCAGTCTGTAAACGGGGGCAGAGGCACGATGTTGAGTATGGATTGCTGGTTCCTTCTTCCTTCAAAACAGCCTTGTAGGAACAAGATGAGTTTGGTAGCAGTTCTCCAATCCCAGAGATGTCACTGCTGGATTCTCATAGACAATGGCTTCCGTTCTGAGTGCTACTTCCAGAAAGTGAAGAAAAGAGTTCTCAGGGCCAAACTGTTCTCAAGGCTCAACAAGGGCAAACTCCTGCCTGCTCATGGTCAGTTTTGTGATTCTGTGAGGGCATTTGCCATCAGATCGTGCCTTAGAAACAATCTGGAAACCAAGGAAATTAAAAATAGCAATAAAAATATTATTGTGTGTAGAATATTCTTGGCAACATTATTGATGCTACATCTCGGACCATTAGTAGTTTAATTAATTACATTTGAAATTAATTATTTTTCCCTAATAACAAAATTAAATCTATATAATATTGTTTTTAACTTAATTAGGGATAAATGTTCTCCTTTTGTGTTATAACTGAAATTTTAGTTATTTTTATAGTTATGGAGTAATCACCTCATGGAATAGTGGAGAAGGAACATGACATGGTTCAAGTGCTGGTTTGGGTAGGTCTAAATGAAAAATATTCATATCGACTTTGAAAAAATGAATTACCTTTTAAAAAATTGTAACTATAACAACAACTTGCAGTGGGAGCTGGAACTACAACAAAAAGTTTGAAATTCAACTTCCTAAAGAATATATTACTAGAAACCGACTAGAAACAGATGAACACTTTCTCCTTTCATTGGACCAACGTATAAATAACCAATCTTTAAAATTAAAAGTCTTCCCAATAAAAAGGCTTCACACCATATATATATATATATATATATATATATATGCCAGTGTAGCATGTCCAGAGTAGCCAAGGCATTTAGAATCAATCCCAAAGCCCAAAATGATAAGACCTAGATAATCACTGTAATACAGAATAACCTGCAGAAGTTAGGACTTTAAAAATGATGCATCTAAGATTCAGCCAATTATTGTTCATATTACCTGCTCACATCAATAATTATTCAAACTGAGGCCATTTCTGCACTATACTGTTCTAGTGCTATTATTCCACTTTCAACATCCTGTGCAATTCTGGGGTTTGTAGTTTACTGAGGCCAAAGAGTTTTCTGGCTGAAAAATCTAAATGCCCCTCCCTGAACTGCAAACCCTAGGATTCCATAGGATATTGAAAGTGGAATAATAGCACTGTAATAGTGTAGTATGGAAATGGCCTAATTAGGATTCTGCCACCACAGTCACTTTAGACATTACTCTTGCCATCTCATCATTTCAAACTTTGAAACATTCAAAAGCAAGTAAGAAAGAACAGAGTCTTACAAGTGGAAGGAGCTGTCCAAGAGCAATTGTGTCTGCTCACTGGCAACTTCTATTGGTACAGACTGTTCAAGTTTTTAAAAAGCACTGCCAATTTTTTTAAATACAAACTATTTAGAACTGCTGAGAAGCCATCCAGATTTGATTTGCCTCTGTAGAAGAACCATTCCAATAAGCCACTCATCACCTGAGGGAGGCTCACTGAGCCCAAACACAATGTGGAAGTGATAAAAGGAGCCACACATATGTTTATTCCATGGGGCACATCTCCAAAATGCCAGTTGCATCAGTGGCCCAGGGAACAAAGTTCCTTCAGAGCCTGGAATGACTCTGGCTATGCAAACTGGAAACTGGTTCCTCCTTCACAGAAACAGAGGTATTCCAGAAGTGCCCTCCACATCTGTGGCCTGGCTTTTTTGAAAAACCCGAGTTAGGGGGTCAAACTACCTTGCATTTTTATGGGTGTGCAAGCATGGTGTAGAGGTTTGAGTATTGGACTACAACTCTGGGCACCAGGATTTGAATCCCCACTTGCCAATGGAAATCCACTGGTGTCATTGGACAATTCATACTCTCTCAGCCTCACAAGGTGGCAAAGGTACCCCCAAAACAAATCTTACCAAGAAACCGCATGATAGGTTTTCCTTAGGGTCACCATAAGTCAGACATGACTTGAAGGCACACAACAACAACAGTCTTTCTGCTGAGTCAGCACACTGTGTCTTTTCTCTTATTTTCATAACACAAACTTCAGCTCATGGACAAGATTCTCAAACAGCCTGAAGATGTCCTACTCAACCTCCAGCCAGATGCAAAATGGAAAGGATGGCCCATCCCAGTGGGCATACTCTCATTCCCATTGGGCATCTAGCTGGCAATTAAGAATGATATCAAACTGTTTGGGGAGCCCCATCACATCATGAAACAGCACAAAAATGTGTTTGGAGACTGAAGAGAAATAAAAGGAATATGGTGCTTTCTGCCTCATCTTAGAGGAACAATTCCTGAAAAGTATTGAAAAGCCTAGTTTGTTAATTTGTTTCAATATAAAAGGATATAAAACACTTCTGTAGCACAAGTGAAAATAAATGGGCACAAATAACACAGGAAAATACCCCAAAACTAGTTGCAGAATGCTTCAACTTTCCTGGACTCACAAGCAAATTCTTTCAACAAAAGAAAAAAAAAATCAAAGGGAGATTGGACAGAGAAAAAGCTGAATTAGGATATACCAACAAACTGCAGTCCACTGAAAGTGGTTTGAACAGAGACAATGGTTTCTTGGCACACTATGCATAGTAAAACACTAACTGGCATCCCAGCTACTAAACTGGGCCTGCTTTATTGCAAGACTTTACTCATCCTGTATCCATATCCATGCACTACACCAGGAACTTCCTCTTCTGTTCATACATTCACCTGCTTACCTCAGCTTGTATGTAAAACTTCTCTCCTACCTTTATCCATTGAATGACTCTTTATGGCCATCATGGAGACTGAACATGACATCCCATCACTATATCCACAGGTTTTACATTTCTAGTTACACTTCATACTCATCCTGCCCCCAACTCATAATTGCATATATGTTTGTCCCCAGAGGCTCACCACCATGCATTTAATGAAGTGGACTGGAGTCCGTGAAAGCCTGCGCTAGATAATTATTTTTCTCAGTCTCAAAGGGGCTACCAGATTCCTTTATATTTTTTCACCTCTGAAAAAGCCAGAGATTTTCTCTCCCTCTCTCTCTCGCTCTCTCACACACACACATACGCACAGTGAAATGTCTTGGTTGCCACTTTTCCCCACTGCTTTCCCCAAACTACTGAAGCTGCCTGCACTAGAAGCTTTGGTACACTGTCAGACAGGGAAAACATTTTTTTTCAGAAAATCATTTTCATTTAAATAAGTGTTTAAATACATTACACAGAATATCAAGACTCAAACCAAAAAATTTGTTGCTTCACAGGGCTGTTTAGTTGCTCAAACTGTGTGTTGCAAAGATGGCCTATTTAAAAACTGCTCCCTCAAATCTGAGGGAAGAAATTAAGATGGTGTCCCATTTCATTTAAACCATGCCCAAGCTTTGGAGTCCTCCTGAACTTTGGTGCATTCTTGTATTCTTTGGTTGTACTCCACTCAGTGCTCAATCATTTGGAATTTGAAAAGTTCTCAGTCTCAATTTCTTGTGTGTCCTCAAATCTCACATTTTCTTCCTTTCCTTGTTTTTTAAAATCTTTAATTTTTTTCTTCCCACATTGAAATTTGTATGCATTTATACATTTTTACCTAATGGATACATTTTCTCGATTGAGTTAAGTGTTTGTGTGCATTTTTCAGTTGCACATGCTTTTATCATTCAAAGCAAAAAGTTTGATTGATATTTATATTTATAATTTAATTTATATGTTGCTTTGCTTTATATTCATCTTATTTCTCCAAAACACCCTATAAGCTATGGAAGATTTTTCCTTAGTTCTCCTGAAAATATGCCTTCTGTGTTTCATCAGCTCTAAGGTGGGGCGATAACTTTACCTGAATGAAAACTGTTCAAATGAGTTTTGAAGGAAAAAGTTTGTTTTGATTGTTTTCATAAAAATACTGAGCAAGTCTGATTCTCTCCAGACCAAGTGTCACTCCTGGATAGACAGTCTAACCTAAGAGACACACTGTTTCTAATATTGGGGGGGGACCTTCCCAACTAAGGTCATATCATTTCTATATTTGTAAAAAGGCTTTGCAATACAAATCAAATTCAACAGAGTTTAAAAGAAAGATATGCAATCAGAACACGATAAGAATAAGCAAAGCTACAAGCATAGCATGTCTCCATATAAGTACAGTGACCCCTCTAATCAGACCTGAGAGTGTAGGTCCTGTGGAGCTTTCTGATTAAGAAAACTCTAATTTTGTCTCTTTCCAAGCCCTTATATAGAATTTTTAATCATAACTTTTAGTTCTCTTTTCTTCTCTTGTATTATACTAGGTAAGATTTGGATATGTGCAATTCTGGTGTTCTTTTGAACTATGGTCAGTAATACCTTGGCTTTCTGCCTTGTCTGTCAGGTGCCTGCTTAGCTGGTGTTATGTGATAGTTTTGCTGACTAAGAGTTTAGCTAGAGCTGTTTCTTATCTCTTTCTTACACCTATGTGTTTTGATCCTGTTTTATGACTTTCTTCTATGCATTTAAGTCAAGGTCAGGGTCACCAAAAAGTAATTGTTCTGTAGAGAATAAACTTGAATGAACTACATTTTACCTTGGTATGATTTGTTGTTATTATGTGCCTTCAAATAGTTTCTGATTCATGGTGATACTAATGCTAACCTATCATGGAGTTTTCTGGGGCTGAGAGTGTGTGAGCTGCCCAAGGTCACCCAGTGGGTTTCCATGGTTGAGTAGGGAATCAAATCCTAGTCTCCAGGGTCATAACCCAGTACTCAAATCAATATGCTGGCTCCAAATCACTATACCATGCTGGCTCTCTAATTTGATTTACCAGTTTACTAATCTAGAATTTGCCTTGGGGTTAACTGGAAGCCTATCACCTTAGAACTTCTTTGAAGTCTTTGTAGACTACAGCCCTTTCCGCATGACAACTGCATCCCAGCATGAGGACACAAGAGGAGCAGGATCGCAACAACGTTTCTGCATGATGTCATCGTGGTCCTGCCTTTCTCCTGCCTTTCTCCCATCACCAGCTGGTGCAGTCATGGCATAAATCATTGAAGTAGTTTCTCCATCAGTGACCTCCAACCACATGGCACTCCCATGTGTGATGGAGGCACTTCTTGCCACAGTGCAGCATGGGAAGGAGCCCGGCTGTGCAGCAGAAGGCAGGCACGTATACCTCACTCTCCCTTCTGCAGGGAGCCAGTCGGGTGCAGAGGGGAGCATTCCCATTGTGCTCCCCTCCCACATAAGGTGCTGCCGGGATCACAACCAGAGGATGATGGGATTAGGTAGCATGCAGAAATGGCCTAGGTTTTTAGCTCTCTCAGCTTTTCATGCCAGAGGTAGTTAGAGTTAGAATTCTGGCATCTCTTCAGTGTTTTGTTATTTTGTTGTCTACTCCTTCAGTTGTAATTGTAAAACACCAGCATTTTTAATTGATATCTGATATAAAAAAGATGAGTTGGAAATTCTTCATTGTTCTTCTCATGAATGATAATGTAGGAAGTTTGCAACAAATTTGCAAATGTGTAAATTTTAAAGGTAATGTGGTTTCTTCTCACGTATATCAGCCATGCAAGCCAATGCAATTCTTGGTTGCATCAATAGAAGTATGGTGTCTAGATCGAGGGAGGTAATGGTACCACTCTATTCTGCATTGGTTAGGCCTCATTTGGAATACTGTGTCCAGTTCTGGGCGCCTCAGTTCAAGAAGCATATTGATAAGCTGGAGCGTGTCCAGAGGAGGGCAACCAAAATAGTGAAGGGTCTGGAAGCCATGCCCTATGAGGAATGGCTTAGGGAGCTGGATATGTTTAGTCTGCAGAAGAGAAGGTTGAGAGGGGACATGATAACCATGTTTAAATATTTGAAGGGATGTCACGTCGAGGAGGGAGCGGGCTTGTTTTCTGCTGCTCCAGACACTAGGACAAAGAGCAATGGATTCAAGCTGCAGGAAAGGAGATTCCACTTGAACCTCAGGAAGAACTTCCTGACAGTCAGAGCTGTCTGGCAGTGGAATCTGCTGCCTCGGAGTGTGGTGGAGTCTCCTTCTTTGGAAGTTTTTAAGCAGAGGCTGGATGGCCATCTGTTGGGAATGCTTTGATGTGTGTTCCTGCATAGCAGGGGGTTGGACTCGATGGCTCCTGGGGTTTCTTCCAACTCTGTGATTCTATGATTCTATATCAGGGATTGCAAAAAGCCTACTTTCGTCAAGACTGCCAAATCCACCAAAATTCTTTTCAGTCCCTACCAAACCTGGTTTCATCTCCAAACTCCTTTGCCTATTTCACCACTACCTATGGGGTATCCACAATATACAATTATTCCAGTTTGATGTTACTCTCACTGCCATGACTCTATCCTACAGAATATTGAGGTTTATAGTTTCCTGAAGCACTCAGAATTCTCTGCCAGTTGAGGAGAGTGGACTGAAGTTCTCAGGCACAGAAATCTCTCCCCAAACTATAAATCCCACGATTCCATTAGGTGAAGTTATGGCAGTTAAAGTTGCCTCAAACTGCTATAACTTTGCAATGTGGATATATCCTTGGTCTCAGCCTTCATACTACAGTAGAATCCCTCCCCCATACACACACACACTCTTGTCCAGAGCAAAACATCAATTCAGGAGCATGATTTTTGTCCACACAAGTGACTATAGCATATGTTTTCTGGGGCACATTCCTGTTATCAGATTCTACAATGCTTGTTCAAATTAATGCAGATCAAAATTGCTAAATTTCATCAATGTTTAGCCATGCAAAACAAAATAAGCAAAGCTGGTCTAATATGCCTGCCTCTCTGCTTAGAATGAAAAACAGTAGAGTTCAAATTAAATCTAAATTGGGAAACAAGTTCCCAAGAGAAACACTGAACATTGTCACTATAATGAAATAACTTGTGGGGCATTGTCTGTGGCTTAAAAATAAAACCTGAGAAGTAAGTGAAGCAGGCAAGAGGGACCCTGAATCTAATGTGCATATTCAACAGGGAAGACAATGGTATGTCACTATGTCTAAAGATACACACATAATTAATGTGAATGCTTGGGCATGAATCAGCGAGGACAATGATTATTATTAAGAATTCAGGTTCACAATCTATTGATTGTGATCAACATCATTATCATCATCAATATTATTACCATTACCATTATTATTATTAGTAGTAGTAGCAGTAGTAGCAGTAGTAGTAGTTGTTAGTTGTTGTTGTCGCAATCGAAGTAGTAGTATTCTTCTTTTCTCCTTGAACTGAGAATCAAGGCAACTTACCTTGAGCAACACTGTTAAAAACATACAAAAAGTAATTATTAGAATGGAACTAAACTAGTCACAATATTATAACACTTCAAATCACTAGCTAAAAGAATTACACGCAATTTAAAAAATTAAAAAGCTATTAAAAACATTACATTGTAAAACAAACACAGCATCCCCTATTCCATTCTTTAAAAACTTTCTGTATTAAAATTGTGTCAAAATAAAAAGGATTTTGCCTGCTAACAGAAGGACAGCAGGTAGTGGCCCTGGGAAGGGAGATCCAGAATCTAGGGGCAGCCACCAAGAAGGCCCTCTCTCACATCCCAACTAACTGTACTTGTGAAGGTGCTAGAACTGAGAGAAGGACCTCACTTGATGATTTCAGGATCCAAGGGGTGCAGTTTGGCAGACAGCCTGGACCTGATCCATATAAGGTTTTATAGGTCATAACCAGCACTTTGAATTGTGCCTGAAAACAAACTGGCAGCAGTGGAACTGTTTTAACAGGGGCATAGTATGGTCTCAGTAAACTGCCCAAGTTAGCACTCAGGTTGCATCTCTTTGAGCTAGATGAAGTTTCTGAACATTCTTCAAAAAAAAAAAACAAAAAAAAAACATGCAGAGCACATTACAGTAGCCCAAACAAACAGGAGTTCTCCAGCACCACCTTTTGGATTCACCTATCCAGGAAGGAGTGGAGCCACTGTAAAACAGTGCCTCCAACTCCCATCCCAGCAAGGTGATCTGGAAGGATACCATGGTTGATGGTATCAAAAACAACTAAGTGGTCCAGCAAAACCAACAATAACACACTCCCCTTGTCCAATTCCCTGTGTAGGTCACCCACCAAAGTGACCAAAGCTGTCTCTGTTCCATAATGAGGCCTAAAATCAGACTGAAATAGATCTAGATTATCAATTTCATCCAGAAACCTCTGGAGCTGAGAGACCACCATGTGCTCCAATATCTTGCCCAAGTATGGTATGTTAGACACTGGTCGATAATTATCCATTTTAGAGAGATTCAGGGATGACTTTTTCAACAAAGGCCTCATAACTACCTCCTTTAGGCACGTTGGCATTCCCTTCACATATTCAGCCAGTCCACCTTTGGCCTGTTTAATGAGCCAGGAAGGGCAAGGGTTTAGTACACACACAGAGACTCTCACCTCTCCAGGAATTCTGTCCACATCCTCAGGCTACACAAATTGAAAAATATCCAATAACACTAGACAAGCAGAAGCCAAGGTTGCAGCCACGGGAACTAAATCAGCCACAGCATCCAAGTCGGAGTGGGTTTGAGCAAATTTATCTCCAAGTACCATGCAAATCCTTCACAGATTGCTGTTGAATGGTCTGCATTTTCTACTCAGGAACCAATATGTAATAGACCTCTGACAACTTCAAACAGGTTTGCTAGCTGGCTCCTCTCAGATGCAATGGTGGCAGCACAAAATAATTTCTTTGCTCCCACATTGCCACAGAGTAAGTCTTCAAATAGGCTCTATCCCATGTTTGGTCACTTGTTCTGAGTCTTCTGCCATTCCTCTGGTCTCCATGTCAGTTTCTTCATCAACACCAGCTCCCTAGAAAACCAGGGGGCTGGTTTGGCTCCATTCTGTAAGAAGGGATGCTCACAAGAGATTGTGTCCACTGCCTTGGCCATTTCCCCATTCCAGAGGTCAGTCAGAGCATCAACAGAATCACCTATCGAACTGACAGAAGACTCCCCAAGAGCCATCAGGAATCCATTCAGATCCATCCTCCTCCTGGGGCATACTTTACTAATCAGTCCCCCACCCCGTAAATGTTCCAAGTCTCAGTGGGTCTTAACTTGACCAAGTAATAATCTATCCATGACAACAGAACTGCAGAATGTTCCTCTACATCAAGACTACCATCACTACATCTAGCACAGAAAACAAGTTTGAGAGTGTTCCTAAAAGAAGGAGTAGGGCTAGATACTACTTGGGACAGACCAATGGTTGTCATGGAGGCCATGAAGTCCTGAGCCACTTCCAACAGGGCAGTCTCAGCATGGATGTTGAAGTCTCACAGCACTACTAGGCAAGGAGACTCCAGCACCAGTCCTGAGACTAACCCAGCTAGCTTAGAAAGGGAGATTGTTGAGCAGCAGGGTAGAAAGTACATCAACAGAATCCCATTTCTTTCCTAGCTACCCACCTTTAGGTGTACACACTCAAAACCTATATCAATGACTTTAAATTGAAAACAGTGTGATGTTGCTTCTTGAAGTTTCTGTGTAAAAAGTCTGGAAAAGTTTGACTCAGTCAACATCTGTATTAATTGAGAATCAGAAGTGAAGATTAGCTAGACCTATTTACTCATTCCTTAAGTGTGCTGAAACAATAAGCAAAGAGAACAGCATGCTTGTCCACCTTTACCACCTCCAGTTGTGGTGCTGCCCTCACATGAGGAGCAATGAGTCTGTGCTGAAGAGCATCCTCTACATGTGGGCATTTTCTTTCTTTTTTAAAATAATTTTTATTGAACACAAAAAGTGTATTATTTATAACACCCTTTTTGCCAAAGGGCAGAACATCAATATGTACAATCAGGGACAAAGACAATAAACATAACACTATAGCAACACATAGAATGAATCTCCATGGGTCATTACCTATCTCAGCACCTTAAACACAACACAAGTCAGCGGCTTAAGATGGTGAATCAGAGCAGAAGGTCTTCAGCCCTTTGCAGAAATGGGTGAGATCCTCTTTCAACTGGATGTCCAAAAGATGACCATTCCACCAATGTGGAGCCAGATCTTGGAAGGCTCACAGCCTTGACAGAGTTGTATGCAATAGTGATGCTGCTGCAGCTATATTCATAACCCTCCCCTTTTCAATTGGGTATATGTAAGTTTTAATTTTCTCCAGAGCTTAGACATTTAGACAGACAAACTGAACTTTGGACAGTCATAGTGGATTCAGAAGCCTAATCTTTTTGTGTTAACATGACAGCCATTTTTAAAAAAAAAAAAAAAAATTACACTGATCACAGCTTTTCAAGAAACCCATAGGCTCACCAAAATTATATATGTTTGATTGACATTACTGCCACCAAGTGGTACATTTTGTTGTTGACTCTTTTAAAAGTGCTTTTTTTATGGCATACATTTGCTCCTCTACTTCCCTTTTCAGCTCTCACAGCCCCACAGCAATTTAGTTAACCAGGACAGTTTATGAAAGCAAAGAATCCTCCAAATCTCTCTTGCATGCTGAGTGACAGAAGTGCATGAACTGCCTTCTCTCCCGCACCCCTCACACTTACCTGGCACGTGGAGCCTCCGGAGCCACGCAGCTTGCGCTTCCTGCCCCAGGCTGCACTGCGGAAGGAAGAGGCGGGGCTCTCACGCGAGCAGACAGCTCGTGTGGAGCTGAAGCAGCAGGGACACGAGAGCCTCTCGCTGGAGGCTGCTCACGCAATCCCCACACCCCAGTGCCGGACAAAGGTAAGGTGCGGAAAGGGCCTCAGTGTTCAACATGCCTTTCAGTGCTCAACTCTTTATTTTCTCCTGCTCTTTGCCCCCATCTGATGTCCTTATCATCACCTCCTGGCTGAGGTTTCAGCACCCTTCAGGTCCAGCAGTGGCCTGGGCTCTCTACCTTGCACCCGTGCTCTCTTCCTGTGTGCCTCGCCTCCCTTGCGTTCCTGTGCTCCTTGCCTAGCTGCCTCCCCAACACCACTACCATGACCACATGCTATGTTTTGCCTCACCCAGAGGCAGCACCAGCATGTCGTTCCTGTCTGCCCCTGCTGTGCGTAAAGCCATCATTGCCATATGGTGGCAAGGAGTCAAGGCAGCAGCAGAAGGAAGACTTCTCCCAAAGGAAGATTGACCCCACTCCAGTGCTCAGTTTACTCACACAACAACCCCCCCTCTCTCTTGCTTGCTTATTTTATGATCCCCATGCTGCTGCCTTAACAGTGACTCATGACCCAGTACGCAGGCCACAGGAGATTAGTTCCATATTTTCTTCATCCTCCATCATGAGCAGCCTTAACTGTTAAGAAGTCAAAGTTCGCTATCCTACCTCAGTCTTACCAATCATTTGAGCTCTCATTTTGTTAACATCAAGGACTAGTGGAAAATTATAGCATTCTCTCCCCTCCCCCCACCCGCTCAAATTGAACTGAGCTAGTATAGGGTTAACTGTTGCTCTGTTGCTATAGTATCCAGATCATGTGACCAAGGATACATTCTGGTGTCAGTTATTGGTTATACTTAGAAGGCAATGACTCTCCCTATAGCAATCTTGCTTCTTGCACTCTCTCTCTCTATGCTAGAAACTGGTGACTTTAAAATGGATATTATTATTCACAGATCCTTTTATTATTTAGTTAGAATATAATTTATCTAATGGATATGTAATTATAAAGTTTATTAGTAAATCTTTCAAGTTTGGAATCTGAAGCTGCATGTCTTGTTTTTGATTTCAAGTCAGCCTTCAGTTCAGAGAAGACACACAGAAATTGGGACGTGCTTTCTCCACAACTCTGTTAAAAGAAAGCTAATTCCTCACAGCTTCAGCTTTCGTAGAGTTACCTGTGGGCTAACACTCTGAGAAACTCTAACCCCAACAAGAACTAACACGGGACAGCCATCAAAAGGTAAACAAATTAGTATAAATGCATACAACTTTACAATCTACTTCCAAGGTTTGTGTATGGGGTTAGCCACTGGGACACACCCATGGCAGCCATCAAGGGCAAACCCAAGGAAGTTGTCCACATTCAGGGCGAAAACAGTTCCTGGAGTGAGCCCAGAAAGAGTTAAGCCTAAGAAGAACAAGAAAAGGGAAATGTACAACCCTAAAATATTTGAATGGCCAAAAGTTTCCCACTTCTTCTCTAAATGGTCAGATTCAGGAATATACAGGATGAGGAGGGCGTAGTTACCTCTCTGGATAATCTTGTGAGGGAAGTGTACAGTTCAGAGCCTGGGCCCATTCAGCAGCTTCAAAACAGAAAGAGGAAGGAAGTGGTTTCTGTCGTATGTTTTCACAATGAAAAGGGCTACCTTGAGAAAAGAGTAAACTTTGCTAGTTTTCAGATTTCACACTAAAGTCTGCCTTCACTTTATTTTTCTTTCTTTCTGATGGGCATGGGGAGATTATAGGAAAGAGATAATAACTATCTTTTTCTTAAAATGGAATTACTTTCCTATCAGACAGTGACAGTAGGAGCTGGTGGCTTGGATCTCAACAAGATTATGAATCCACTCCAGGTTTTGGTCTTGATTTTAATGAGCTATCCAAAGTATCAAGCTTTATCCTCACCATAGATACAGGACCTTGGATAGTTCATGTAAAGCTCAGACTCAAATCTGAAGCGGATTCACCACTCTTCTGACATCAGAGCCATCAGCTGGCCCTGCACAGTGCTCCAAGGAGTTATGGCAGTGATGAGTCTAGTGGTCCTTAATAGATCTCTCAGGGTATCACTGCCATTTCCTAAGTTTGGAAAAGATTTCTTTTTACAGCACTTCTCAGAATTGCCTGTGTAACCTGACCACTGAAAGATTAGACGGGGATTTCTTTTAGCATTGCCTGATGATTAATAATGATAATAAGGGAGCCAAAGAGATGCTATAGCATGGTTATTCTATGTCTACTCAGAAGTCCTGTTCAGAAAAAAGAATGAGAGAAGGAATCTGCCTTGATACCATATGTGTGGATTTGTTTCATGCCCAGTATCTTCAATCACCACTGTCTTCAATCACAGAGCTAGTTTTATTCACACCTGTCTTATGAAAGTCATTTGCTCAGTCCGATCTTTATATTAAAACAATAAATTTGAAGAAGGGATGACTTGTTTGGGGTCATTTTCCTATTCTTAAAGTATATTCTTGTATGAAAATAATAGGAGGGGAAAGAGGAGCAGCGGAAGTTATCAAAGTTACTAGCATGTAATTCATTAAACAAGGACTCGTGAGAACAAATATTCAAAAATAGAGACTAATGTTTATAACATTACTTAAAAAAAATTAACTTGTAAAGCTCCGGTTAACACTGACAGGCAGCTGATCTCTCAGGGTATAGTCAGAAGTCTTTCCACGGCCGGAAAAAGTTACTTACCTCAGAGCAGAAAAATAGAAGAAGAGGTAAGAAGAGGGTAGAGAGAGGACCATAAAGGATTATTATTTGACTCCAAAGAAAAATACTCAGTCACTTCAGGGTGTTTTGCTTATTTCTTTGTTTGTTTAGCTAATCCCAATCCATTTAATGTACTGAGAGTTGTGTGGGAAGCAGAATAAAATGGTATGGCATTGCTACTTTGCTAGCCACTTGCTACATTGCTACTAATAAAATATAGTGATCACATATGTATCACATATAGCAAAAAAGAGGACAAAAATAAGGTATGTACTGCATACAGTTTGGATATTCTGAATCATATGTATAAATTTGTGTTTTGAAATAATTACATACCATATTTGCTGGCAAAGAAGACTCAATTTTTTCCCCTAAAAATACTGTTTGAAAATGGGGTGCGTCTTATACACCGGTGTATCATAAACACCATCAAATAGTATGGTAATTTAGATAGAAGTGCAATGCATTCCATGAGAATGAGAAAGACTGGCCAATTGATCCATGTGACTGCACAATTTGCTGCTCAGGTAGAAAATTGTTAATTTCTAAGTGTTGCACTGGATGTAGACTGGACAGTCCTTCAAAGAAGATTGTCCTCTTTAATATAAGACATGTAATCACTCATGCTGGCTGGAGGTTTCTGGGAGCTGTAGCCCACAAAGTAACTTTCCAACTGCTAAGTACAACAGCTGAAATTGTAGAGTTCCCAGTTTTACAAGGAGAGTAGCACCAAAAGTTGGCGATGTCCTTTTTGGTCTTCTCCTATCCATGCTTCCCACCCAAGAGAAAATACTAGCTCAGCTTCTCAGCTTCCCTTGTTATGCAATATGAAATGGTGTTAGAGAGAGACCAGCTCCCAGCCATGTTTCTAACAGTCAGCATTCCTTATTGACAGCAGGAACAGGAGAGATAGAGGTTTTGAGCAGGGTTGGTGGTCCCGCATGGATTAAGCTTTTGTTATGTATTCAGGTCACAAAGCTCTCCAGATCAAAGGGGACAAGGGTCAAGAGGCCACCATGATGATTTTAGCCCCATTTGATTAGGGTGAGATCAGTTTCAAACCTTTTCTGGCTATGATATCATTAACACCAATACACTAATGAAACGAGTTTTATATTCTTTTTTTTTCTTTTTTTAGAAAAAAGAAAATGATATGTCAGAACAATTTTCTTCACATTCCATCCTTCATACAGTTCTGTGAAACATAAACCTTTTTCTGTTTAGCAGAGTCTGAAGCAGAAGCTCAAGGCGTTAATGAGGAACATGCTTTAACACATTACCCTTTGCTCTCTGGGGCTGCAATTTGAAATCCCAGCTGGATATTCAAATTCATGATGAGGATGCAGTTATTTCTGGATCTCTGACACAAGGAACTTGTTTTCAGCTGATAAGGAGAGAGGCTGAAAATCACACATGCATCATCAAGGGTTGGTGAAAATCTGACAGAACTGCAATTATTGTTTCAGTGCTGAAGTCCATAGTAATCCTGTCTCCATTTTAAAAGTGTTGAAGAAATTTAGACACATTCAGCCTTTTACTAATGCCACCATATAGACATGTATTTGCTGTGCCAACAGTTTCCTGTAGTTCAAAAGGAAGCAAAAATTTGTGGTAGATAACACTTATCACTTGTGTCCTTCTACAATTTAAAAGTGACTGCTAATTTCTTTTTCAAAATAATTTATACATCTCTTTGCACAAAATATGTGTTTTGTAATATAGATTTGTGACTGTTATTAGCTTTAAATTACTTGCAGTATTTTATTTCTTTATGACACGTCTCTCATTTATCAAAAGCTCACAGTAGAATGAGGGTTACCTTATTCTGTCCTCAAAAGAAGTCTGTGAGATAGGCTGAGGGTGAAAGAAACAGTTCTGAGAGCCTGTGCACTATAAGTGAACAGAATAAAATGTGTCATTTAGGATAGTGCCAAACAACCCCCCCCCCCACAATAAAACCCTGCATACATACAATTCTTGATACTTGGCCATGCTGTTCAAGACTAATGGGAGCTGGAGTCCAGCACTTTGAGATTTTTTCACACTACTTATCTAGATCTAGGGTGCCTTCAAGTCATTTCCAACTTTTGATGATCCTAAGGAAAATCTATCATGGGGCTTTCTGGGGCTGAGAGTGTATGTGACGTGTCCAAGGTCACCCAGTGGGTTTCCATGACCAAGTGGGGAATCAAACCCTGGTCTCCAGGATCATAATCCAATACCCAAACCACTATACCATGCTGCCTGTCAGATCCAGAGTTGGGAGCCTAATTTCCAGCCCCATACTGAGACTTGAAGTCCATTCAGTGGATGTGGGCCAATCATATTCTCTCTTATCCTAAATCAGTGGTTCTCAACCTGTGGGTCCCCAGATGTTTTTGGACTTCAGCTCCCAGAAGCCCTGAGCATTGACCATAGTGGCTGGGGCTTCTGGGAGCTGAAGTCTAAAAACATCTGGGGACCCACAGGTTGAGAACCACTGTCCTAAATCTATCTCACAGGTTTCTTTTGAGGGCAAATTCAAACAACTTTCATTCTATTTGAGATGAGAGAAGTGTTATAAAGAAGTAAAATGCTGAAACCATTTTTGAAACTAAGGATAATGTGAACAGTAACAAATGGGGAAGTCAAATTGTCTCCATCCCTTTTGATTTTCTGGTTAGCAGCTAAGACTGTGTTGTTCTGTGTAACCTTCAGTCCCTGAAAGTGCTTTGGCTTTTTTAATTGTCTCATTTGAACTTATCTTTGAGAAGTGTTTTCCTTCTGTTTTAAGACCATTTTTTTAAAAAAAAATGACTCATGTATTTACTACATTTACTGTTTGAATTGTTTTTATCTAGTGTACATCATTTTGGGGGCCTTATAGCTGAGGGGTAATGTTGTAAAATAAATAAAGAGTAATACTATAAAGAGCAATCAGATAAAATACACACCATCATCCTTAAGACTTCCATGCAATTTCATGTGTGTGTGTGTGTGTGTGTGTGTGTATGTTTAAAAAAAACCCCCTCAGAACTTCAATTATTAGATAAAAATTTCAGTAGTGATACAAATCACACAATAAAACACTTTTTATTCTTTTCCAGTTTAAAATATGATTTCCCACTAAGAAATGCAAAACCAAAGAAAACTGGAGTACACATTGGCCATTTCTGTGCTACACTGTTACAGTGCTATTATCCCACTTTCAACATCCTATGGAATCCTGGGGTTTACAGTTTAGGGAGAGTCATTTAGAATTCTCAGCCAGAGAGCTCTTTGGCCTCAGTAAACTACAAAACCTCAGAATTCCACAGGAGGTTGGAAGTGGAATAATAGCACTATAACACTGTAGGGCGGAAATGGCTATTGTTTTAGATTACACTACAATTTACAATGAATGAGCCTTCCCCCAAATGTGGGAGAGGTGGAGTGAGTCTAATATGTTGGGGCACTGTGATGAAAACATCTAGGTTCTCATGCCAATTTCACTTCTGCTTAATCCAATGAAGTTATTAGAAGCTGTCACTTGGATCATAAGAACCCACATAAGAGGACAAGGAAGGGAATGAGCCATTCCTAATTATGCACTGAGCAGGCCAAAAAGTCTGTGCATTATTTAAGCTTCTTAGGGTTACTTGAAGGTTGAACATGTTAATCAAAGAATTGATCACCAACATGGGTCCCACCACCACCACTGCTTTTGTTCTACCTAATCCCTAATCGAGCTGAGACATTGCTTGTGCCCTCTGCTGTGACATTAATCTAGTGACATCCAGCAGCTAAGAGATCAGCTTTGGCATTTCCTACTTGAGAAGATAAAACAACTGGACAGCAGTACTGCCCCCCTTCCTTTCTCCACTGCACTTAGTACACAGAGAGTGCATCTTGCTTATTATAGGACAAGATAAGAAAATAACTAAACCTTTAGCTCTGTTCCACTAACATCACCCATGAGGAAGAAGCCAGGCCTCAAGGAAACTACTCTCGTTTTGGTGTGCAGAGATAGTAGAGTGCCTACTTTGGAAGAGGACAGCTTTTATTATGCATAATCACAAGGAGAATGTCTTGTCAGAGGCAGAGACTTGCAGAGAGGTGATAAATGACGTTAGTGCAAAGCTGAAAAATTGCCTTCTTAAAATACAGTGGTAACTAAGAAAATGAACTGATCCTAACCAGATTAGATCTGCAGGATAAAAGTGAAACAACACTAGCCTTCTAATGCATCTCTCTGTATTTCTTTTTTAAATTAGCAGCTATGACGCTAGGTAATGACAAGTCTCTAGTGTTGCTTGACTTTGAATATAAGAACTATATTTTCCAAGCTGTCCACAAAAAAAAAAAAAAAAAAAAAGACAATTTACATTCATTTATAGAAGTGAAATAAAAAAAAATCATTTTGTTTTCAGTCTGGATGCAAAAACAGTTGAACATTCATAATTGCAGGTAAGAACAATGTGCTTCTAGACATTTGTTGTGGATGCTAAAAACAAACGGTTTGCTTGCTGTGCAATTAACCAATCATGCAGAACAGAGAAGTAAAGAAAGGTGCAGTATAGTACACAGTGCCAACAATTTAAACAGGGATGTGTACTTAGAAGAGCTGGGTTCAAATCCCCATGGAGTCACTAAACCGAATGGGTGAATATAGACCAGTCTTTCTCCTTCAGTCTGGCCTACCTCATGGTATTGTTGTGAGGATAAAATAGGGAGAAGAAAAGTCATGTACATTGGCTTGATTTCGTTAACGGAAAGCTGGGATATAAATGTAACTAACAAATCATCCTGCATAGTAAGAAGGCAGTTGGGTGTTTTGGGTTTGTTTTTTGTTTGTTTCTTTGCTGTTTTTTGTTTTTCATAAAACACTTGGATGAACCAAGTCTGAACAACCATCAATAAGCACCTTGAACAATAGTGTGCAAACCAGTGGAGAGCAGGAATAAGCAATGTGCTCAGAAATAGGATGGTGATTTCAATCTTCGTTTGATTTAGTGAGGCTGTCCTCATGATAAGATGGCATTCTGTGCTATTATTTTTCATTTCTCAAGAGGCACCTGCAGTGTTAAAGAGGGGGAAGGAATATTCTACAAGCTTGACTATGAATAGCTTTCAGCGTTCCAGAAAAAGAATGCCAAATCTCGGCATTGTGACTCACTCCTCCATTCGCAGGTGCAAATGGTTACCAGGGTGATGGAGACTCTCTGCGTTGGAGATCTGCATCACGTGTGATTTCTTGCAACAACTTGCTGTACCACAAGTTCAGCTTCTTTGTCACATGCCTCAAGGCAATTAACCCACCCGGCACTCTCGGAGAGGATGGCAGTGAGAGCCATGAGCTTGCTGTATTTAAACTTCCCTGACAGTTCTTGTAATGGGGAAGATGAGGGAGGCAGTCAGCAAGTGCCAATCCCAACCTATTAAGGATGCATTCTGGAGGTCAAGCTTCCCATTTCCAAACCAGACGTACAGCATGAGGGACACTGTAAGCTACTTTGTCCTCCACTCCTTAATGAGATTTCTAGGACTTTCATCTTATGAAACAAATTGATACAAGCATCCATTAGAACAGGGGTTGACAAGAAGGCATTGCACAGGCAGTGTCTGGCCTCCTACAGCCCTCCCCAAAGAATCTGGAAGCACAAGTGTCTGCTTCTTAGTATGGAGTCATCTAGGTTAGAAAGGAGGTCCATGGCAGAGGTTATGCCCAGATAAGGATAGAAAGATTATTTGTAATTTTTTATTCTGATGGGGGGTGGGATTGGATTTCTCAACAATTGTGAAACCCCATCGGGAAGAATAACAGACCAGAATTTTGTGCATTTTCCTCTTTCATCATTCTGAAGTGTTGCAGAGAAACTATACTGCAGAGAAAACAAGTGATGCCCTTTTTTTTCTCTCTCTCTCTCTCTCAAAAACTGTGTTCTATGCAGAAAATGGCTTTTCAGTGCTGATAGCACTGTGTCCTATACGGGAAATCTTTTGTCTGCCCAGAAAACAGCATTTTGTGTGTGATCAAAGCCCCCATATGTTCTTCTCTACAGAATATTTTCCTTATAACACTTTAGGATATTAGAACATGGGGAGGTTACTGTAAGGAATGTTTGTTCTCTTCTGCAGTGGGGAGAAAACTACTGTAATTATTTGTCCTTCCTTGCAAGCATGAAATAGTGGAGAATTCATTCCTACGCAAGAGCTCAGAAAAATTGTTTTTTTGAACTACAACCTGTAGAATCCTCTTGACAGGATGCCCAGTTGGGGATCTTGCAAGTTTCTGTCCAAAAAGTAATTTTTCAATGTTCTGGGTTTGCTTTTTCCATAATACCAACCAGACTCCTTTGCTGTCATGTATCTCATATCTAGCAGAGACTTTTATACCAGAAAGACTGCAAAGTAAAATGAAAATTTACACATAGAGTTTTCAGTTCAGGACTGTCTCAGGCCCAGAGGTTCCCAGACCAAAACCTGGGACTTAGGGATGATCTTTATGGGTCCAGAGGCCCATTCACACTACATAGTTATAGTGTATTCTACTTTAACTGCGATGGTTCAATTCTATGGAATCTTGGAGTTTGCAGTTTAGTGAGGTAGTGGAAGAGCTCTTTCACTGAGAATTCTAAAGTCTCTCCTTAAATTGCCCATCCCAGGATTTAATAGGATGGAACCATGGTGGTTAAAATGGAATAACAGCACTATCATTCTGCAGTGTGAGTAGGCCAGGTATTGGACAAAAAGTTAAAGAGATTTGTTCAGAACCTCATAGTTAAATGAAAGAAAACTGAAAAAGATGCTTTAGCTCATCTCTTCTGTAGACTTTGTACATTGCTTCAGGTGTGGAGAAAAGAAGGACATGCACATTTCCTACCACCCTGTCAACTGGTATGCTGGCCTACTATTTTTTTTTGACCAAACCCCACTGTCCAATAAGGCCTCTTTAAAATATCTTTTCTTAAAACTCTTCTGAGAAGAAGGTAGAATGCATTCAGCTCACTCATTAAAGCACTATTCTCAAGTTCAAAGCATTTCCAATATAATTAAGATGCATTGTTATAGTGGAGGTACTTATAATAAGATGCGATGTCGCTGGGAGCATGGAATTAAATTCTTCTATCATGGAGAGAAGAGAAAAGATGTATAGCAAATGCTAGAGAAATCAAGGCAATTAATTAATTAAAAACAGAAGTCAGCTTACAAGACAATTATGCCAGGAGGAACTCTTACTTATGCTGAAATAATCTTTAGCAACATGTGCCTCTCAAAGGAGAAGTAGACAGGAAAAGACCCACCTGGAAAAATGAGGGAAGGGAATATAAAATAAGATGAATACATAATCAACAGATGTAGAGTCTGACTTTATCAATGACCTTCCTGTTTTTTTGTTTTTGTTTCTTTGTAAAACATTGAAATTGCCATAAGAATTCCCTCCTGGCATGAGAAAAAAGACAGACACCAATCTCAAGAGCAAGGAAGTTTTATTTAAAGTGACACCAGCTTCACAGTTGGGTGCACTAAAGATGGGGAAAAAACTGCACTGCATGACTTACCTTGCCAGTGCCATTGTGGATCAGGGCACAATTGCGTGGCCAGCAGCCTCTTCTAGCTGGTGGAGCCATTGGGGCCATTTCCAGGCTCATGCGACTTCACGTGGCCCAGAGTTCCCTTTTTATTCAGGTACTGGCCAATGAATTCAAAGTGGCTGCTTTGAATTCATTGGCTGCTGAGGCAGGCCTGAGTGAAGACTCACAATCTTCCTTCAGTTCCTTCTCTGAGGGTTATAGGAAGCTGTCTCCAAGCAGCTTGCCTATCTTCTTTCAGCAGCGGCCCACCCACCCACCCTCTTTCATCGATGTGTACATGCATACTTCTAATTTTGTACTTTTGTCACAACTTGTTACGCATTCACATCAATATGGAATCTGGGACAGCAGATAACAAATGGCATATGGCTGGAGGAAAATGGGCATCCCATACAATTTAGGGGGTGCATTGGAGTGGTGGTTATGCCCAGCTCAGAAGGGCATGCAGCATCCACCCCCTGGAAGCAGAAGGGATACATCCAGGCAGTTCTCTCCTGTCATGCTTGGCAACTGACTATGAGCCAATGGATTGGGCTCATAGACCAACAGGCAGATTGATTGATGCCTGGATCCATACCCATGCATACGCCAACCCTATTTGTATCTGTAGCCAATAAACAGTTGTAGTCTTTTTAATTCCAACCTGGTGTTCGTTGACGCCCCTGATCACATAGTGGCAGACTCTGAGTAACCAGCAAACAAAGCTTTGATATTTTTAGAGACCTCATGTTTTCTATGATTGGTTTAAAAATGCTGTATAAGTGAGAAGAGGAAACAGTGAAGCAACTGCCTCATTGTCTCACTTCCACCCCTTGCTGAATAAGCCCTGCAAAACATCTGTTTCAGTATATAACTGCTTATCGGTACTAGTTTTTAACAAGTGCATCTCAAGGAACTCTGTGGCAGAGTTCCCAGAACACACAATAGAGGATTTGTTGTATTAAATCATAGACTACCAGGAACTATGAAACCTGTCAGGCTGATTCAGCATAGCTTCAAGGACTATAAAGCCCAGCATGCTCAACAGCAAACTGTAAAACACAGCAGGCTTAACAAAATCACTATTATAACCATCAGAAGATATTGTAAAAGGCAAGGCAGGGAAGATAAGTTTTAAAGATGGAATCAGATTTTAATGGAAATGTTAACAACTGTGCTTTTAAATCACAGAAATACCAGACAGTTCTAAGAAATAACTCTCTTAATTAAAAATCACTACTGTGTCTGGCTTAACAAAAATTGGGACAGTGAGAGAAATTAAACATGGTGGCATAGCTTGGTAGAACAACATATAACATCTAATCTATAGTACCAAAAATATACTAGCCATTTGTAAATGTTCTAGCAGGGCTACCAGAGGGCTTTCTATTGCAATGAAAACACCATTCTTAACTTTATACAAAAGGGCTAATTTTCTGGAGTTGCTACCACCATTGACTTTCATAACAAAATAAGGGAAGTTTGGATAGTCCCAGCATGAACTGTTGTTATCAACCTTCTGTTTCAAATGGTTGAAAAAATATCAGAAGTCAGAGCAAGTAGTAACACTAGAAAATACCTAGAACTGGAAAAGTGATAGTGAATTAACTTTAATTCAAAGGGAAAACATGATCCCTACCACTGATGGAAACCTGACAGCTCAAATGTTTCATTTAAAGAACACAGAGAGCTACAGTAATTTTCAGTTGTGTGCTATCCATTTATTAATAATACTAATAAGAAAGATGCAGTTGTCTTTCACTATAAACACACAAACAAGGTCTAGGTTAAAACTCTGTTTCATGTACCAAGTTCATCTTTCTCCAACCAAACCATTCATAATATCAGATATTTTTTTCTTGTCACTTATGTTTTGGGGGCAGGGGCAGGTAATGTTTGTACTTGTAATTCCAAGGGTGTTGTGACTCCCTTCAGTCATGTCTCATCCTCTGTTGGTTATATTCTGGCCTGGCCTTTGCTGTATATTATTGCATAACATACAATCTTGTATAATATTATGTGAAACGAACTGCAATGAATCCCTTTGTAATTTTATTTTGCTCTTATAGTGCTATGCCTTTGATTGTGAATGTAGTTCTTCACTAATTGTGTTCTTGAAGGAAGCAATGAGTAATTTTAGCAATTTTCTTCTGGCTGCAAGGAAGTCTTCAAAAATGTTACGATCTTCAAGGACTGTTAACAGTTCAGTCTCCAAGGACTATCAGCAGTTTTGTTCAGCACAAAGTTTAAACATGGGGTGTTTGTGTGTGTGTACGTGTGCAGAAAACAGCATTTTCTGAACATGAAACAGCATCTTCTCCACAGCATCTTCTACATATTTCTGGGCAGAAATATTATTTTCTGTACAGAAGATGTTGTTTGGGGGGGGGGAAGAAAAGAGAAAAGAAAAGAAAAAAAGTCATGTAACTAAAAAAGGAAAAGAAAAAAAAGGGAGTTGGGAAAGAACAAAATTAAACAAAAAACTGCAAAGCTTCTCTCTAGTCTAGGATTCTCATTAGGGTTTCCTCAGTTTTCCTATACTTAAGAAATATGCTTTTCAACCATTTTCCAAATAATCTCAGAAATTATTTCCATTACTACATTGGATAACTGTGAGAAATTATTTCCTTTTTCTCATTTCTTTCTCTCTTGGCTTCTCCCTACCTCCCCTCTTTTTTATCCCTCGTCTTCTTATCTTTCCTTTACTATCACCCTTTAATAATACAGTTAACATAAGATGAATGCAGAGAATGGTGGGTTTATTAGATATTTCATCAATTAAACTGAAGATATTACACAGTGACTTTAGGCTTATAAGCAACATAGATGCTCTTACCCCTAATCACTGCAGACTATACTTCTTGCTTGAGAGTGGGAGACAAAAAAGATGCAATGATTCAGTTGTACAGAAAAAAATGCTCTGTATATGCTCAAAGTTTCTTAAAATATTTCATACTAAGGACTCCCCACCCTTGATTCACGGACTGATCCACTTGTTTCTGAACATGTGATGAATCAGTGTCTTCAAACTGAAATACACCATTTCCGATTAACCTTTAGCAAACAAGGCATTTGAAGAGTAAGTGAATTGTACATGTCAGTGGAGGTGGAAGGAAAGGAGAGGTGAAGATCAGTGACAACCTTTGTTGAGGAAATTTTAAGAAAAGATCATATACTGTAGGACTCCCTTTCCCAATCTGACAATCACCCAACATGTTCAGCTACCTGACATGTTGGACTCCCACCATTCCCAGGCAATACTGATATTATAAATGTTGTGAGAGAAAAAAATCTAGGTTGCAAGAAGAAAACATTAAAAAGGAAAAAAAAAACAATTATGAAGGAGCCATTAACAAAAATATGATCCTGAGGTCAATAATAACAATTTCCATGCCATTTTCTTGCCAGTCTATGAAATGCTTCCTCCAGTATTGTGAATAATGAGTTAGCTGATGATTACTCAACTAAGCAATCTCAAATGTTAGTGCTGATGGTAATGAATTAACCTACCAATTTATGATACTTAACATTATTGAATTAATTTTCAAAAACAATGTTCAAAGTTTTGGTTATGCTCAGACAAACTTAAAAAGGTAGAGAAGTTCCTAAACATGTGCAACAGCTTTAGTAGATGAAAGGAAACTAGGAAAAGGGAAACTGTTATCTCACTGGTAAACCCTATCCCGGGATCTACAATTTTGAAATTAAAATATGATTCAATGTGCCTGAGAGGTCACCCGGATGGGCACGTAGGCAGCAACAGTCGAACAATCAAAAACCAGGTCAGGCAGTACAATTCCCCGTCACGTAACTCCAGGAGACCTCAAGCTGTGCAAACTCACAGTAAACAAAGGGTCCTCAGCCCCTGAGAAGCCAACTTGAGGGGATTAGCATCTTTTCCCCAAGTTGAGCATCGATAGCAATAAAATCCTATCAGGCAAGGACCATCTACATAAATTCACACCACAACCCAATGCAACTGAAGATCCTGAAACTTTGGCAACACCTTGTGATCTCATCATGCAAAAGGAGTTGCCAATCGTGGAGCTTCTTTCTCGTTGCAACATCCACTGTTCTCTTCGGGAAATGATTAGCCCTCCAGCTACCTTTCCCCCTACAAATAGTCCCAGTTTTTCAGAGTTTCTTTGGATCACTCCTGGTCATACCAGCAGACCATTTCTCCATCAGTCGAGTAATCCCCTCACCCCTCTCCATGCTGAACTCTACTTCTTCACTGTTTTTTCCCAGACCAAGGACTTCAGAAAAAGGTGCAGTATTACCCCAGGTACAATCCCTTCAATAGTTCCCCTATCCAGTTCCCTCTCTTTTGCTTCTTAATAGGTCTTGAGTGAGTATGTGAGTGTTTGTGTTGGTGCGTGAGACTTTCATTCAATAAAATCATTTTATTGGACATCTTCATTTGGTTTTTGGCTTGGCCTGACCCCATAAAAACTGGGTAAAAAGACTCCTCTAGGTTACCCTACCTCTCGCATTGCTATTGCTTGTGCTCTTGCTAGTTTCCATTCCCTATCATGTGGAGCACATTCAGGCGTCCCCCAAGGGACCCCAGAAATCAGGGTAACAAAACCTCCCTGAACATGCACACAGGGTGCATAGGGAGAACCCCCACGAAATACACTGTGCTCAGCTCTAGATATTTCCAAACAATTACAGCAGAAGTGCATAATAATTTAACCATATGAGTCACATGGATGTGAGTCAGAAGAAAACTTCTGAGTCCAGAACATAGGAGAGAGCCATCATAGGGTGTCCATGGCAGTGACACAACTAATTCTAGAGAAGACCCAAGTAAAGTTCATTTATCTATGAAAAAACACATCAATGTGGGATGAGCACAGTCACTCGGTCTGAGAACTGTATGTTGGAACCAGTCGTGGTTTGAGCTATTTCCTGTGTACATTGAAAGCTATGACCCTAAACACATTATGAATAAATCTCATCAAGCTAAAATAAATAAATAAAGTAAGTAAGTAAGTAAGTAAGTTATTTCTATGTAAATAAATATAGGATCATGCTGTTAAAACAGCCTGTTTCAAATGGTTTCCATAGCAGCATACGGAATATGCATGAAAAGACAGAGTGCCACAAGCCAGTGGCTTAAAGCAAGAAAGAGCAGCTTCCAGATTCTTGGACAGCACATTCTCTCTCAGACCTTGGAGGGCTTCACATTTGCCCCTCCTATCCCCTAAAAGTTCTCAACTCCCCTCTCTTCTCTAACTGCAAGGGGGGTTTTTGTGGTTAACTGAACCTCTAGAAGGCAGATGTGGCCAATTTGCTCCATCCTCCCCCTACCCTTGATTTAAGTTCATAAAGTCTCATTGTATTTTCCAAAGAAGTGACTAGCTGATCACATTTCCTTTTGGGTGGAGGGGGAGAACCTCTCATGTTCAAAACAGTATGGGGGAAGAATGGGGCAAAATTGTCAAGTGCAGTCCTAGAATGTGTGATTGGCCACTTGGAGCAAAAAGGGGGGGTTGTGTTATTGCAGGCAACCCTGGGAATCATAGGCCATTTCTGCACAATGGCATTCTCCCCTCTCATCCAGTCACAATCCCAGCAATGCCTCTTCTGGGATGGGAGCATGTCCCCAATGCTGCCCTCTGCACCTGGCTAGCTCCCTGTGGAAGGGAGCACGAGGGACACTCTCATTCCTTCCACACTGCAGCCAGCCTTCTTCCCATGCTGTAGTGGGAAAGGAAGCACATGATTGAGCTTCTGGCCCTTCTGCATAGCCGGTGGTGAGGGAAGTGTGCCATGATCAGGGACCATTGATGGAGTTTTTTCTGTCAATGATATACACACACGCACACCGATCAAGCCAGCTGGGGATGCAAGAAGGGTTGGACCATGACGACACCATGTGAAAGTGTCATCACAACCTTGCTCCTCTCACATCCCCATGCCAGGAGGGTGCTGTCCTGCGGAAATGGCCAGAGTGTTCTCCTGGGGATGTTGCATGCCCTGGAGAGTCTGCACAGAACCATCCCAGCTTAAGCAAAGTAGAATACCAATTCAGAGTTTAGAGAAGTTATGTTTTGGATTACAAATACCAGAAACCACCCAGCTCTTATGATCACTTTCTTAAGTCCTGGGATGTATTGGCTTCCTTTATTCTGTATGTACAACACACTTTGTTTATGTACTATACAACAGCATTTGTATTGTTTCATCAAGAGTTTGCTAAGGTTCAGCCTCTCCTCACCATTATTCTCAGTTCCAAATCTTTTCCATTGAGTCAGACTTCCTGACCGACATTCTTTCCTGGATTATATTTACAGAGCGATTTATTCTTTCCCAAGGGAGCTATTTCCACATTTATTCTGATTAAACCTCATTCTATTGATTTTTGCCCATCTCTAGCTTGCCCAGAATCTGCTGAATTTTTATCTCCGTTTCTCTCAAACTGAGAAGTTTCTCTTAAGCCCCATGTCATCAGAAAATGTGAACTGTGCAATCCCCATCTGCATGATGAGATTAAGACACCAAATTCTATAAGAGCTCACTTTTAGCCAGACCCACACATTAGTTCAGCTGGAATAGCTGTATTTAAGTTTCTATAGGGATGGTTCACCCAAGGCACTGATGGTCCAGGAGAAGGAGCTTTACATCTTCAAATACACAATAACATCATATGGACAAACATATCTGGTGCCCCTAGCAATCTCCAACATCTGTGACTGTTGAAGAATGTCCACACTCTCTATGTTCTAAGTCATTGTTGAAATTCCTGTAAACAGCAGTTAACAGAACAATCCTAGATGTCTACTCAAAAATAAGTACCATGCCATTCAATGGGGCTTCCTCACAGTTAAGTGCATATAGGATTGCAGTATAATTCATTTCTTCTTCGTGGTCTCTGTGCCTCACACACTAGGAGCTTTCGCGCATATGCGGTACCGTTCGGAAAATTCTAGAGCTTAGCAGCTTGGCGGGAACCCCTGCCCCATACACACACTGAGCATGCTCAGCCCGCTGAGCAATGGTCGCTCCTCAGTTCTTTCTCGTCCACCGTCACGTACGGAGGTTCTGGGCTTAGACCGTTTCTTTGGCCTTCTCTCGCAAGTCTTTTCGGTTTTTTCTTCGACTAGGATTTGGTATTTTGGACTTCTCTTTCGGATTACGGACTGCGTTTTGGTGATTTGGTGATTTCTGTCCCTTTCTTTGGGACTTCTAACCTCCTAAACCTCAACTTGTGAAGCCCCCCCTTCCTCTTCGTCGTCATCGTCTTCGTTCTTCTTCAGAACCTTCGGACTTCTATGTCTACTCTTTTCAAACCTTGTAAGAAGTGTGGTCGTAAGGTCACCTCCTCGGACGGGCATAGCGAGTGTCTCCTTTGTTTGGGTGAGGCTCATAACATCAGGTCCTGCCCAATTTGTAGGGAGTTCACCTCACAGACCTTGAGGAACCGTCTAGCATGCCTCAAGTCGTTCTGCTGGGAGCAGTCTCTGTCACCTCAAGACCTTACCCCGGCGAAGAGCCCAGTGAAGATGTCCAAGAGCCGACCTACGACCACACTTCCAGCAGCTTCGGCGGCTGTCGACTCCGCTGTGCAGGCAGCACCGGGCTTGGTGCCGTCGCATAAGTTACCGAGGATCCCAAAGATCTCTGCGGCTTCCTCATCTGCGACCTTGGGAGAGGCCCCTGCGGGCTCACAGGGTGCTAAGTCGACCAAGACGCTTACGGCGGTGCAACATAAGCACCCGGCGACCTCGGACCCTGACAGGGAGAGAGAGAAGAAGAAGAAGAAGAGGAAGGAGAAGCGTGGATCTCCAGCTGGACCACCTATCCCTACTCCACCTTCGACTTCAACTCAGGTCATCGTCGACCCGGGGATACCCAGACCTCAAGAGTTGTTGGAGGTTTCCAACACCGACGACATCGCAGGCTCTGCGGCACTGCTTGAACCACTGGTGCTGGATGTGGCGGTTTCCCGTCCGGACGCCCTGAAGTGGCGGCCCGTCCGGAGGATATCCCGGCAGCTCCCCAGACCTCGCTATCATCTCGAGGGTCTGTTGGTGGAAGCGCCTCATCCGTTCCAGAGAGGCGAGCTCGTCAGGCTTCCCCACGTTACCGGGAACCCTATCCTGGCCAATGGGAACGTGGCGACCTCAGCAAGTACCCAGAATGCAGGGATAGGCAGACCTCCCCACGTCATAGGGAGCCCTACCCTGAACCGCGAGAACGTGACGAGCGGAACACCACCCGCCTTCCCCTCACCAGTGGGAAGCCTATCCGAGATGGCCAGTGTCCCCTCGAGACTCGCCTTGTTCGTCTGCGTCGTACGTGTTGCGGTATGGTCGTGAGCATACTCGGAGGGATTTCCCCAGCTCCTACAGGTCCTACTCGCCTTCTTATCGGGACCACTACCATCCCGATGTGAGGCAGTGGTCTCCTTACCGCCGCTCCAGATCGCCTTCCAGAGGAGGGGATTACTGCTCTCGACGTGAACATACTCCATCGCATTCACCTAGGCGATCACCTCAACACCGTCGATCACCTCAACACTGCCAGTCCCGAGAGCCTACTCCTCGCTACCAGCCAGTCTCACCGCCTCCGCGGGTCACTTCCACAGTGTCCCGCCCAACATCCGAGGCTACCTCTCTGCCAGTTGCGACTGCGGCGCCAAAGATTACTCAGGCGATCCTGCATCCTGTGTCGATGGTGATCTCTTGGGCGAAGACAGCTGAGCCTCGACCTACTGCTGCACAGCATCAGCCAACCACCGCTTCAACTAACAGTCACCGTAGCCGTACCGTCTTGCCAACCATTGCGCACTCGGTTGTCGGCTCGATTACCTGACCGGTCCTCAGCGTTGTCCCAGGACTACGAGTCTGAGTCCGACTCCAAGGAGTAAACGCCTGAGTCCCCGAGTCACCACCCTTGGCGTTTGGGGACCCAGCACCCGAGTCGGCGCCTGAGGATGTGCGACAGTTCTCGGACATCCTCCTTCGGATGTCAACAGCCCTGGGTCTTAGGATGACGGAGCCAGCCCCGGCGGTGCAGGATCCGGTTTTCACTATGTGGACACACGTCCGCCATCAACGGCGCCACTACTGTTCCTGCCTGCTCTCATGGAGGCCCTCAAACACCCGTGGGCCCAGCCGGCTTCAGCCCAGCCAATTCCACACAGGCTGGGACATCTATACAGGACCCAAAAGGAGGATGCTGAGTTCCTGTTCAATCACCCTCAGCCCAACTCGGTGGTTGTGGAGTCTGCCCAGACGAAGGGTGGATCCAGGTCCCACACGACCCCACCGGACAGAGAGGGATGTCATCTCACACCTTCAGGAGGAGGTTCTATTCTGCCTCCTCCCTGGTAGCAAGGGTGTCCAACACGCAGGCTTGCGTGGCGGCATATTTACGCAACTTGCTGGACAAGTTCACACCGATACTGTCCACTGTCCCTGAAGAGAGCAGAGCGAGCGCCAACCAATTCTACAATGAAGCGGTGGTGCTCGCGAACCAGCAAATCCTCTCTTCCAGGCACTCTGTAGAGGTTGCTGCCTGGGTCATGGTGGGTTCCGTAGCCTTGCGCCGATACGCTTGGCTCGGTCCTCGGGCCTCCAGGAAGACACACGGAAGCGCATTGAGGACCTCCCATTCGACGGCAAGGGGCTCTTCAGTGCCTCAACTGATGAAGCGATGGACCACATCGTCAAGGCCCAACTAACGACCAAAAAGATGGGGATCCGTCAGCCTCAACAGTCCCGCCGTGGTTTCGGTTCTCAACCCACGTGGCGCCATATCTCTTCCGGGAGCTTCCAACAATGCTCGCCCCAGTCAGTACCATCCAGGACTTCCACCACATCCTCTTCGAGATGACCTCCGCGGAGCCGCCAAATGACGTTCAAGAAATCGTCGTCGGGATCTAAGTCCCGTTTTTGATGGGACTTGCAGGTCTACCACAGCCTACCTTCCACTTACCATCAGCCTTGACGGACCACCCCACTCTGGCCAAACACCTCTCCTTGTGGCGTTCAATCACTTTGGACTCTTGAGTGCTCACCATCGTCTGGCTTGGTTATGCCATCGAGTTTGCAAGTATTCCACTGCGAGGCGTTTTCTATTTCACCCAGGCCAGCCCTGCACTGCTGGAGGAGATCCAGTCCCTCCTGCAGAAGGGAGTGATTGAAGAGGTCCTGCCCTCGGCCACTACCACCAGCTTCTACTCCCGGTACTTCACTGTACTGAAGTCGGACGGGACCTTGCGACCCATTCTGGATCTCTGAGGGGTGAACAAATACATCCGCCCCAGGAGGTTCAAGATGGTCACGCTGTCGACGATCCTACCCTTCCTTCGTCGAGGAGACTGGTTTGCATCCATCGACCTGCAGGATGCCTATTTTCACGTCTCCATATGTCCGCAGCACAGAAGATACCTTCGGTTCGCGATCGAAGGCACTTCCTACCAATATCGGGTGCTCCGTTCGGTCTCTCCACCGCACCGAGGGTCTTCACGAAGTGCATGGCCCTAGTGGTCTCCTACCTGTGGACGAAGGGCATCACCATCTTCCCATACCTGGACGATTGGCTGTCCTGCAAGAGCAAACTCTACTGGGACATTCATCGGACCCTCTCGCTTCTGACCTGTCTGGGTTCTGGTCAATCCAAAAAAGTCCCACCTCGAGCCAGCGGGGTGCTGGACTTCATTGGAGCCACCCTCGACTCGGTCTCGGCCAGAGTCTACTTGCCTCTGGAGCGGGCTCACACCCGCCGTTGGGGCGAGCCCGACATCGATCTTTTCACCACCGTGTTGAAAGGCAAATGTCGCCGGTACTTTTCGAGAGCCGGTTGGGGACTGAATTCTCTTGGCAACGTGCTTCAGTTTCGGTGGACAGAAGGGCTCCTCTATGTCTTCCGCCATTTCCTCTCCTGGGCCGAGTGGTCGCCAAGATGCTGGCAGACCAAGCAGATGCCATCCTGGTCACCCCATACTGGCCGAGGCAGCACTGGTTCGCATCCCTGCTCGAGGCTGCTCAGGGTCGACTTCTCAGGCTCCCGACAGTGCCCAACCTGCTGTCTCACTCCAGCGGCCACATTCTCCATCCCAACCTGCTGCTCCTGGGCCTGCACGCATTGAGGATAACGCCCTAGACAACCCCGTTATCCAAAATGCTCTGACCGTGGCCAGGAAGGAATCAACCCGCAACAACTACGCTTACAAGTAGCGACGGTTCGTGGCTTTTGCGGAGGAGCGAAGCGAGACGGTATCACCGGTCGGCCTTGGTACCGTGCTCCGCTTTCTCCTCCACCTCAAGCAGCAAGCACTGTCTTTTCCTTCTTTGAAGGTATACCTCTCCACCATCGTGGCCTACCAACCTCGAGGCTCCTCGTCAGCAGCGCTCTTCCAGAATACCACCATGAAGCAATTCATGAAGGGGCTTCAACATCTATACCCCCCGGTATCACCGTCGCTGCCTCCATGGTCGTTATCCCTGGTACTCTCCCAGCTCATGCGATCGCCATTCGAGCCCATGGCCACTACCGATGATAGGCTCCTGACTCTAAAGACTGCTTTCCTGGTGGCTGTCACCTCCGCCAGGCGTGCCAGCGAGCTGAAAGCTCTGCAAGTCGAAAGCTCTGCAAGTCGACGAACCCTTCCTGGTTTTTCATCAGGACAACGTAGTCCTTTGCCCGGACATTTCCTTCTTACCAAAGGTGGTCTCTGATTTCCACCTTAACCAGGACATTATTCTACCAACTTTTCATCCTAATCCCACGACACATCTTGAGAGGTCTCTACTTTCTCTGGACGTTCGAAGGGCTCTTGCCTTCTACACCCAGCACACTGTGACATACAGACAGACCCCACACCTGTTTGTCTGCCATGGTCAGTGTCGCAAGGGCCACAAGGTGTCCACCCAGAGATTCTCCAAGTGGGTGGCCCAGACAATTATACTTGCTTATGAAATGGCCAAGCAGCCTCCACCGGACTTGCTTCGGCCGCACTCCAGCGGAGCTGTGGTATCCTCAGCAGCCCTTCTGAGGGGTGTGGACCTCCAAGAACTGTTGAGTGGCGACCTGGTCCAGGCCATCGACCTTCGTATGCCACTATCGACTGGACTGCCGGTCCAGGAGGGATGCCCGGTTTGGATGAGCGGTACTGGCCTCCGTACTCTAAGGACCTGACCCACCGTCCTTCTGGTAAGCTACTAAGTCTCCTAGCGTGTCAGGCACAGAGACCACAAAGAAGAAGAACAGGTTACTTACCTGTAACTGTGGTTCTTGGAGTGGTCATCTGTGCCCTCACACACACCCGCCCAACCGTCCCTTCACTCTCAGGTCCTTTCTTGGCGGACTTTAGAACTGAGGAGCAACCGTTGCTCAGCGGGCTGAGCATGCTCAGTGTGTGCATGGGGGAGGGGTTCCCGCCAAGCTGCTAAGCTCTAGAATTTTCCGAACAGTACCGCACATGCGCGAAAGCTCCTAGTGTATGAGGGCACAGATGACCACTCGAAGAACCACAGTTACAGGTAAGCAAACTGTTCTTATTATGCTTGTACACATGTGCCCAAACCCAAGAAAAGCTAAGGCTGCTAATGCAGACAAGAAATTTAACTTTTCCTTCTGCTACTGTCTTACACTTTCTTAAGGGTGTTCAGCGAAGGATAACTGGATCAAAGTACAGTGTATCACCATCCAATAGTTTGTAGCAATCAGATTTTAAGTGACTAAAAAGGCACCCTGTGGTTCTTTTGACAAACAAGAAGATAAAGTGTTATTTTAAAATTGTACCTATAAGGACAACTAATTACTTTGGGAGTGTTTGAGTTGTAAATTAATTGCTTGTGCAGGTAATTTTCCAATGATGCTATTCTTGTTGTACCAGTACTTTTACCGGGGTGTGTGTATTAAAATTCTCAGCCAGAGACCTGTAGTGTCTTCCCAAACCACAAATCTCAGGATTCCACAAGGTACAGATATGGCAGTTAAAGTGGAATCATGGTACTATAACTGTGCTTAGTGCCCCACAAAACTACAAACCCTAGGATTCCAGAGGATGGAGCCATGGCAGTTAAGTGGAACCATAGCACTATAATTATGTAGTGAGAATGGGCCCTTGGTTTCTATGCTCCTCAAAAGTTCAGACTTCACACAATGGAGGTGGGGAACCAAAAGACAATGTTATTATAGTGTTCCATTTAAGACCTTCAGCGCTGACAATCATCTGTATGAGACTGTAAGTATTAAACTGAAATCCTCCCCAATCACTGCTAACATGCCTTGTCCATAGCCAATGAAATGAAACAGTCATTTTCGCATCTCAAGGATAAGGGAAACTTTATCCCCCATCACTGTACCTCTGTGTTTTCCCAGAATGCTTCTGTGTAAACATTGCTATAGGCCGATGTAGCACAGGATAGGCAAAGTGTGGCCCTGGGCCCCAGGCCCCAGGCTCCCCTGGACTGCCCTTTTTTGTGAGAGGAAAAGATGAATTCCTTCTACTGGAAGCCTCCAGAAGTTGCACCTCATCTTTTAAATAGGTTATAGCCATCCCTAGACTCTTTAACACTAACCAAGACTCATAAAAGGACTTCAAGGCACTTTTATGTTTTCCAGAGTGGAATTTTTGGCAATCTGTGTGCCTCCCTAGGGTACAGAGAACATCCACCATGGTTGCCAAAGTTGCCTATCCTTGATTTATCATCAAGACATTTATAGGGTGGCTTTTGCTACTTATGAAAACAGCAGTGGCTGAAGTATGACAGCAAATAGGCTGAGAAGTTTCTGTCCCTCCACTGACTTTCCAAGACTCTCCCTTCACATAGCTCCAAACTTCAGAACTCTAGTGTGCATATATGCACTGAAGACACCACTTATCTTCAGTAGCATGTGTTCTTTATGGGGAAAAAAGGAGTTGTCACTGTTTTGTTTACATTTGGCTAAAAAAATATGAACCTCTAACCAACCATTTCTACTCAGCGTCCTTCACATCTTCACACAGATGCCCTTCAGAAGCAGGACAATGAGGGAATAATGTTTCTTCAACCTGATCCCATGCAACTGGGGGCTACATGTGAATGAGGCAACCATAGAAGTGTTTTCTGTCTTCCTTAGGACTCAGCTCTGTAGCTGTGGACACATCAGGCAGGAAAAGTTCAGTAACAAATGTTGAAAAATTGCTGAAAAACAGCCTAATATATTTCTGTGGCATTTCCACTAAGGGTCCAATTGTTTTACTCTACAGTTGTCTAGCTAAATAGATGGTCTCTAGTTTTCTTCCAAGTGCTATCAGTGTTTTTAGAAAGTTTTTACTTTCTTTCTCTTCTGATCTGACCTCACTGTTTATAAAGGTACATGAAGCTCACAAATCCCTGTTGGACTATTTTGTATTTTCAGTTTTCCTTTCTTTTAATTTAAGAAGTAATATAATTCTACTTACTTAATCCTCATCCAGATTGATGTGATATTTTTACCCCACAGTCACAGTGGGTTGCAGAATTCCCACAGAAGCAGATTTACAAGGTAGCCATTTTATGATATTGTCTTTTGAGAAACTGAAAACAATGTCCCCAGTTTTCCACCATCTGTTGTCTAAAGGGTTTATTTTTAACAGAATAGAAAATGTGAAAGACACAGATTTTGTTTTGCTTAGAATTACTTTGCAAAAAGGAAAGGCTGGCAGATACTTGAAACAAACATTGAAGTTTATGTCAACATCTTTTTCCAGATATTTGGTTATTATTATCATTTGATTGACTTCTGTAGACATGGGAGACATTTGAACTCGCATGAAAGATATCCCACATGAAATTATTTTTTTAAAAAAATGTATTGAGTATAGTGATGATGGTTACAAGAGTTTCCCAAGCATGTTGAATTTAATATCTTGTTTCGGAGTCACTTCACTTGCCTTGCAAACTTAAGAGATATTCAGCCACATAAATTCAGTATTGAAGGTAATGTTTACAAAGCTATTTTGCTGTGATGGGGAAAAAAAAGAACTCTTGGGTATAAATAATGCCCAAGTGTTAAACCTCTTCCACCAAAGTTTTATTTTGTAATTACTGAAATAAGATTGGAGGTTTGTTTTTAATTCTGATAGATAAGTCCACAGAAGTGCTACCTTTCACAGTTTAAGTGTGAAACCTTTTCTACTGTTTTATAGCCTGTTATTTGAAAAGAGTCTTTCTCAGCTTGGCACTGTCTTTTATGTCTTTCAACAGTATAGTCCCAGAATTTTCCATTAAAATTGACCCATTCTTGGACTTCCTTCATTCTATTCCATTTTGACTGTACAGGGTTGAGGATTTGTACCTTACAGCCAAAAAAGTAGTACAATAGAAGTTAATTGCTAAATTCTATTCTATTAGCCAGATTACGGACAACAGTAATTGACTCTTTTTTTTAATTACTCCCTGTTGGTTTACCTAGTTCTCTTATTTATATCATTCTATACATGCATTTGGGTGGCTGGGAAAGGGATTGATATTCTATAAGTAACCAAGTAACCACAATGGCAACAGACCTGTTGTTTCCCTGATTTCTGGGGTCCCAGGAGGGACACCTCAATGTGCTCACAATGGAGAATGGGAATTAGCAGAGCACAAGCTAAGCAATACAAGAGGCAGGGCAACCTAGCGAGATCTTGAAGCCAATGTCTACGGTGTCAGGCCGAGTCAAGGAGCAACCAGAAGTAAATAATAATTGTTCTCCTTTATTTTGAAACACAGTCACAACGTATGTATGCAAACACACTCACACAGACCTAATGAAAGAAAGGTAGGAGTTGGAGAGAGGGTTTTAAGAGGAGGTTTTGCATGGGAAATGCTACACCTCCTTGAAGCCCAGAAAGTCTGAAGAAAAGTCCGTAGAAGTGGAGATTCTCAGCACGTGGAGCTAAGGGGAAGGCTCGTCGAACGGAGTGACAGCAAGGCGGGATGGAAGTCAGAGCGATCCGAGGAAGTGCTCAAAATCAGGGGATCTTATAGGGGAAAATGTGCCTGTAGGCTAGTCCATTCCCAGGGAATACAATGTGTTTCGGGCTGCAGACAAAGCCTCTGAAAGGTCAGTATTTTGCATGATTGAGTTATGACAGCATTGTCAATAAGTGGCCGGTATGCAAAGGCGGAGTGCTTGAGAGTTGAGTATTCGGCTCGTCAAGCTGCCTGCTTGGGGCAAGGGATCTATTGTAAACAGTGTGCATACATAATGTGATCTTAAGAATGTACTTGCCTGGAGGTCTCCTGAAGCTTCAGTCTGGCAAATACTGGCCTGCCTGGTGTTGTTTTGAATGGTTCAGCTATTTTCGGCCATGCCCGTGTGTGTGCTTGTCCGGGGGCTTCGCAAGCACATGGAGAGGAATAGGTAGTGAAGGCCAAATTATTGATATCAAATGATGTCTAATATACCACAGGACTGGACTAGAAACTATGGTAACAATCCTTCATCAGAACCCTTTCCATTTCCCTTCTTTTTATTATATTATCACATTGTCATATTCCCTTAATTCTATAGGGACTTTGCTTGACTTTATGTTCCACTCTTAGTCACCTTTCATTTTTCCAACACTTCTTCGATATTTTTTTAAAAGATAAAATCCATTAAGAATAAGGCTGATTAGTTCATGGAGTGGCTTTCAACAGAAGAGAAACCCTCTGTCTAGAAATCCCCTGAGAGCAGAAACTATATATTTTGAAATCTTGGGAGACATAACAAAACAGAGGAAAAGATACTTGCTTGGACCAATTAGTTATTCAACATTCAGTGGTTAAAGTGAAGTGGGAAGTCCTTAGTTAAAGTCTCACCCATGGCATAGTGAAGTATCCTGTTATCTCAAAAGGTGGGGGACCAGCAGTGCCAATGTCTTCTTAAAAAGGTGGGGAATTATAGCTCAAAAGGAGGCCTGTGAGAGGGTTAACTATAGAAGCTTTTGACCTATGTATACTGCTACTAACTGTGAGACACTAGCTGAGAATCAGAATATTTTATTGGGAGATTTACAGACACATTCAAGGAGTCTCACAAAGCATACAAGGCCAGTGAAGGGAAAGGAGAGAAAAATTGGATAGAGAGAAATTTTAGATGTATAGGGTGATATTTACCAGATCTGGAGTGGAGTATCAAAGAGAGGTGGCTCAAACATGAGGGTTTGAGGGCTGCACAGAGGAACAAGAGTCTGGAGTGTAGCATGATTCCCAAATACTAGGGTGTTGCCGTGTTACAAAATTACCTTGGCTGGAGATGAGGTTTTTATACCTTTTTTCCCACCCCAAAGGGGCGAGTGTTAATTGCTCTGTGGTAGAGTAAACAAAAGGGGTCCAGAATGGAATGATTGTCTTACTTTGAGTAACAAAATATTGATGGGAGTTCTGAGGTCCTCTTAATGTCTTGATTGGGTGATGTGAATTGGGAAGGTTTTGGTAGGAAATGTGCACAGCAGGAGTGCTTGCCTTCTGCACCTGGGCAGTTTCATCATGTATTCAGATTTCAAGTTGTTGACATGATTACTGGAAGTTTTTTCTTACTCTGGGCTTTTTTGTTTAGCTCTTCTTCACCTTATGACTCAGCCATATTGAGGCCATGCTGGCCTAGCTCAGGCCTACAGCCAGAGTCCTGCTTGCCATGTGTTTCCCAGCCATGAGTGTCCAATTTTCATATATTATTTCATGCCAGTTAAAAGATATCTCTTGCCAATCATGCCATCCCACATGACAAGGGTGTAAGGCATGGTAACAATCCCTCCCCTACAGAACTCTTGTGGCAAAGCCACCAAATTTCATTTTTCCAGGATGGAGTTGCATACCCACCATGGGACTGAGTGGTCAGAACATGAGGAGACAAGGGTTAAAACACATAGGTAAGAGGGTGAGAGAGAGACTGTCATACCTCATAAATTCTGGAAAGGGCAATTTGGTACTTGGGGAATCCAACTAAAAATGTGGGCAAGGGATGAATCAGAGTCTTCACAGGCATTTCCATCATTGCTGCACTGCACTCTGGTGGTCCTGTTCAAGGGGCTTTTGGTTCCTAGCTAGGTTCTGGGGTGACCTCATCTAGGTGTATCCAAGAATCAGAAAGCTCTTTGGACTTTGGTAGAGGTTTCAGTGGAACCTCCTCCTTCCTCTCTTAACTCTTGACATTATGACCTGGCCATGCTGAGGCTATGCTGATCTAGTCCAGGTATATAGCCAGAGTCCTGCCTCATGCATGTTTCCCAGCCATAAATGTCCAATTTTTATATAATATTTTATGCTAATTAAAAATATATATCTTGCCAATCATGATTTGCCATGTGATGGAGTGTAAGGCATGGTAACACTCCCATTCTTTCAGCTGCTCCTGCATATTACCTCTCATTACCAAAGGCAAAAGCTCCATTGACTCTTAAAATGTAGCATTAAAAAGATACAAAGGAACCCTGTAGTATCTTTGAGTCTAAGGCCCTTTCTGCACCTTACCTGACCCCTGAGGTGTCCGGCAGGCATTCAGTAAAGGTTCTCCTGGGAGGGGAGCATGATAAGAGTGCTCCCCTCCACACCAGCAGCCTGCAGGAATGCAGGAGGTGTGATGGCCATGCCTCTTGCTTCTGCAGCCCAATTGAGTTCTGTTCCAGGCTGAGCTAGGGTAGGAAGCACAGTCATTGTACTTCCTGACCATCCACAGCTCAGGTAAGTGTGGACAGGTGGTGGGATGGCAGCGCAGTCACTGGTCATTGACAGGGAGAATCCATCAATGATGGTGCCATCTGAGGACAGAAGAAGGACAGGACCTGGACAACATCATGCAGAACTGTCATTCGGGTCCCATCCCTCTCCTGTCCCAAGTGTGGGATGACGACACCCTGTGGAAAGGACCAAGTGAGAAAAAGTAATTTCTAGCATAAGCTTTCCTGGACTCCAGTTCACGTCATCAAATTCATCAGACTAGAACCCACAAATGCTTGTGTCAGAAACGTATTTTCTCAGTTAGTCTCAAAGGTGCAAAAGGATTCCTTTATATCTCTTTATGGTGAAGCAGACTAACAGCTGTTTCTTTGAATACTGCTACAGTGTAGTAAGAACAGAAAATGGAAACCATAATTAGGCTGTGAAGATAGAGAGGTAGGAATGTGGACTTCCCTCATCAATATTAAACATGTTTGAGGACATCTGAGTAGGGTTTTTATGAAATGAATCAGTAAAACAAAGGTGGGTCAAAGGGAATTTATTTAAATTTTCCAAAAACTAACGGGTCAAGTTTATGATTTTTTTCTAAAGTAAAAAAATTGAATCACAGTTTTTTCACCAGCTTTAACAGAGACACATTACACCTGGCCACATGGGTGTGTGATAGTGACTTTAGTGATTCTGGCCCAGAAGCTGTGAGTAATCAATTACGTTTCATTCTACGTAGCTAAATATGTATCCTGGGATCCAGATTTCAAGCTTTTTAGAAATGCTACCAAAGGAAATTCATCTGATAATGACAGCTGCAAAGAATATACTAGAACCCATCACATCAGGACCCTTGGAATTTATCCCCAAGAGAAGATGAAGAATTTGAAAATCATTCAATATTCATTCCATCAGAGAATAGCACCAGCCATAAAAGTGATAGCAGGGAAAACAAGGCACTTATCTGCCTTTGCTTTGCACTCCCCTCCTCCTCCCCAGCATCCAAGCAAAGACCTGATCATCAAACCTTAATGGTGCAGAAATATCCCTGACCACAGCAGTATGAGTGCTCTAATTTATTGTATTTAGGGCCATAAAACCTTGTTTTACTGCCAAAGATAATTGTATCTGACACCTCCATCACATTAAGACACATTAGACACCATGACCTTCAGATGATCATGGAAGCCCTAATTTAATAATTTAGGGATCATGTGGGGTCTTGGCAGGCCCAAAGGGGAAGGAAATGTGGCATGAAAAATGGTTCTATTTCACTTTCAGAGGGATTTGCTGATTAATTTCAGGTGAAAATCAGCTGCTTTCAGATATATGTATACCTAGTTCCAAATACCAGATGTAACAATAGCAACTTTTTCACAAGACTTTTCTATGGCCCGTCTATAACTAGACTGTTATAGTTCTATTATTCCACTTTCAACATCCTATGGAATCCTGGAATTTGCAGTTCAGGGAGGGGCCTTTGAGGCCTATGTCTCTGACTTAGACATCCACTTAAATCTGCAGGGCCAAATCTGGATTGTGACAAATGTTTCAGTTATAGTTATTCCCATTTAGCTGATAGAGGTTGTTTAAACTGCTCTGGAAAAATTGTAAAAGGCAAAAACCCATCATCAACACCAAGTACCTGATTTAAAGGAACAATCCCATTATCTGCCCACACCTTGAGAAAAAAATGGTTCCGTACCAATTTTCAGATTTAGGTTCCCCCATAAAGTCAATTTGACATGAATATGTAGATCGAACTACAATTGATGAAACAGCATTTACCACACAGTTCTAACCATTAAAACTGTTGATAAGACAGTGTATTTTTAAAACAAAAGGAGAACCAAATAGAGGAGCCAGAAATACAGACTCTAAAGCTGACCATGGTGGATTACATACTCTAAGTGATTATGTCTAAAAACTAATACAAGATAAAACATATGCCTGTTGGTGTACAACCTGGGTCCTCCCTCTTTGACTGGAATTTCAATCCTTTCCATTGAGGTTCGAGGAGGAGATGACCCTTCATTTCCATATAATATAAACAATTGTAGGTATAATATTCATTTTAAGTGCATTTACCTTACCTCACAGATCCTGCTTTAAGTTTACACACCTCTTTAAATTTTGTGCAATATCATCTTACTTATATTGGGATTAATCATCTGAGATAAGCCCCTAGTGATAATTATACCTGAACAAGCAAAACAGTTTGGCAATGTCAGAACTGCATCCTTTAAATAGAGTTCATCTTGTCTTCCACTAGCAGTATTTCTGACTTAGGCCAGTTAACTGAATATCCAGATATTTTACCAAAATTATTAATCAACTGCATCAAAACAGGTAGCCAAATGCTGGAGCACTGAGATGAACCACAAAAGTTCATCTGCAAAAAGTATGTTTTTAAATTCTAAACTAAAACGCACAAATCCATTGTTCCTGGAATTTTGTCCGATAGTACATGCCAGGTGTTCTAAGCACAAATTGAATATCAAAGGAGACAGTGGACATCTCTGTCTTGTATGCCATTTCAGTATAAAAAAGGACAAGGAAAACAACCTGCACTATCAACTCTGAACATATTTTTTTTATTCATTTTAAAAATATTTTAGAGAACTCAACATTTGCCAATAATGTGAAAATAAACAGCCAATAAATTTTATCAAAGGCCTTCTCAGCATCTAAAGAAATAACAATTGGCTGATCAATTCTATCTGAGTTTAGAGCAATTAAGTCCACAACCTATTGAATATTATTGGTTTTAGATAAATCCTGCCTGGTCAAGACTGCTTGTTGTTATGTGCCTTCAAGTAATTTCTGACTAATGGTGACCGTAAGGCAGTGGTTCTCAACCTGTGGGTCCCCAGATGTTTATGAACTTCAGCTCCCAGAAGCCCCAGCCACTATGGTCAATGCTCAGGGCTTCTGGGAGCTGAAGTCCACAAACATCTGGGGACCCACAGGTTGAGAACCACTGCCGTAAGGGGAACCTATCACTGGGGCCCTTTCCACAACTCACCTTTTCTCTGCGCTGGGGTGCAGTGCTTCCTCGAGCAGCCTCTTGTGAGAAGCCCTCATGTCCAGGTTTCTTCAGCTCCACATGAGCTTCCTACTTGTGTGTGATCCCCTCCTCTTCCTTTTGCAGTGCAGCCTGGGACCTTTCCAGGCTGCACTGAGACAGGAAGTGCGACTGGCCCGGTTTCTGAGGCTCTGCATGCAAGTTAAGTGTGCACGGGGCCCCGGAGTGATGCACGACCAAGCACCATTTTAAGCTTAAAGCTGAAAATGAAAAAGTACGTGAGTGGTGCCTGCCAGGCCCTGGAGTGTCGCGCAAATGATGCTCGAGGGGCCCTTTCGCATGGAAAATGCCGTGCGAAAAGGGCCTGGGTATTCTGGGACTGAGAGTGTGTGACACACCCAAGGTCAGCCTGTGCGTTTCCATGGCTAGGCAGGGAATCAAACCCTTTGTTCCTGGGTCACAGTCCAATGCTCAAACCACTATACCACAGAAGCAAATACTGAGGACTAACCAAAAATTAAAAAAAAAATTGTAGTTTGTTAGCCAAAATAGCCATCAATATTTAGATATCACCATTAAGTAAAGAGATAGGATAGTAGTTAGCACAGTGAGTAGGTCTTTAGCAGGTTTAGGTGTCAGGGTAACGATGAAGGGCAGGAGCTTGATTCTAAGAGATGTTTCTAAAGTTGGAGCAGTCTTGGTACTAACAGACTGGGAAAAGCTTTGTACCATCTAGCTGGAAATCCATTAGGACCAGAAGATTCCCATCTCTCCTATTTTCTATAACACTGATGAATTCTTCTGAATGTACTGAAAGAAATTGCTGCTGTAATATGTTAAGATGGAGAAGGTCAATATGAGAAAAAAATGTCCCCATATCCTGTTGGTGAATTTCATTATGAAAGCTATAAATATCACCTACACACACAGACACAGACACACAAACACACACATACACAAACATAAAAAAAACTTCAAAAATTGTAAGTTTACACCTGGGGGCAATAAAAATAAATTATTGCTTTCATCTTTGATTGCTGAAATAATACTGTGTTGCTGTAGATGTTTAACATCACAAGCCACAGTCTGCTTGGGACTTTCTCCATTTTCCTAATGTGCTTGTCATAAACACGTGAAAGCAAATTCAGTTTGTTGCAAGAAATTATTATTTAATTCATATTTAACTTTTTTCAATTTTTGATAAAGTTGTTTAGATGGAGAAACAGCCGAGACACAAAAGCTTTCCACTGTTTATTCAATAATTCTCTTTTTATTATTATTTTAATTTTTTTTAATAAGAAGAATAAGCAATAATTCTACCCAGAATGTAAGCTTTACATGCTTCCCATTCAACAGCATATGAACTCGCTGTGTCTTCTTTCATTTTAAAATATCCCAATAGATATGCTTACATTTGAGCCCTAAACTGTTCATCACTGAGAAGTGAAACATTAAAATACAAGAGGATAGAGGGTTTAGGAGCAATAGAAAAATGCAGTTGTAAACAAACCAGAGTATTTTCTGATATTATTGAGAAGTCAAATTTGCCTGTGGTTATCTACTAAACAAAGATGCAGAAATTTTAAGAAAAAATTAATCTGAAACAATAAAAATATACTCCCTGTCTTCTGAATGTACAGTTCTCCATGCTTCAATTAAACCATAATAATTCATGTACGCCAGCGTGTTGTAGTGGTGTGGGCATTGGACTCCAACCCTAGAGACCAGGGTTTGATTGCCTGCTTGGCGATGGAAACCCAGTAAGCACATCATACACTTTCAGCTGCAGAAAACTCCATGATAGGTTCCCCTTAGAGTCACCATAAGTTAGAAATCACTTGAAAGCACACAACAACAATATCTGTAAAGTAGCTCTCACTGTGGATGATTTCCTTAGGTGGCAGTGTATTTGTGTCTAGCAAAGGATCCAAAATTCCATTAAAATGACCAACAACAATCAATCATATTTGAAATCAGCGAGGCTACAAAAACTAATGTGAAACATCTCTGTTGCACCACTATTAGGTCCATAAGCACTAATCAAACAATTTTTCAAAATATCTTACGAATAATTTTTTTTAAAAAAAAATGTCCATCGGGGTTTATTATGATGTAATTAAAGTAACCTTGACTGAAATGAATTGATATAATTAAAGTAACCCTGACTGCAACATGCTTGGGTCAAGGGGTCCATCTCTTTTCATACCTAGGACATCTTTGCTGAGGACCACATCCTTAGTACTCTACACGTGGGCAGTTAGGTCATCCAACAACACTAGCAAAGTCAAAGGAGATCAATCTTGTATTTGCATTGTGGCTGGACAGGACTCATGCTAACATGTTTCTAGATTCTTTCTTTTTAAAAAATGTTTTTAAATATTTTTATTAAATCCGAAACATTAAAATCATTAAATCCAAACCTGTTACACTCAGAAGCTTAGAACATCAAATAAAATTTTAAAGTTATTACATCTACAGTAACATTATGTGCAAATCTAATGTTTCTCTCCTTTATCATTTTCCAACTTCCTTCTCTAAAAGTTTCAGGTGCTTCCTTATCTTTTTCAATGAAAATTTGCTTTCCTTGCCCATTTCCCTTTCCTTTTCACACAGTCTTCTGTTCATTGCTACAGTATGAGTAACAGTATGTCTGTATGTGTATGTGTGTGTTTTGCTAACTCCATAGACAGAAAATACATCATGTCCTTATGGCATCTCAGATATTATTTTCTGCCTTCAGATCTCTGCAGCTAGACAACAAAAGCTTACATTATCACTCTGAAACAAGGCACAGAGGGAATATGGGCCTTCTTTTAAAGCTGAGATACACATGTGGAAGTTTTCTCCCAAAATTAAGACCAAGGTGAGGTCTTTCTGTGTGTCTTGTTTTAGAACCTGGGTAAGAGTTTCATGGCCATGGGACATGGCCACCCATGTCTCTCTATCTCTGTGTAGTCCCCAGAATCCTATTCTTTTGGGAGGGCGGATGTAGCCTAAAAAGTACTCTCACATAGCAGTTCTCTCAGGCAAGGGCCAGGACATTGCTTTTGTATTTTGATGTAAGGTCTGTTGGGGGGGGGTGTTCCTGAGATAGATAGATAGATAGATAGATAGATAGATAGATAGATAGATAGATAGATAGATAGATAGATAGATAGATATTAAAGAACTACAGGCCACAATTTAAAAAATGTGGAGTAAATACATTTTGGAACAGGATGTGGCAAAATTAGCCCCAGATCACAGAAACTTGCTCACTCCCATTTTAAAGTGGAAGTATGATGGTTGCCACTTCCATGTCCCTGAAATTCTGCAGCAGAGTAACAATTTCAGAGGTCACAAAAAGTCATAATAGCAGCTGCAGCAAAGAGGGGGGAATCTCCACTTTGAGACGCTGATATGGTTTAAATACATTTTGATTTGTTCCCCTGCTGAAATAGTCTTTGACAAGGTGAGCTTTCTGTCTGTTTTCAAACCAGGAAACTTGCTTCCCTCTTCCTTCCTCTTTCCATTCACCTAAGCAGGGGAAAAAAAACAGAATATATCAACTGTAGAAATGGTGAAGGATGAAGAAAAATTATAGCCTAATTTCTGCCTCCTTTGAAAACACACCTCTTTACTTTTGAAGGGGAAATTTTATCTATAATTTACACAAGCCACCAAATGGAATGGCACCCTTCCTTGAAATGATTTCTGCATGGTTCAGTGCCTTCTCCTTCTCTGATGGGATAACAAATTTTTAAAGTGATGCCTATTTGCCAAGGAATAAGAAATAGGAACACAGGAGAACCAGATGTGTTTTATGAGAATATCTGGAGAAGCGTCAAGCTGAGACATTTGGGCTCGGTATCTGGGTACACGCACACATGAGCATTGTCTCCCCACCCCCCATGACAAATGTAATATGAAGTTGGTGCAAATGTTCAAATAGCTTGATTGTTCCTCAGATCATCTATCTCTTTGGCCTTATTGCTGGTCCTATGCACTAAAGGAGCATTAGAATGAAGCATTGCTCTATTACTAAGACCTTTGTGTCAATGACACTAATCCCCTTATTTCAGCAAAGAATTACTTTTGTGCATGTCATGACTCTTTCACAACTGTTATGGCATATAAAACAACATCAAGTGGTATTAATACCTCTAGGCTTTTTTGCCAGTTTGAGAGCCAATATAACAATACTCATCTTAATAGGCCTAGCATCAGGTTTTTGTTATACTTGTTGTTGTCAACAAACAGCTGGCAGAGGAGTGGTCTGAACTGGATTTGGACTGTGCTGTGCGGCTTTAGTCCTACATCTTCTTTGTGATCCTAATCCAAAATTGGACTGCTGTGCCTATTTGCCACAGAAGGTTTTGCGCTATTCCAAGTACAACTGAGGACAGCTGCTACCAGAGTCAAGCTTGGGTGGGCTATTGGGCTATATGTGTAGAACCCTATTACTCTCCATACCAAAACAAATCATGACCTATTGTGGTGGTGGAAGAAGAATCAGAGGAGCCCCAATAGGGCCTGCTTAGAAGCATTTTCTTTCCTCCCTGCAGCATATTTCATCCTGCTTTCTGTTCCAGCTGCTAGACTGGAAAATTCAAGGGAAAGTCTAAAGTTCATTTTTAACGATAGCAAAAGTGGAAAAGATTATTTCAGTTCAGCTCCACTTAGGATCAGTGCATCCAGTTCAAGGCAATATTGTCCTCTCAGCATTGGTGCTAAAAGCACTTGCAACCTCTCATTGTTGTCTGGTTAATAAGCTAATTTTTATTCAAGAATAATTGCTTTGGCAGAAGTTCTTAGAAATCTGGCCATGACATTATTGTCAGCATGCACAACTCTTCCCAAAGCAGCTTGAGAGGAAAATATCTCCACTTAACCTAAAAGCTGGGACATGAGCCAAATCAACGCATTCCCTTTCATTTTTCTGCAATCAAAGAAGAGAAAGAAAAGCCAAGGAAATTCAGCTGCATAGCCTGTATGGTGAGGAAAAGAAAAGGGGAAAGAAGGGAACATCCTTTTTGCACTGGTATTATCATCAGTGTTCAAGGAACTCAGAGTGTATACAGATGTCCATATATGAAGGATTCATTTACCATGCAACAAAGATACAACTGGTTTTTCATACTGTCTGTGTAGGAGTGATTCCTAGATTTCCCTAGATTTCTGCTCACCAGCAGAAACCTGTCAAATACTAGTTGGCTGAATGATTCAGAGCATTAGTTTACTGGATAGTTTTCAGCTAAAAGATACCACTTCATCAGCTATCATCTGAATTCATCCAATATTGGTAGACCAAGGAAATTATTTGACTTTCTGGGTTGAAATCAGATGATAGAATTAGTCATAAGGATTTCTTTTGAAGAAGGATCGAGGAATTATGACAGAATCCTATATCCTATACCAATGAAATTGGCTAATAGTCAGTATTCTGCAGATATTTATTTGGACGGATATGGAAAAGGATTAGACCAGCTGATAGTGATTAGATATGAGTTGCTGTTCACAATCATGGCTCATTGAAACCTGTTTTGAATATTTTATAAGACACCTCACCCTCCTGGAAATTAGTATGCATTTCAGTGCATTTTTTACAGTTATTTACATATTTTACCTAGCTCTGAAACCTATTAGTTACACCCAACTAGAACAGGCCCATTGAATTCACTGTTGAATCATCAGTCTGAGGTCAGCAGATGAATCCCATTTATCCACTAGATCTATGCTATTTGGGAATAGCAATTAGATATAGGCATTAAGGAATGCATTTCCTCCAATTGATTAAAGGATTTTGTATGTATTTATTTTCAGTTGTGTACAGTATAGCTGTTCACATATATACTAATAAAAATAAATATCCATCTGTCTGCATGTCTGGGGTAGCCATAACTTTACAGGAAATCATGGCAGATGCCTCAAAATCTAGCAGAGTATATTTGGTTGGCATCCAAGTTGCAATGCCCAGTTTCCTGCTGAAATTCCAAATGGGTCTTTTGCTAGGAGAGGAAAGTGGGGGAGACTGTCATAACTCATCAAGAAAAAAAAGGGATAGAAAACAACAGAGTGTTCTCTGAGGTACTGCTGAAAAGATTTCCAATTTTTTTTAAAAATGCAGAAAGATGAAAGAGGTCTTTCTGAGGTATTGGTGGCAAGACTCTTGAAGTTAAAAAAAAAAGAAAACAAGAGCATGAAAACAAGAAGCATCCTGAACCTATTTAGCGGTATTGGGTATGGATATTGAGGCTATTGGAGTGCTGATACACTCCATTCAGTTTTAAAATATGCACCTTATTTGTGCATACTTTATATCTGCAAAATGCTACAAAAGCTCTCAAATATAGACAATCTTAAAGTGAGATGCATTGCATTACAATTCTCAAACTGAATACAGTTCTTTTCCATTCCTAAAGAGAAACCCCCATCTCGATAGGCAATACATTTGATTATAAGATGCTGAAGACAAACAGTAGAAAAGAACTATTACTTTTCTGTAGACTTTCTAAAGATATCTGGTTTGCCAGTGCTGGAAACTAGACGGATACTTAGTAAGAGTTCTTCTTACATACGCTGCCTCAGAGTATGGTGGAGTCTCCTTCTTTGGAGGTTTTTAAACAGAGGCTGGATGGCCATCTGTTGGGAGTTCTTTGATGTGGGTTCCTGCATGGCCAGGGGTTGGACTGGATGGCCCCTGGGGTCTCTTCCAGCTGTATGATTCTATGATCCTACATTCTTAATACTTAATCATTGTTACCCTTTAATGTGTCTGTATCTCTTTTGATACAGACTCTTTTGATGCATACAATAGGTTCAGCAAGGAGGGATATAAATCTTTGCTTATTTTGTTCTCCTGACTTCCAAGGTTTTCTCCCCACTGGCTGAGATTTTGATACTTTGTTCTGTCGTCTTGCCTGCCTGCCTGCCTGCATTTTTTTGTAGAGTGAGAGAATATTCGTGTTAAAAAATCCATTGTACAAAAATAAGCAAAAATAATACTTTGTGTTAAAAAAATCTCTTTGGAACAAAATAAACACTATTCTATTTGAAAACATGCATTTTGGTGCAAAGTTGTTTTTTTTTTTTCACAAAAGCAATTCCAGAGCATGAAATCTCTTCCAGCTGTTGACTGATGTGTTGAGATACCTTTTCTTATCACCTGAAACGATCAAAGGTAATTGTTAGCCCTGCCATGTGATGGTGACTTTATATTGTTTTATTCTGTATTAACAATGGGCTACAGCTTGTGTGAAACATAATCAACCCTAATAACAAGAGAATGAATCCACACTTTAATTTTCAACCCATAAAACTGAAAATTTTAAGAACATAGAGATATTTACAAGAATTTCCATGTTATATGTATGGGAAAAAATAATTTTTCAGAGCAAAAAAGAAATTAAAAAGAAAGGAAGATACTTCGTTTAAATAATCTTTGGCAAAGTTTTTTTTTATGTCTAGCGGATTACAAAGTGACATTCACAATTCTTAAAATTAGAATGTGTTTTCTAATACTGAGCCAATTATTTTTTAAAATTATTCTTCAGTAAAAATTTATCTCCTACTATATAACTATTTGGCTTCTTTGAAATGTATGCCCACTTTTCTTTTCTTTCCTTTTTAACTGTTCAAGCCAGGTTGCATTACATCATTTTTTAAAAACACATTATAATAAAAGTATAAATTGATTGAATAAACTTATAAAAGCTAACTGATATCAAACAATATAAACTGCAATAAAAGTTAAAATAACAGAGGTCTGCAGTTCAGTGAAAGAGTCAAGCCTGTGCTTGGCACCAGTTGGATAAACCATAATAATGTGCTTTGTCCTTATTATCACCATATACCATGAAACCATGAAATCATTTATTGGCTCCCAGCCTTTCTGGTCAAAAATCAGATGGCTTGTGACCAAATTCTATTATACCCCAAGCACTCAGTGTTCACCATTTGTTATATTTTCTTGTTGTCCTTTACATCTAACAAATGCACCATGTAAAACCAATTTATAATACACACTGCATCCCAAGTAATAGAATGTATACTTTGATAAGGTTGGCTTCTCTCTAATATAGCCAGATAATGGAATAAAACAGAGCCAGATACAGGTAGATTAGAGCCAAATGACATTTTAAAGCATAACAGGCTTTTAAACAAGCATGGTTCACGAGATCTCTTAAGACACACTATGAGGTACTATTTTTGTAGTATGCAAAGCTGGTCCAAATATCCACTGTATGATAGTTTCCTGGAAGATTTTCAGCATCTGCAGGTTTTTCATTATTGAACGAGGCAATTTTCCTAGTTAGGGTGTTTACTCTTTGTAATGTTCACACAATGCTTCGGCCAGGATATTACTGTGGCAAACCATTTGTGGAACATACTGTTCTACAAGGGGTTGGACACTCTCTACTTTTGCAGGTAGTGAAACAGCAGTCATAGTGGGAGTGGGTGACAGGACGAGAAAGCAGCCAGCTCTCGCCTTCCTATTGTAGTTGTGTGTGCCAGCCAACAACAGGCAAGGCAATCAGCAGACACCTCCAGAGTCCATTACTGAACATTCATGAACAGAAAAACACAGAGAAGAAGGGAAAGCAGATAATCCTGCCTCACAAGCCATCCACGGCATATTAAAAAAGCATAGATCTCACTATTGAATAGGAAGCAAGTACAGCCTACAGTCCTGGTAGAATCATTGCTTACTCTTCTTATTAAAAAAAAAAAGATTTAAAAATAGAAAAGAAATTATTCAATAAGTAGTTGAAAGCTCTTGTATGTCAGTTAGCTGTCTCTCCATCTGAACAACAGTATCAAGAATGTGCTTTGACACATTTATGACAAGCATATTGTGAAAATGGAGAATGTCCCAACAAGATTATGGCTCATCACTTTAAGCATCCAGACCAATGCAATATTACTTCAGCTATCAAAGATGAAAGCAATAATTTATGTGCATCACCCACAGATATAAACCTATAATTTTTGAAGTTTTTGTGGATCTTTATAGCTCTGATAATGAAATTCACCAACAAAATATGGAGACTTTCTTATCTCATATTGACCTTCTTCATCTTAGCGTATTACAACAACAATTTCAGAATGTTTACATTCAGAAGAAATCATCAGTATCATAGAAAACAGGAGAAACGTGAGTCTTCTGGTCCTGGTGTATTTGCAGTTGAATGGTACAAACTTTCTCCAGTCTGTTAGCACCAAGACTGCTCCGACTTTACAAACATCTCTTAGAATCCAGCTTCTGCTCTGCATCCTTAACAGTCACCTATGTTACCTTGATAGCTAAATCTGGTAAAGACCTTTTCACTGTGCTAACTACTATCCTGTCTCCTTACTTAATGCTGATATCAAAAGATTGATTGCCATTTTAGCTAATAGATTGCAAAAAGTGATTTCATCTTTGGTGAGTCCAGACCAGGAATGATGTGTAAAAAACAGTTAGAGAGCCAATAATATTGAACTGGTTGTGGGCTCAATTGCTCTAAACTCATCTGCCAACTGTTATTTCTTTTAGAGGCTGAGAAGGCCTTTGATAAAATTTACTGGCTGTTTATTTTCACAACATTGGCTAATACTGAGCTTTCTAACATATTTTTGAAACAGATAATACACACACACACACACACACACACACACACACACATGCTCTCAGGACTGAGAGCACGGATTATGACCAATGGCTTTTTTCCTCATCCTTTTTCGTATTTGTCGGGGGTTAGATTTTCCCAGAGTGTTAGCCATTGGGAAACTCTATGAGAGCTAAAACTGTTAGGAATGAGCCTTCTTTTTACAGAGTTGGAGAGGAAGCATGTCCCAATTTCTGTGTGTTGTCTTCCCTAAACTGGAGGCTGACTTGAAAGCGAAACAAGACGGGTGGCTTCAGGTTCCAAATTTAAAAGATATACTAATAAACTTTTTAATTACATATCCAATAAAGAAACTAGATCCTAGCTATCTAACAAAAGGATTTAGGAAGATATTATCTTCATTTTAAACTCACCAACTTATTAGTGAAGAAGCTAGTACAGAGAGAGACTAGAAGCAAGATTGCTCTAAGGAGAGTCGTTGCCTTCTAAGTACGACCAGTAACTGACAACAGAATATGTCTTTGGTCACGTGGTCTGGATACCATCGCAACAGAGCAACAGTCAACCCTATACCAGCCAAGCTCCATTTGAGTTGGGGGTGGGGAGAGATTGCTATAATTTTCCAATAATACTGAAATGGGGTACAAGGCCAGGGATGTCCACTGTCTCCTTTGATATTCAGTTTGTGCTTGGGATCCATGGCATGTGCAATCAGACAAAATTCAAGGATCAATGGATTTGAACATGTCAGTTTAGAATTATAAAAAAATTCTTTTTGCATATGATCTTTTGCTCTTCATTTCAAAATCCCAATAGTTGATCCCTGTTCTGATTCAGTTGATTAATAATTTTGGTAAAATATCTAGGTATTTAATTAACTGTAAGTAAATTAACTCTAAGTAAAAAATACTGCCACTGAGAGACAAGTGTATTTAAATTATATATTTAAATCTTAACAGTTTTGACATCGTCAAGTTTTGTTTTAAATATCCTTTGTGACTTAAATTAGACAATTGATCTTTATATAAAATGAATGTTATATCTAGAATTGTTCATGTTATACATGGAATTCTTTTGTTTATATCTTGCAAGTATTTTCCAGGAATAAATGTATTATTTAGGAGATTTCTCACGGGTTCTTCTCCTCCGAGAATTTCAATGGAAAGAGAGAAGACCCAGACTCAGATTTATGTACTATCAAGTATATCTGTTATCTTGTATTAACTTTTGGACATAACCACTTAAAGTAAGCAATCCACTATGGTCAGCTTTGGAGTCTTTATTTCTAGCACCTCTACTTAAATGGATAGTATTTGGTTCTTCTTTTATTTTTTTAAAAAAGGCAGGTTTTTGCCAACAATTTCAGTGGTTAGAACTGTGTGGTAAATGTTGTTTCATCAACTCCAATTTGACCCACACGCTCTTGTTAAATTGACTTTATAGGAGCAGACAGATTTGAAAATTGGTAAAGAACCATTTTATGGAAGATGTGGGCCAACAATGGGGTTGTGTTGATCATGGAGTTCTGCCTTTTTTAATTTTGTAAGAACACTTTAAACTATCAGCCAAATAGCACAATTTGCAACTAAAACACTTGTTACAATCCAGATTTAGCCTTGCAGCTTTAAGTGCATCAAAGGTTCCCTTAATATTAGAGACAGTAATTGATGCCAACCAAGTACCCAAACAAAGAATACACACACACACACACACACACACCTACATACATACATACACACACACACACACGTGTGTGTGTGTGTATATATAATTTCTGTTGTGTGTTCATGAGCAGACCTGCTACCTGCCAAAGAACCACCAATACACAAAGGATTTTGAAAAACAAATGCCACAATTTTAGTTGGTTACCGCTGCTACAGGGCTGGCATGCACATAGGTCCAGATCCAGGCTTCAGCCAACCTGCTGATTGACCGATGAGCCCAACCATCTGGCCCCTGCTGGAAGCTGTGTGGTGCCAGGTCCAGCACCACCCAGTCACCCAGGAGTGCAGGGACCACATGCACCTCCTGTGCTGTGCATGCCAGCCACCACCCCCTACAAGTGGATGCCATAGTTTACTTTGCCAAAAGGCACTGGCAAGCATATCCTGGATCCAGGACACATGCTGACCACCCATCAGTTGTGACAAATAAACATGGCATGCAACTACAGCCAAAGAATAGAGGAGAGGAGTGATGAAGTGATCATCTGGCTGGAGGACAGGCTTAAATACCCCTTTACCGGACCAGAGGGGAAACTTCCAACCAATTCTGCCCCAGGAAAGGAGCAGCCAATGAGTTTAAACTCATAGGCTACTAGAGTAAAGCTGTCCCCATAAGGCTATGCAGGCCCTGTAGCCTTCTGGGAAGATGGAGGAGAGTTTGGCAGCAGAAGGGAGATTGTATTTGCTCTGAACTGCAAAATCATCACCCAATAAGTCAAGCTGCTTTATCTATAAACAAATAAGACATGCAAGGTTTAGAGCATCGAATAGGGAACTGCAATACCTAGTTCTGACTAATCAATGACCATTGGTTTTAACATTTATAACTAATAGAGGCCCTTTTCGCATGGCATTTCTGATGCAAAAGGGCCCCTTGAGCATCACGTAAATGTGAGGAGCGATCCACATGATGCACTCGCATTTGTGCGACGCTCAAGGGCCTGATGCAGACCGCACATGCATTTTTTCATTTTCGGCTTGAAGCTGAAAATGCTGAGCAGTCGCGCATTGCTCCAGAGCCCCAAGCGCACTTACCTGGTGTGCAGAGCCTCAGGAGCCAGGCCAGTTGCACTTCCTGTCCAGTGCAGGCTGGGAAAGGTCCCAGGATGCACTGGGAAAGGAAGAGGTGGGGCACTCGTGTGACCAGGAAAGAGCTGTGGAGCCGAAGGGACCGGGACGCGAGAGCCTCTCATTGGAGGCTGCTCGTGCGAGCCCTGCATCCCAGCTCTGCGAAAGGGTATGGTTCCGAAAAGGGTCATAGTTATAGATCTTTATGTCTTATACAGCATAAATTGCTCTTTCGAGTATATTCATTGACACAATATCTATTCAAGAAAGAGTTTTCTAAATCAGAAAACTTTTGGTCATGTGATGCTGCTAATGCTTCCTTAGTCCATCCATATGTTTTGGAGCTGTCCCATAGTAGGGAGGAAGTAATCATTCATGTGTATTTGGTATTGGAAAGTCCCTCGGTAGTCAGAGACATGCATGTTCTTTTGAATTATTTACCTGTTTCTTGGAAATTAATGAAAGGCTAAAGGAAGTGGATCTTTTCCACTCTTTTGATTGTGAAATGATTGGTACTCTGTTGCTGGAAAAATAATTTTCCTCCACCTGTGATCCAATGAACAGAATTCTAACAACCCTTGGAAAATCTGGAAGAATTATGTATAGGTGAAATTTACAAATGGGCTTATATCTGGACATTTGGTCTGCTTTTATAGAAACTTATGACTAATATGGTTATTTTTCCTCCTTTTTATTTTCCTGTTTTTGTTGTACTAGAACATTATTGTGTGTAACTGAGAATCCTTTCAAATGTAAATAAAAATATTTTTAAAAAAGCATAATTCTCGAAGATTGGCCACCAAAAATGGAAATCATAAGAAAAGTGGAGGGTGATAAAAGAAGTCATCTATGGTTGCATTTCAGAAGAAGCTTTCAAGTGGTCTTTAGAATTTTCAAAACATTGTATTTACTTATATAAACTTACTAGACCTGGTTATTTTGTTTTATATATGCCTGTTGCTTGTTTTGAAAAAGAAAATGTTTACTGAAATATGTCAAACTTCTCTTCCTTTTTTGTGGAGTAGGAAGTGAACCCTATTCTTTCCATGTTATTTCTGACTCTGGTACAAATTTTCTATTGAGAAGTAATGCCCAGAAACACATCTACTTTGTTAACTGAGGTATACCTCAAAAATAAGTAATGTTCCTGAGTTACTTTTTCTTTTTACTTTTTAGGGCAAGCCAGTCTGCATTTAGAACACAGTTCAAAATCATATTATTGTATTTTGTGGGAGGAGGGGGTCTTCAAAAAAGGAACAAAAAACTAGAAAGAATTATAGTAAGCTACTATAAGAAAATGTAGTGGTAATAGTGATGAGTTGGACAGAATTAACTATCTAGATTCTGGGGACGGTCTTCCTCTGTGACCCCTCTTCTTCTTCATTTATACTTTACATCAGGCATGAGGGATCACTATAATAGAGTGTGATAAATTTTGTTCATTTTTTTCAGCAACTTCTTCTTAAATTCAATGAAAAAAAATAAATGTGGAACACAGGGAAACTGACAGATTAAGTTACAACCACTGAGACAGCATAGGACACCAGCAAGATTTCAGCCAATATATGTACTGGGGCCTAAATACCCTAAAGCCACCAGATCCTGTCTGATCTTGCAAGCTAAGCAAGGTCAGCTCTGGTTATCACTTGGGTGGGAAACTACCAGTGAATACCTGGTGCTGTAGGACATATTTCAGAGGAAGGAACTGGCAAGCCACCTCCGAGCATTCCTTGCCTAAGAAAACCCTTTGAAATCCATGGGGTTGCCCTAAGTCAACAGGCACGTATACACCCATGCAAATTGTAATATGACCTATATGAGAACATACTAGCTCTGTTCAGATCAAGTACCCAACTGTGTGTCGAACTTCTTTGCCTTTTGGCAAAAACTTGCTATATTCTTTTCATGGACACAAATGATTCTGGCATGTTAGAACCACTATACAGTGCACTGCTGCTCTTCACAGTAAGGCTTGAGAAACAAATGCCTTCAGTGATGGCAACCTTCACATTCCAAAGGAAAGGACAGTATTTAATTATTGTGGCTGTGAACAGGGGAAGGATAATTAAATTATGACCTTCTGCAGGACAGGGAATTTTCATATCGCAAAAGAATTCATGTTGATACATCACAATAAATCAGACCTATTGTGCCCTTTTGAATTGAATTTGATGGAACCTTTATTAATTCTCATATATCTTGGAGACTCATTATAAACACTGCCAGTTGATCAGGGTGGAGATGATGTTAAGGGTTAGAAAATCCCAATGTTACACAACTGATTTATATTTCACAAATATAATGAACCAACTTCCTTGCTAAAACATTTATTTGCAGAGCTGAGCTGAGTGCAACTTGTAATACAGATAAGAAGCTCATTTATACCTTGACAGCAAACAAGGAATGCTTATTTTTAAACATGCAGCGCTGTTCAATTAAACAATTCTGTTTAACTTTCCTATTTCAGGAGATACCAAGTTATTATATGTACAAACAGAATAGCTGGCAAACCTCCTATTATGCAATGCTTGACTTCTTTAGGACAATTCTGTACAAGGTTGTGCATTCTATAACAACCCAAGGCTACTGGATTGGTACAGAATATAATTATTTGCTCTGCTCTATGGCCTTTCCTTGCTATCTCTTTAATGCAGGTTAAAGGCTGCCTTACAGAGGGGATAACAGAAAAGAAAGCAGCAGGGATTATAATTTTTCCTAGGATGGTAAAATATTCTTTAAAAATTAACACAACAGCTTTGTGACTTAAAGTTGGTGCATGTTTTTCATTTAGATGAAAAAAGCCAAAAGGGGGATGGGGGAACCCTCTGCCCCATTAAGTCTGTACACTGTTTTCAGGCCTAGTTGCCTTTCTGTTGCTGTAGGGCTTGCATACCTATATACATCTTGTTCTTTGGATAACTTTTCAGACATACATCCTACAAATATCCTACTTAGGACTGATTCAAAACTTTTTACCTTGATGGTATTTCTTTATGTGTATCAGAAAGTCCCGTTGATTTATTACCAACTCCACTACCAAGTGGTTCAAAATCCTACCTTATCAGAAACTATTCACTGAGTCACAGTCAGCAGTTTCAGATTAAGAGGTGAATTGTCCAAGAGGACAAAAGCAAGATAATGTTATTTCAGAACTAGTTTCACTTCAATTGTGCAACTTTGTAATTAATATCACTATCCCACCCATTCCTAGACTGACATCTTGATTCAGAATAGTTAAGTTATCCTCCTCACAAGTACAGTTCAGGAACAGTTGGTATCATGGTGGCACTGAAATGCTGACTCTAGGTTTCCTTTTGGGCCTGCCATCGCCCACGTTTCTGGAGTGCCTTGGTATGCTAGATTGGAGATGAGGACATGTGGGCCATTAAAATGCAAAGGTGCCTTCAGACCTGTTTTCTCCTCCGAAAGGATAGTCTTCCACACACTGGCCTCAGGATGTTTACTGGTTGCTGGTTTCAGGATGTTCCCTGGTTCATGTGGTGGTAATCCATGAGATTTTTTGTCAATGAACGACCTAAATTTTAATCCTTTCCCTCCCAATTGTAGCTCTCTGCACATGTGAGGAATACTCAATGATTAGATGATAGTGAATGCTCTGATTTTTGTTTTTTTAAACATGTATTGTTAGCATCATCATAATGACTTCTTTTATAAGGGCTGAGCTGAAAGGAGGTTCACATTTGTTTACCATTTTCTTCAGCTCCAAAAAACCACAATTATCAGTCAGGGACTGCTACAAAATTCATGAGTTGCCGTAAGTTGACGGGCAACTTGAAAGCACATATACACATACACAAAATGGGTGACTCTGTTCACCTATTCAGAAAAAAAGCAATATTACTCAAAGTAAATTAAATGTGATGTAAGTTATCTCTTATTTCAATGCTCATTCATATGAGTGGGCGAGGAACTATTACTTTCTAAATTATCTACACTTTTCCTCAGCATGTACCCAAAAACTATTACAGTATGAAACATTGCAATGCCATAATGTAACCAGGCAGGATTACTTTAGGAAGAAGCCATAACCAAGAAAAAGAAGTGCAACAGATAGAGGGATTACTAGCAGCAAAGAGCTTCAGTTTTAAAATTTGTGTATTTAAATTTTGTTCCCCAGAAAATATTTCTTCCCTGTCCAGAAGGACTACCTCTGATACAAAGTAAAAACAGAAGACTATTCAGCATTACTCTGTATGTAACACTTCACAAGCCTCATAAGCAAAGAATAAAACTATATTCATTTAAGGAATTTTCAGTCTAAATTTCAACAGTGAGAAGAGGTAAAGGCGGGGGGAGGTTGGGAGTGAAGAAAACTGAAAACAAGCAAATGCAGATACAGATATGTAGATAAGGCCATATGTAGGGCTGAGAATTAATCTTTTACCTTTGAAAATATTCAAATTTTAGGGCCCAATTTTAGGCCTAAGTCCTCTGTTTCGGCTACTGACTACAAGACTAGCAGAGCTGTGGACAGCTCCTGAGCAGTAAGCAATTTGTTCTACCTGCCTTCAGGAGCTGAACTGAGTTCTACATAACCAAAGTTCAGAAAATTACTTCTAATGAGAAATTAGATGTCATTATATTTCCCAAAACAATAAATTAATTAGAGTTAATTAATTCTGAAAGTAAATAATTATATTCTGATTTCTCAGTAGTAACCATTATACATACATTTTATTACTTTTATCACTTCTCAGCCTTTTGGCTAAGATCAAGTGTAGTATTTACTTTTGAAAAATCTGAATATTGGAAGTGGCTGACCTTCATCATAAAGCACGTTCTCCTGACATCCACCTTGTCATTACCTCAAAACCCACAACAAAGCATGAACAAAGCAGAACCAAGGTACCCCTTAGAGCACATGATATTCTATTTCCATTACTAAATAAGGTTATATTCTGACATCTGTAAAACCCAAAAGCTACAGTTACAGTGCAAAAGGAGTGAAGCTATCCTTTATTACGTTATAATCACAGCGTAACTTAGTTATATTTTTTGCCGTTGGGAAAAAGGCTTGATTATAAATAACTAGCTGTTTGTGCTGAGTTACTGAAAGCAGTATATATAAAAAGATGACAGAGATGGCACCACCTCAAGTGCTGCCTGTTCTGTAAGGAATTGATTTCTTAAAACTGAGTAGGGGACTTGTGGCCCTTGATGTAGTTCTTTGTACCAAGGTCTACATCATCCAAACACATGTTTTTGGGGGTTTTTGGTGGGAGGAAGTTATCATGGCAAGCACCTTGGGTACAGATTGCAATCTGTTGCTCTTATCTGCTTTTGCATGTGTCTGTTTCATTATATTTTGAATCATGGCATGTTGTCTGAAGGAAAGGGGAAAAGGGAGAGAGACAGGCACAGAGGGATGGAGGGAGGGGAGCAGATAATTTATCATCATCCTGTATAATCCATTCATAAAAATAAATTTTCAAGAAAAAACGTTTCTAAACACTGCAAGTCCACTCTTGCTCTCAGGACTGTCCCTTGGAAATTGCTTCCTCTTTCACTTTGTGCGCAGATATGTTAACATAGGCAAAAGATACAGAAGAGATGTGAAGACACAGAGAAAGAGAGAGGAATGTAGTCCTATAATTCTGCAAACTCTGCCCCCTTTGGACTCCATCTCCACCTCTGTTGCCCACAACCTACTGGATTTTCTTATGGGTCAAGAGCTTTTCATCAGAAAGAAGTTCCCAAAGCCTACTTCCAAGGTATAACAGTTTGACCTTTAAGACTTCCTCAGGTTTTGCATTGCAGCTTATGGATAGATATAATCCAATCCTGAGAGAAACACAATCCTGTGAGTAAACTAGGTTACTAGATCAATGATCAAATGCAAGCTGCTGCACATAGGATGTGTGTGACAACCAGGAGTTCATTACCATTTTTCTGTAGCAGATTCATTATTGTCCCATTGTTACAACTGAAATTATAGTCTCCAGGGGAAATTTCAAGAGATCACAACAAATCATAATGCACTCATCCAGTAGCTATAAACAAATCAATTACACCAACAGCAACAACACCAACAACAACGCTATAATGGTGATTAAATTACTTTTAGCTTGTATTGAAAGAAAACTAAACATCATGTTTCATGGCTAATGATATGGTGTTAAAAACCAGACAATTGCCTCACCTATTTGAGTATTGTGAGCTACGTTCTGCCATGTGTACTTTTCAAATGTATCAATGGCTTTATGCATTCATTTTTCTTTACTAGAACACAGAACAAGACTCAGGAATGCAACAGGCACTGAGGCAAAGTGAGCATCAACCCACTGTCAGTCTCAGGAGATGCAAAGTGGGTATTTTTCAGAGGGAAATAGGAACCCAACTTTTCTAGTCTTGCTCAACTACATCACTCCTTTTTAGGCACTATATAGGAAAACCACAATCGCCAAAATATAACTCATGTAGGCCTCCATAGATATTTCTGTTGCACGTTACATTTTCCAACTATTTCTTCTACCACTTCTTTGTGTAACAACAGTAACGCTCCTTCCAACTGTTAGAAGCTGTTTCTAGATACTACCTAAAATATAGCTGAATATCTCAGGGATAATCCCCCCAATCTAAGCCTACTAAGGTAAAGAGGTTTTATTCAATATAAAGATAGATAGATAGATAGATAGATAGATAGATAGATAGATAGATAGATAGAAAAATGTAATAGGATCACTCACGAGTAAATCAAGTCCAGTGTCTAAGTCTTCACTCACCAAACTCATAGCCTTTGCCATGGAACTGAGTCACAAATAGGGATGTAAAGAACATTTGCAGGTTTCCCACCACTAATGAAAAAAGCGTCTTTTCCAGTTATTTTTAAATTATATTTAATTTGTAGTAAAAAATTCTTTTTCCTTAAAATCTGTGTGTTTGCACTAATACAATGTGAGTAAAATTTTGTTTTGCATAAATCTATATTTTGTACTGAATAGAATAGTTATCATACAGTTGCAATTTCTGTCCAAAAAAGAGTCCCCAATTGCATAAAAAAATCAAAATGTGAAAAATTGTCATGATTTTCTTCCCTGGAGATAAAACTTTTGAAATCTTCCATTCTCGTTCATGACACAGATTTAAGCGCAGAATTACATTCTGACACAGTCATTGTTCATATAATTGTGTCCACTGAGAATCCACATGGAGAAATTTAGAGTAGAAACAGGCAGAAGGTAGATCAGACTCTAAAGGTAAATATCCAGATGATGTGCATGTGCCAGCATATGGTATCAGATTGGGGAAGAAGGGACAAGTCTAGGCAAAACCACTGAATAGCACATGGGGTTGTTTTGTCTTCTGTCTTCTGCTCATGACAAGAATATTTTTTTAAATAGCTTCAGTTTTGTCACTGTTGGGACTATTTCTAATATCCATTTCCTGGGAAATACTGTATTTGCAAACATATAAGACACACTTTTTTTCCTGGAAAATAACTTTTGAAAATAGGGCGCCTCTTAGACTCCAAGGCAAAACAGATGGGGAAGGGGGGGAATTGGTGAGAGACCTCTTCCCCCACAGCATTCTACTCCTCCCCTGCCCATCCCTTTTTTGCTTCAGCAGGGAGAAATCTTGCAAGGCACAAAGCATGGGAAGGGCCAAGGTTAAAACTTTGCCAGAGACCTCCTCTGCTCTGCCCATTCTCCTCCTCCCCCTGCTCATTGCTCATCTGTTTTTGCTTCAGCATTTTAACTGCCGTGACAACATCCTATGGAATCCCAAAGTCTGTAGTCTGGCAAGACACTAGCATTCTCTGACTGAAAATTCAACATACACCTCCCTAAATTGCCAATTCCAGGATGTTGTCATAGTGGTTGAAGTGGAATCAAAGTTGTCTAATTGTGTAATGTGAAAGAGTTTTAAGTGGTTCCCTTTCATTGCAGTGCCGGCTGGGATGAGGTACCAACTTCAAGATGGCATTACAGTTGGTCCCCCATATCCACACATTCTGTATCCTCGGAGTCAACCAACCACGGCTTGAAAATATTTTTAAAAATCCCAAAAAGCAAACTTTGATTTTGCTATTTTATATCAAGGATATCTCTGGCCCTTTCCACACGGGGTTAAAAAAATGGCTTAGGGCGACCTCATCCGGAGGTCATCCACACTGCGGAGCGCGCTAGAGCGGTTTGAATAGTGGAGGTTCCACACCTCAAACCGCGCTAGTGCGGCCGCAAGGGGTGGCGCTTCGCGTTTTTTAAAAACCACATTTTATGTGGTTTTTACGAAACGCGAGCGCGCTAACCCGTTGCAGCGCCCTGTGTGAAGCTGCAGGGGCGCGCTAGCACGCCCCTGCAGAGCTGCCCAGGGGCGGGCTTCCGGCTGGCGCGCTGCCCTGATTGGCGGAGTGCCGCCAGAAGTTGCCGGCCGCCATTTTGGGCACCGCCGAACGCCGCCGAAACTCGCCAGCGTGTGGAGCGGCGAACGCGCGCTCCCCGCAGGGACGGAGCAACCCGTTTTCAGGTAAGATCCGTCCCTGCGTGCGCTGCCCCGTTCCCCCGTCCCCCGTGTGGAAAGGGCCATTGTACTACACCATTGTACATAATGGGACTAGAACGTCAACCAATGTTGGTATCCACCAGGGGCCCTGGAACCAAACCCTAGTGGATACCAAAGCCCCACTGTTTAATAAAGTGCATTATAAGAGTGCACAACAAAGCTGGAGTTTATAACCAAAGTTTTCATGGACTTCCCTTTTAACACATGTTACAGTAATTACTGTCCCCCCTACACACACACACACACACACACACACATTTTAAGGCTATCAGTTTAAAAGGAACATTTTAACATTACTGTAGCCCTATCTTACCTAACTACAAATTCAAGGATTCCATAGGACAGCACTACAAGAGTTAAAGTGGAATCACAATGCTATAATTGTGTAGAGTGAAGGGGATAATTGATACATAAGGGCCAATAATTTTCAGAAACCCAAATTAGAGTTTAAAATTAAATAAAGGCACCTCACGAAGACAAACATTACTGCTACCTACAGGAAAAAAAAATAACGTGTTTAGAATGGGTATTTGTACTGCTGAGTGGACATTTTAAAAGCTTTGGGTTAAAAGAAATCTAAACCAAATCAGCAATTTCTTATCTAGCAACCTTCAAAAGGGGCGGGGATCATAAATGGGAGGCTAGATGTTCCTGGACTTCTCCTTCACAATTGAGCATGCTGATTTTGCTGGGACTTGTTATCTGAAGGACCAGACATTTCACTCCTGTTAATTGTTGCCTGTAGCTAAACAGAAAATCTCAAAATCAAAACAGATCACAAATGGCCAGCTTCAGTTGCTGAGTGTTTGTTTTGCAATGAGGACAGCTACAAACTGTTAATGGCAGAGACCCCAGCCTCAGTTTTCTGTAAAGGCAGACATTGAAAAACAGGCACTTTAGAAGCAATGGCGAAAGTGAAAAGAACTTGTGAAACAAGAGAGCAGTACCCCTACACAAGTTGGTTTTTTTTTACATTAAAATATTTTGGCAGAATCCTGTATGACCATTATCCATTACATAATACCATAGCTATAGTGCTGTGCAGTGGATTCTATCCAGACTCCCCCCACTTGTACCATCAGCCCCCTTACCAGTAAGCAGCCACTGGGATTGAGGGGGGTCTGTTCCCATGTCAACTGATAAGTAGCTGCCTGACTTTCCCACTCCTTCCTATAAGAGAGCTTCAGCACAAGAGACAGAAAAAAGACCTTAGTGTTGCAAATTCCCTTCATTTGTGTGATGGGGTGAGAATATCAGATAGCTATTTCTTGATCGACAGGGGAACAGATCTTCATCAAGTCAGTGGCTGCTTACCAGTAAGTAGGTTTGTGGGATATCCACAGTTCCTACATAGCACCTTAAGTAGAGGCTACATAAGGATTATGAATATATAGCAGTTCTGAATGCATAACTGTATGTCAAGTACCTGTAAAGGCCCAACAGGATTTCTGCTTTTATCTTCACCTCTAAGCAATAGCATGTATATTTCTATACTGTTTATCAGCTAAGTACTCTCTAAGTGGTTTACACTGTGTTTTTAGCTAATTGCCTCCAACAAGCTGAGTACTTATTTTACCAACTACAGAAGGATGGAAGGCTGAGTCAACCTGGAGCCCGGCAGGATCGAACTCACAACCTTGTGGCTGCAGTACCAGCTTTTAACCACTGCACCACCAGGGGTCTTTGGTTTATCTTTTTTTAATCTTTACCTCCTGCCTAGTTTACTGTTCCCTAGTGTGCATACTTAAATATTGCTTTCTTTTTGTGGGCCTGTGCACATGATTTAGCTCAATCCTACCTAACAGAGCAGATCAGCCCAGTTTTGCACAGTCTGAACTGAGTCCTGATCATGCCAATTCACCTCTGGGACTGGATCCTCCTCAATCCCATACAAAAAAATTTTGTCTAGTCTGGACCTCTTCAAACACAAAAAGCCTAAACTGAAGTTGAATTGAGAAGGAAACAATGTACTTTCCTGTCCACTTATTATATAAGGAAAATACCAAGGTGGAAACACAAAGAGTGGTCTGAGTATTGCTGGACTTGCTAAGTGAGAGCTTTAGCTTCCAATCTGTGGCATGATTTTCCCCAGCACTTTATTTAGTTAGAGTGCTATTGAAGAGGGCTTGTGTCATCTCATAGAAGTTATATATGCATTTGTGCCCCTGCTTCTAAGCATTACTTTGGTTGAGTGTGACTGTAATATTAGTTACTGAACTACTGTCAGAACATTTTAGAGTTTTGTCCATGTATTTGTGGCCATTTTTGTTGTGGTTCAGAGCTTATTATTTTAAATATGTAGACACATAGTGTTGGAAATACAGCAACATTTAGCATATGAAGAGCTAAAGGTTTCTTAGGGAGACCAGCAGGGTTAGGCAGTTTCCAATCATGTACCATTGCTCCCATTGGCCAATAGAGATTTTCTGTTGTTTTGGGGGTGCCCCAACAGTATTAATTTTCATTATTTATCGCTAGGTAGAGATATTTTTTTACCTGAAAATATTGGGAAGTATGCCTGGGGTTTGGGATAAGTGGGGTCACACAATCCTCACTGTTAGGTTACACAATTCCAACCGTTGCATTAGAAACTTTCAAGTTTGTTCTCAAGATAAGCCCTCTTTTATAAACAACTCCTCATGGTTCCATGTGTCAGTTGCTCCCTTTTGACACGCTGCCGAAGAGTGCCATTTATTGTTAGAGCATTTCTAAAAAGCAATTAAGCTTCTCTTGTTTGTTGTTCCAGAGAGACTTTCTTTAAAAACCTACTGAAGTCAGTCTGCATCTTGGACAACTTGCTGGCATTTTCTCACAATTGTCTTTGCTCTACCACCTGGATCACTTTCATCACCTGTTTTTCTCCACCTTAGGCTACGACAAGCTCTGTTGTTATGCCAACTTTGTAGTTACAATAGCATGCTGCGTGGAGCTAGAGAAGTCATTTTGTAGTACTTGTGGCTTTTCTCCATTTTTTACTGCTTTTCGGTTGGGAACTGGGATGTCAGGTGAAATGGAAAGAAAATACATCTGGAGTTGGGCGAATAATAACCTCAAAGTCCCTCACTTTTCTGGATATATCAAATCATTTGGAGGCAGTATATCCACCACTACAGTCTCACAGCAATTATTAAAGTATACAACTTTAAGACAGATGCAGCTAGCCCCTTCATTTTCTTCACTGTACCATCATACAAACAAGAGCTGGAAGAATCATGTATCTCTATTTATAGCCATAATATTGTGTGCCTTCCAGTTGTTTCCAACTTATGGCAACCCTATCATAGGGTTTTCTGGGGATGAGAGTGTGTCGTATGCCCAAGATTACCCACTGGGCTTCCATGCCCCGGCAGGGAATTGAACCCTGGTCTCCAGAGTTGCAAACCAGTGCTAAAACCACTGCATCATATTGGATTACAGCCCTAATATACCTATCATAAGAAGCAGTGCTAAATATAAGGATAAGCCCTAATATACTTATCCTTATATTTGGCACTGCTTCTCATGCATTATTTTAAAATCTTAGGAGGAGATAGTGACCTCCTACAGACACATAAAACTTTGGTTTTATGAAGGAGACTTAGGCCCTTTCCACACGGGGGGCGGCGAAACAGGGGGAAACGGGGCAGCGCACGCGGGGACGGAGCTTACCTTGCAGTGGGAGGCTCTGTCCCTGTGGGGAGCAGCGTGCGTTCGCTGCTCTGAACGTCGCCGGCAGCCGGCGGTGGCCAGCAGCGCCCAAAATGGTGGCCAGAGGCTTCTGGTGGCGCTCCGCCAATCAGGGCAGCGCGCCAGCCGGAAGCCCACCCCCGGGCAGCTCTGCAGGGATGTGCTAGTGCGCTGCGACAGGCTAGTGCACGCGAATTTTAAAAAGACCACTTGAAAAGTGGTCTTTATAAAACACAGAGAGCCACCCCCACGGCCACGTGAGGGCGGTTTGAGGTTTAGAACCTCACCTCTTTTCACCACCCTAGCACACCCCGCGGTGTAGACGCCCTCCGTGTGAGGTCATCCCAGCGCAGGGATTTACCCCCGTATGGAAATGGTCTTAGTAAATTTCAGTTTTGTATGTTCTCTCTGGCATGGTTGGGAAGGAACATAGGAAACACATTCTCCATTTTCAACTAGCCACAGTTTAATGTTCTGCCTGGACCCAGAGCTACATAGTTTTGACTATGGTTTATTGAAACAAGTCATATTCAGTGCATATGTAGCTTGGGCCTGAAACTTGTTCACATAACATTAAACCAAGAGCAACTTTTTTTTGTCCTGTCAAGGGCTGACTTTCCTTGGAGGTAATCTAGGAGCTCTTTCTGGCAACGGGAAAGACTAATCCAGGGTCAGAGAGAAAAGTGGCCAAGTCCGTTCCTTTTCTTTCTCACTATCACCTCCATTTCGCCCCCCACACACACACACATACATTTTCTTCCTCCCTATATTTGGTAAACTTCATCACTGTAGATGATGGGGAAAACAGACAGGCAGCAATGTTACTAAGAAAAATACCCACCCTGCTGTTATTTATATTTGAACTGTTTTCCCAAGCTAGGATTCAAGATAGCTTACAAAATACAGAAAATTACAAATAAAGGCAGGTATGATTGAAAACATACAAGTTGTGATTAAAATAGTATTAAAATATTAAAAACTCCATTATACCATTTAGAAGATTAACCTGAAACAAAGAATTAAAGAAATACACTGCACTGAAAATCCCCTTTCCTGTAAACAATTAATTTTCAAAAGCCTGCTGGAATAAAAAGCTTTTCACCCACTAAGAGAAAGAGAGCAGAGAGGTATCAATCGTGTTTATCTTAGGAAGGGAAGCACAGACTCTTGCAGCAGCCATGGAGAAGGCCTTCTCCTACCTTCCCATCAAACATGCCTTTGAAGGTGGTGGGATCAGGAGAATCACAGATCATGGAGCTGGAAGAAAGTGCAAGTGCCAATGAGTCCAACCCCCTGCCATGCAAGAATACACCATCAGAGCATTCTCGACAGATGGCCATCCAGCCTCTGTTGAAAAACCTCCAAAGAAGGAGAGTCCACCATACACTGAGGCAGCATATTCCACTGTTGGATTGCTCTCACCACCAGGACGTTCTTCCTAAAATTAGATGGAATCCCTTTTCCTGAAGTTTGAAGACATTATTCCGTGTGCTAGTCTTTGGAGCAGCAGAAAACAGGCTTGTTCCATCCTCCATATGACGTCATGTCACCTCTTAGCCTTCTCTTCCCCAGGCTCAACATACCCAGCTCCCTAAGCCACTCCTCATAGAGCATGGCTTCCAGGCCTTCTACCGTTTTGATCACTCTCTTCTGGACACCTTCCAGCTTGTCAATCTCCTTCCTGGACTGTGGTGCCCAGAAGTGCATGCAGTCTTCCAGGTGGGGTCTGACCAAAGCAGAATAGAATGGTACTATCACTTCCCTTGACCTAAACACAATTGATGCAGTCCAGAATCACACTGGCAATTTTAGCTGTTACATCACACTGCAGAGTCATTGTTAGTTTGTGGTCTACCAAGACTCCTAGATCCCTTCCACATGTGTCAAGTGTCACCCATCCTATATCCAGGCAGTTCATATTTTTTTCCTGCCCAAGTGCCCTTACACTTCTCCCTGTTGAAATTCATTTTGTTAGTTTTGGCCCAGGTCTCTAATCTGTTAAGATCATTTTGAATTCCGATCTTGTCCTCTGGGGTGTTAGCTACACCTCCTAAAACACGTTCCCTGAGGATCTTAGAGCTTTCCAGATTCATATGGCAAAATACAGTCCGTGAGACAGTCTGGACCCAAGCCATATAGGGCTTTATAGGTCATAACAAGATGCTTGAATGCTGCTTGTCAACAGACTGGCAACCTTCTTACTGGGAATTGTATGGTCCCTGCAGCCAGTGCCAGTTAGCAATATTAAAATGAAAAAGCCATGTCTCTATAGAGCAGTGGTTCTCAACCTGTGGGTCCCCAGATGTTTTTGGACTTCAGCTCCCAGAAGCCCTGAGCACTGACCATAGTGGCTGGGGCTTCTGGGAGCTGAAGTCCACAAACATCTGGGGACCCACAGGTTGAGAACCACTGCTATAGAGGCTGTGTCGAAAAGAGTCTATTCACATGGGAAACTATGGAGATGACACTGCCATGTAGGAGGGGGGCCGGAAGGTTTGTAAATATGTCTCAGGAAGTGGCATAAAAGAGCTGAGCGAGTGCACATGATAACTCCATTCACAGCCAGCCTGCAGCCAATACCACTCAGGATATTTGTCTTCCCTACAAACACATCTAGGCTACAGCTGAAACCATTATTTGCAACCACTCAAAATTTGGCAGATTTCCCCATTTCCCCATTCAAATTGAAAATAAGACTTTTCAAACTGAGATATCAAATTTGCATTTTCAGTACGAACTTTTTAGCTCAACATTTGAAACTCAAAATGCTTTAGACTCGTTGGCATCTCTCTGACAGGTTTTGGCAGGGTCTAAAACAAAATCTCACAACCTGTCTAATATTAACTGGCACTGCAAGTTATCTATCAAATGTTGCACATTCCAGTATTCTTCCATGTCAACAACCAAATGTTGTCAAATCCCAAGGACAAGTGCAGTCAAACCATCAGTCATTGTAAACAGAATGTGCTAGTGTTTTTCGAAGAATCCCTGTCTTTGGAGGGTTATCAGACACTCTTCAGTATTTTAGGTCACATTCTCACAGTTAACAATAGTGATACCCAGGTAAAACCAACGTGCCTGTTGATGATACCTTAGAAACCTCAACAGGGTGCCATGATTCCAAGGGATGACAGAAATTCTCAGGGATCATCACTGACCAGCTATGGCAAACCAGTGTTAGGAATTTCATTCAGTTTGCATATTGATGTGGGCTTACCAAATTTACATTTCCTAAATCAATATGAGAACCTAAGGACTGATATTCATTTGATATTCATATTTATCTAGATTGTGTGATGCCACAAGAAAAGAGAAGACAGGACAAAAGCGTGTGTATTAGGGAAGCGGGCAGCAAAAAGCACATATTAGTGAAAAAAATAGGGGAGGAGGAGGAAATGAGGAGAAAATAACTGTACTAGGCCAGCGTGCATACAGAAAGGCATGTATTAGAAGCATTACATACAAGAGTTTTTCCACCTTTCATATGGACTGCCAAAATAATAATTAGAAATACATGTAGAAAGAAAATAGAATGTACTGAAGGCTGAAAAACAAAAAATGAAGGAGCAGAATTTGGAGGTTTGCCTATTCCTACCTTCAACTGGACTAATCATTAGTGAAATTTGCTGGTAAATGCAATTCCTTCTAGGATATTGGCTCCAGTTCCCTTGATACCTGAGGCATATCTGTATTAAACTGCCCAAGGCAGTTTATGTGCAGATGTACCTTTTCTTTGGATGGATAATTATTTCTCCCCACTACCACTTTTGTAAACTTCCTAAACAACTGCTGTGACTGAAAAGGCTGCAAATCAGACCTTGATCGGCAGACTTTCCAGGACAGATGGAAAAAAATAAAATAAAGGAGAGTGAGGGGAAGGCGAGGTAGAAGCAAACATTTTAGATGCTCTATCACATCTGAGATAAAAAATTTAAAACCCTGAAGTCAGCCATGAAATGAGTGACAAATCACAATCTGTGCTCATTCAAAAAACAAAAACAAAACAAGTATCTTTAAAATCTCTACTTAAAATCTTTTTCTTGCGGAAAAAAAATCAATATCCCTCAACATTCCTCCAAGGATATGCTCTTTTTATTTTTACACTACAGATAATATTCTCATTAAAAAGAGGATAAATAGAATGCAGTCAACAGCAAAGGCTTAAAGTTTCATTCAATTTCTTTTTGCTACAGAGATCTGGCTTTTTGTGTCCAAGTAAATGGATCTATCCCTGGCCCAGCTTAACTGTTTTAATTCTGCAGTGTTGCCATACAACCTCTATTGTGATCTTCGTCCAATGAAATCAGGATGCTCAGTGCGAGTCTACCCCATATAAGTTCCTGAGAGAAGACCAGTTGGCACATTGTCAGAATCAATTCTTAATACTTTTCTAGAACATGAGCTGTGTGTGTGTTTGTGTGTGTGAGACAGAGAGGGAGATGCTCTTCCATGAAAGCAAAAAAAAAATAAAAAAAATCCACAGATAGAAAGCAAAGTGAAACCTATCCTGTCACATAATAAGTTTCTACATGCAGGGTAGTCTTATTTATTTACTTATTTATTTCATTTATATGCTACCTTTCTCCTGCAATGGGACCCAAGGCAGCTTACAAAAGAAAAAATTAAAACCTGAAAATAAAAATTTAAAAACAATTAAAATTATCTTATTAAAGCAGTATAAAATTATTTTAAAAGCATAGAAAAGATTTTAAAAAATAAAACAAGAAGGCTTCCTACAATCAATTATATATTATAAGATTGCTTAAACAAAAAGATGTTTGCCAATAGAAAGGGGGGCAGCTTAGCCTTCCATGGAAGGAAATTCTAGAGGGTAGGAACAGCTACTGAAAAGGTTCTCTCCTGTGTCCTCACCAAGCAAGTCTGTGAGACTGGCAAAACCAAGAGAAAGCCCTCTTCTGTAGATTTTAAGATTCTGGAAGGTTCAAATAGCAAGATACGGTCTTTCAGAGAGTCTGGACCTAAGCCATACAAGGCTTTATAAGTCATGACCAGCGCTTTGAACTGTAGGCTAAAATAGGGATGGGGGGATGGCAGCCAGTGTGATGCAGTGGTTTGAGCATTGGATGACGACCCTGAAGACCAGAGTTTGATTTCGCTCTTGGCCACGGAAAACACTACGTGACCTTGGGCTCATCACACACTCTCAGCCCCAGAAAATCTCTTAATAGTTTCACTGCAGGGTCACCATAAGTCAGAAAAGAAACTTGAAAGCAAACAAAAACAACAACGCTAAAATTGGGGTGGACAAATCTATATGTTTTGCTCCTTGTCAGTTTCTAACTTTTCTGATATTAGGTTTCTTCTAACCCCATTTCAGCATCAATCTGCAATACCTTTGAAAGTCTACACTAAAATGAATACATATTTTCATGCTCATTTCTTCTAATATAATACAATACATTATATTGTAATAATTATAATTATAATATATTAGGAGAACATTTTTCCCTATTTTTAAGCATATTCTTCTCATATAATGCATTTTGGTACATTATTTTTGCTACCATACATATTCTTTGTAATCACTTGGTATGCGCATTTCTGTTCCCCTATATGTTCCTAACGGATTTCCTTAACATGCACATTTTTGCCTACATTTTTTTTGTTAGATATCTCCATCTCAAAATTCAGAGAAGTGCAGATACTGAGAAATTAACATGTTGGTTTTGAAATGTACAAATCAGACAGATTCATATTTGGTATTAAACTAAGGAATTCTAACATATGTTTGAAGGACATTAACCAAGGATGGAGAGGACCACCATGCAGATGGTTATGGAGGCTGAGAAATGGGGAGGAAAAATGGTAAGGAGAGACACCAGAGGATCACAGCATCATAGAATCTTAAAGATGGAAGTGGCCAAAAGGGCCATCTAGTCCAACTTCCTCTCATACACCAATACACAATTAAGCACTCCTTCCAATTTCTGTTTAAAAAAACTCCAGAGAGGGTCCACCATCTCTGAAGCTGTTTATTCTCCCAGTGGCAGAGCTTAGAGTGTGGGGCAGGGGGGCAGGAGGGTGGGCTACAGCATGAGGGGCATGGCTACAGTGCATGGGAATGTGGCAAGGGCGCTGGGGCATGGCCAAGGCATGCGGGGGACATGGCTATGGGCTAGGACAGCCCAAAAACATTGCTGCTCAGGGCGAACTACCTCCTGTGCTCCCCCATCCCTACATGACTGTATTCCACTGTCAAAAGAGTTCTTACAGTAAAGAAGTTCTTCCTGATTTTTTTCTTGTACTTTGAATTCACAAATGGATAAATGGAGTGATGCATGAATTGTTAACACAAAACAGAGTAATATAGGTAGGGCCAGAAGCTGTTATTGCAGCCAAAGTCAAGGCCTAACCTAAAACCATTCCTAAGAGAACCACTAGATTGCTTCATAGCTGAGCCATAGTAGAGCAGGGAAAGGATTAATGTGGGTTAATTCCTCTCCACTCCATAGCTTTGAATATCTTACTCACAGGGCAACTAGCACAAAGAAGCTGAGAACAAGAAGGGGATAAAAATAAATATAATGCAAAGGCAGTTTCCAGAAATGACAGCTGTGGGGAAGGCTATGTTCCCAATATTTTCAATATTATCTTCATCAAGTGAAAATATTCATTTTGTTCCTTCATGGAGCCTTCTCAACAAAAAGCTACATACTGAAGTAATCTCAGACATACATGTTTGAAATTACTGCACTCTATAGCATTCTTCCTGACAGAGTAGAATAAATAATTTGCTTTGATGAAGATACTATTTGAATTTGTTGGGATGTTAACAATTCTTACACTCTCACCCCCACTTTCAGGTACCAGCAGAAAGATTTTGGTTTTTTTTTTCCCCTGCCTCTCTCTGTCTCTTACACTGTGGTTGAACACAGAGATAATCTGAGAGATGATTGCTACCGTGTTCAACAGATTCCTTATAATGGTGGCATGAATCCATACTAAACAACAGAGAATGTTGTTGGAATGCAATCCCATCATTCCTTAGCACTGTCAAAACTGAACAGGGATGATGGAAACTGCAGTTCAATAGCATCTGGAGGTCTAAAAGTTTACCATTCCTGATATATAAATTAGCTGTCATATTCAGACCATGTTGAGAATGATTCATTCCACATGCAGTCCTCCCTGTGGTATCACCTATAGTAAGGCCATTTCCGCACTATGGCCCCATCCTGGCATGGGGATGAATTGAAGCTGGTCTGCAATACATACTACTACACATCGTCATCACAATCCCGCTCCTGTCGCATCTCCACCTGTCGCAATTATGTGTTATACTATTACCGAAAGAAATCCAGTAATAGGCCCCGTTTGTGGGATGATTGTGTTAGCTGGGGCTGTGAAGAAAGGGTTGGAAGGGCTATCAAGGTGCTTTCTTCCTCAGCACAGTGCAGGAAGAGGCCGGATGCACTCTGGAAGGAAGGAGCATGTCCCGAGCACTACCATCCACCAGCAGCCAGCTGGGTGCAGAGGGGAGCATTTGGGACATGCCTCCATCCTGGCAAAAGAACTGCCAGGATGACACTGAGACATCACGGGATGCCGGTAAGATGCGGAAAGGACCCAAGACAATTGATAACAGGGATCAACATTTGGCAATGAGGTAGCAACATTTCTCAGTGTACTAGACCTATGCATACATTATTTTCTTCTATGAAATTATAGTTCCAAATAATAAACAAAGCAGTTGCAATGAAATAAAGAGAAAAGTCACAAGATGAGAGACGCTAGGACATAATTCATAAAACTGAGGCAACCACTTACCAAGAGCTAATTTATTAGAGTAACACTGTACTGAACACTGGATATGCTGATGATCTGTTACTGTCTTGTTTAGCAATAAGAAATGTCTTGCCACATCCCTGTTACCTTCAATTTTAGATCACGTGTTGCATTCTGTGGCTTTACTTTAGCAGAAAAAATAAATATTAGTGGCTTGACAAAAGGTTATTTAAAATCCTAAAAAATAACCTTTTAGTAAATAGCCACTGACTTGCAGGAGACAAGCAGTGTTTTAATCCATCTGTGTGCACTCAGAAGTTTCCATCTTTTTTGGAAAGATACTGGTAAGCAAAATGAATGCGCAAACAGAGGTAGAGACAGAGAGAAGATAACATAGACATGATTCAGTAATAGCTGATTTGCACTGAATTGTTTCACTGCAGTGAAAAGAAGGAGTTCAGTATGAATTTGCTAGGTCTAGAGAATTTATTTGGTATTTTGTTTGTTTTTAACTGCAAAGCTGTTGCTATACCCTAGTGGCAACAAATTCAATAAAACAGGTTGAGGTAGTTACGAGGACACTTTAATGAGATTTGGGTTTTTTTATTTAATATCTTCCTAATAATTTACTACATTAATGAAATTTGTAGTGGACGATAAATTAGGAGGCGTCACAGCCAGCCATTCAGTGGGCAGAAAAACAAAGAGAAACCCAAAGGAAATAGGAAAAAGGGACAATGGGAGATTCAATTTAGGGGAGTGTGGGCAAGGAAGGTAAAGCCACCTGGGGAAATATAATCAAGAACACAAATAATTCAATGAGAGAGGAGGGACCAAATGCAGAAACAGAGGGAAGAGCCCTAAGGGAATGATAAACAGTAAACATGCCAACCAGTTTAACTAAGTAACTAAATACAAGATGCATCTACAGCAAATAAGCAATCAGCAAACTTTGTATGTGCCTAAATGCTTTCAAAATTAATAGAATTAACAGCAAGGTTGCAAGGTCAGGAGCATCGCAGGCGCTGCAGTTTCAGGGTCCAGGCCCCAAAAAGCTGGGCATGGTCTGTAGTGATATTGGCAGAGAAGAGAGGGGACGAATGCATCAAGTGAACCACTGGAAACTCTATAGCATCAATTCTAAAGCACTTTTTAAAAATGTTTTTCAGGGGACACGTTGTGTCCCCCTCCTCAAAAAAAAATCCTCTTTTTGAGGGGAAAAGGAAATTTCCCAAAAATAGGGGTAAAATGTGATAGTAGCACAAATCAGAGACTACAGGCTGTTTTAGGAATATTAAATTGGTTATATGTAAATTGGTTTGGCATGAAATTATCATGTTTCCTATATTTAAAATACAGTTTATTTAGACAGTAGTTGCAAATGAACTTAAATTTTAAAATTTTATTTTTGGTTGCAAATGGACCTACAATGCCCTGAAGCGTAAGGAGCCTTTTTGCTTTTGCCAGTTTACATGGAGCAGGCAAAAGTGAAAAACTTGGAAGAAACCTTCAACATGAGTGAAACAAAGAAAAATTATTTTGTTTCTTCCACTTATCCATAAGTAGACATATGACAGTCATTCCCATAAAAAGTATGGAGGAAATGACATCAGTAGTAGCAAAAATTAGGATGCTTATGTTCAGTAGTTGCTATCTTATGTGTCCCTCCAAGAATTTAGGCATAGCATGTATTCATTTTACTTCCTGTTTGTTGGTGTTAATCACATTCTCTCTCTTCCTGCATCAGTTAGTCTGAGTTTGTTTGTCCTATCATGTTTGATCTCCTCCAAGTCTGAAGGGTGTATGTCTCCAGAGCCTCTGAGCATTAGATGTTGTAAAATATTTAGTAAGTTGTACATAGTAAGTATGAAATCTTGTACAAGTAAATTTATTTTAATATGTTTTTTAAAAGAAGCTTAAACTTGTTTATTTCTCTCCTAAACCCTTTTTAATGAGAGATGATTGTGTGCGATTGGTTGATGCTCACCTTCTGTTTGTGAATACTAATAACCCCATCTCTGAAATCCACAATTATCTCTCACAGGCCATTTCTGCACTGGACTATCATAATGCTATTATTCCACTTTCAACATCCTATGGAATCCCAGAGTTTACAGTTTAGGGAGGGACATTTAGAATTCTCATCCAGAGAGCTCTTTGGCCTCAGTAAACTACAAACTCCAGAATTCCACAGGATGTTGAAAGTGGAATAATACCTCTATAACAGTGTAGTGTGGAAATGGTCACAGTCAGCAGCAAATGAAACCAAGAATGTGTACTGAGAGGGCCTGCTCCTATGCATAGGGTTACAAAAAATTCTTCCTCTTACATATTTTTTTTTAAAAAAAATAAAATCTGAAAGGTAAACATATGAATGCTGCATCTTAAACATTTAATTCATCATGCTAAAAGAAAATATTGCATAAACCATTTTCCATTTTTCCAATTTGGGAAATAAAAACAAAGGCTTTGAGGGAAATGGATGGTGGCATTTTTTCTCCTGAATTTTTCTGCCCATCCCTGCCCTTCACTTCTCTAGCTGGCTCTACTGTTTGCTTGAAGTATCACCACAACCCTGCTCCCCTACACCACCAGCTCCACATTCCAGGTCTTCCAGTAGGTTCCCCTCAGAATGGCTTTTCTCCTTCCCCAGCAATGAGCAATTCTCCTTCGGCACCAGCACTCTTGCAGGAGATCACACCCACTGCTTCCCCCAGTCTTCTTCACACACAACTTCAAGCCTGCTTTCCTTAGCAACCAACACCCAAGACAGGCACCATGGTCTTATGCCTAATATAGAATAACAAAACTAGGCTTCTGGCCAATTCGGTTGCATTATAACGTTACTCAAAGGCCACTTACATTGTATAATCATAAAAAAATATAAATAAACAGATACAAATATTGTGTTTCTTCATAGCCTTCATCTAATTTTGCTTTCTGTATATCCTAACAGATATATTAAGATATGTGTTCACATTCTGTATATCCTAATAGATATTTACCCTTGGTGTTAAACTGACAGCCTGAAATATAGCCTTTAAAATCCTGAGTCTCATAAAGATTTGTTTCCTGAAGGATCCCAGAGCTGTTTTTAAAACAAAGAGGACAGATTATTATTAATTTTGCCTATTGCAGGTATTTGTAGCAAGAGATACTTTCCCCATCCATTACCACTAAAACATCCTCAGATAGGAAGACTCGTAGAAGAACAATGTGGACTTTGCAAGTTCCCTTCATGTATTCAGTGTAGCTTACTCCTAAGTGAGTATGCACTGGCTATATTACAGGAAGCCTTTATGAACTCAGTGAAAATAAATGTCAATATTTCATAGTGATGGATCATTTAGTACAGTTCTGATTAATAATTCCTGAGGACTTACATAGGAGTGTTGGGTGATCCAATTTTGCCAGATCATTTTAGGGCAGAGTAGTCTTAAAGGGGCTCAAGCCCTCTGTCCTTCCAATTCCAGGGTCTACTCTTCCTCATTCCCCCACGGGTAGTTTCTTTCCTAATTCTCTTCAATATTAATTGGACATTAGCAGTATATACATATCTCCATGGTAATCAAGTTTAGTGTCAGCAATCAGTTATCTTGAGAAGGATTTATAACCAATATGCATGAAGCATGCTTGCAAACGAGGCTAATAGGAACACTCCATGAATTTCATAGGATTTTTCTTAGGCAAAGAATACTCAGAGGTGGTTTTGCCAGTTCCTTTCTCGGAAATGTAATCTCCAGCACCTGGTATTCATTAGCGGTCTGCCATTCAAGTACTAACCAGAGCTGACCCTGCTTAGCTTCAAAGATCAGACAGGATCTGGTGCCTTTAGAGTATTTTGTTCCTGTTCCCCCTGCCTGGTATGAATATCACCTTCTTTTCCTTGTTGACTTTAGCCATGACTAGAGATAATGTTAGTCATGGTTAAAGTTAACAAGGAGGCAAAAAGGAGTGCTACTCATACCAGGCAGTGGGGAAAAGGAACACATTCCTATGAATTGCTCTTATTTTCAAACTGCAGTTTGCAACAACCCAGTATTAAATATATTTTGGCCCCCAGTAACAAAATGATTTGCACAATGTGTTACAGCCAACTTCACTGCAACTCTGCTGTAGTAGGGTTTCATCTGGATCCATTTTCATCCAAGTTCAGTTTTTCTGGCCAAATGATCATTCTGAACAAATGTACAACACACAAAAAAAGTTCAAATCAGCCAAGCACTGCAAGGCTAAACACAATAGGCTTTTGCGAATGCAAGACAGTCAAGCTATTATTGGCTCTAATTAGCACAACTGCAAACCATATCATTCTTAAAACGTGGCTGACAGGGCTCTGAAAAAGGCATGAAATTATTTCCTGACATTGAAAACATGAAAGAAAGAAAGAAAGAAAGAAAATCAAAGCAGTAGCTTTCAGTCTGCTCCACACAACTAAATGAAATCCTTGATCAGTGCAAAAGGGCGAAATGCATCAGCCTCAACTGAAAAGCAAGCTCTAATTCATGGATCCAAATAGTCATTATACAACTGATAAAAAAAAAAAAGTGCACTTGAGGAATTCTAAGCCAAAAAGGGAGATACATCTTTTTTTTTTTTTTTAAGTGCTGTGAATTTATGGACATTTTTCATCATTCGGAAGAATAACAGCTGATGGCTTCATGTAAGTGGGACTGTGAATGTTCTCCATGTTTTAGTCTGAACTTTAAAGAGTTCTGGACCCTGCAGTCCTCCAATAGATTTGGCACTTTATATGACTCTTTTAACATTTGGATTGGAAACAACCAGCCCCATTCATCTGAAAACACAAGACATTACAGTGGAAATTGAAGGGAATATCAGAGTGTTCTTCATCAGAGGCTTCCTCTCTTTAGTTATTTAAGGATGGTTTCTATGTGGCCAGAACATGGAGGACAAAGCATGCATACAGCAGGCAGAGGAAACCTCTGGCCCATGGGCCAGATACGCACCGCACAGATTCCTCATGTGTCTTCAAGCTTCTTCTGGAGATAAGATGTTATTTAATGTTTGAACAACTGCTACATGGAATGGGGGTGGTCCTTTGCATCTCTGGTAACTGTTGCACTGGATCTTGCTTCTGAGGAAACATGTAGCTTTGTTTTTTATGCTTGGTGGGAAAATCTCCAGATTGGTAAGAATTATATCTGCCCTTTGGCTCCATGGACTTTTGGAATGTGGTGTTACCCTGATTTCTTGGGTCCCTTTGGGGAACACCTCAATGTGCTCCACGTGATGGGAAATGGAAACTAGCCAGAGCACGAGCAATAGCAATGCGAGAGACAGGGTAACCTAGTGGGGTCTTTTTACCCAGTTTTTACGGGGTCAGGCCAAGCCAAAAACCAAACGAAGATGTTCAATAAAATGATTTTATTGAATGCAAGTCTCACGCACCAACGTAATCACTCACACACTCACTCTAGACCTATTAAGAAGCAAAAGAGAGGAAACTGGATAGGGGAATATTGAAGGGGTTCTAGCTGGGGTAATACTGCATCTTTTCCTGAAGTCCTTGGTCTGGGAAAAACAGCAGAGAAGTGGAGCTCAGCACAGAGAGGGCTGAGGGGATTACTCAACGGATGGAAAAACGTTCTTCTGGTATAACTGGGAGTGATCCAAAGAAACTCTGAAAAACTGGGACTATTTGTAGGGGAAAAGGTACCTGGAGGGCTAATCCTTTCCCAGGGAGAACAATGGGTGTTGCAATGGAAAAGAAGCTCCACGTGTTACCTTGTTTACTGGGGGTCCCGCGAGGGACTCCAAACGTGCTCAGATATCAGTGGGGAAAATTAGCTCAGAGCACAAGTTAGCAAAACGAGAGGCAAGGCAATGCAGCGGAATCTTTAAATGCAACATCTACGGGGTCAGGCCAAGCCAGGAAGCACACCAAATGTGAAATAATAACTTTGAACTTTATTAAATACAAGCTGACAGTGTATGCAACACACTCACGCAAGTAACTATAGAAAATAAAGGTAGCAGCAGTATAGAGGGATTTTGAGAGGGATTGTTGAATTGGGAGATACTACACCTGTCTGAAGTCCGGAGTAGATCAATGCAGAGGTCCATAGATGTGCAGTCTCGGATGGAGACTGAGGGGAAAGCTCTCTGGATGAAGTATATATCTTGATTTCAGTAAGTATATCTTGATTTCAGTAAGGCCTTTGACAAAGTTCCCCATGACATTCTTGCAAAGAAGCTAGTAAGATGTGGACTGGACATGGCTACTGTCAGGTGGATTTGTAACTGGTTGACTGACCGCACCCAAAGGGTGGTCACCAATGGCAGATTCTCATCCTGGAGAGAAGTGACTAGCGGGGTGCCACAGGGTTCTGTCCTGGGCCCGGTGCTGTTCAATATCTTCATTAATGACTTGGATGAAGGAATAGAGGGCACGCTGATCAAATTTGCAGATGACACCAAATTGGGAGGGGTTGCTAATACGCCAGATGACAGGATCAAAATTCAAAAGGACCTGGACAGATTGGAGAGCTGGGCCAAGGCTAACAAAATGAATTTCAACAGAGAGAAATGTAAGGTCCTACACTTAGGCAGAAAAAATGGTATGCAGAAATATAGGATGGGGGACACGTGGCTGGCTAACAGTACGTGTGAAAGGGATCTAGGAGTCTTAATAGACTACAAGCTGAACATGAGTCAGCAGTGTGATGCGGCAGCCAAGAAAGCCAATGCAATTCTTGGTTGCATCAATAGGAGTCTGGTGTCTAGATCGAGGGAGGTATTGGTACCACTTTATTCTGCATTGGTTAAACCTCATCTTGAATACTGCATCCAATTCTGGGCATCCCAATTCAAGAAGGATATGGATAAGCTGGAGCAGGTCCAGAGGAGGGCAACCAAAATGGTGAGGGGCCTGGAAGCCATGCCCTATGAGGACAGACTTAGAGAGCTGGGTATGTTTAGTCTGCAGAAGAGAAGGTTGAGAGGAGACATGATAGCCATGTTTAAATATTTGAAGGGATGTCATGTCGAGGAGGGAGTGGGCTTGTTTTCTCCTGCTCTTGAGACCAGGACAAGGAGCAATGGATGCAAGCTGCAGGAGAGGAGATTCCACCTGAACCTCAGGAGGAATTTCTTGACGGTCAGGGCTGTCCGGCAGTGGAATGTGCTGCCACAGAGTGTGGTGGAGTCTCCTTCGTTGGAGGTTTTTAAGCGGAGGCTGGATGGCCACTTGTCAGGAGTGCTTTGAGGGTTTTCCTGCATGGCAGGGGTTTGGACTGGATGGCCCTTGTGGTCTCTTCCAACTCTACATTTCTATGATTCTATGATTCTGTGATTCTAAGTGGCAGCAAGGCTGAATGGAAATTCAGAGCGATCCGAGGAAGGTCTCGGAACTGGGGGGTTTTTATAGGGAAAATACGACCTTAGGCTAGTCTGTATTTGGTGAAGAACAATGAGGTTTGGGTGTGAGACAATGTCTCCGAAAGGTCAGAATTAAGCATGATTGAGTTAGTTCCGAATCGACAATGGAATGGCCAGTATGCAGATGCAGCTCGCTTGGGTGGGTAAGCTTCTAGCTTGTCAGGATACCTGCTCGAGGCAGGGGGCTCTTTGTGTTAGCGTGCATCCTTAATGAAGTGTTTGTCTAGGGAGGTCTCCTAAAGTGAAGATCTGGCTGAGTCCAGCCTGCTTGGGTGGAGAATGGAATGTTCAGCAGTTAATGGCCATGCCTAGTTCTGTCCTTGTTTGGGGGCCTCACAAACACTTGGCCGAAGGTGGCATAATGAGGCCGAATTGTGATATCAAAACGATATCTAATATCTTCCAAAGTAAGGCTAGTAAATGGTAATAACACACGATGGCAACTCCTTTTGCATGATGAGATCACAAGGTGTTGCCAAAGTCTCAAGATCTTTGGTTGCGTTGCGTTGTGGTGTGACTTTATACAGATGGTCCTTGCCTGATAGGATTTTATTGCTATTGGTGCTCAACTTGGGGCAAACACATTAATCCCCTCAAGTCGGCTTCTCAGGGGCTGAGGACCCTTTGTCTACTGTGGGTTTGCACAGCTTGAGGTCTCCTGGGGCTACATGACAGGAGATTTTACTGGCCTGACCTGGTTTTCGATCATTCGACTGTTGCTGCCTACATGCCCATCTGGGTGACCTCTCAGGCACATTGCATCATATTTTAATATCAAAATTGTAGACCGTGGCACAGGGTTTACCAGTGAGATAACAGTGGCTTCTGAGATCCTTTCCCAGTTGGAAGTGATCCCACAGCCAAAAATTAAACCAATAAATATTCCTACCTCTGTTGCACAGTACAAAGTCAAGATTCAGGTAGACACATACTTTTTAGAATTTCATTTTAATTGCATTTTACTATCTCAAGTTAGTTTTTATCTTATTAGCTTTTATTCATAGAATCATAGAAATGTAGAGTTAGAAGAGACCACACCAATCCAACCCTCTGCCATGCAGGAACACCCTCAAAGCACTCCTGACAGATGGCCATCCAGCCTCTGCTTAAAAACCTCCAAAGAAGGAGATTGCACCACACTCCGAGGCAGCACATTCCACTGCTGGACAGCCCTGACCATCAGGAAGTTCTTCCTGAGGTTCAGGTGGAATCTCCTTTCCTGCAGCTTGAATCCATTGCTCCTTCTCCTGGTCGATGAAGCAGCAGTAGACAAGCCCTCTCCCTCTTCTATATGGCATCCCTTCAGATATTTAAACATGGCTATCATGTCCCCTCTTAACCTTCTCTTCCGCAAACTAAACATACCCAGCTCTCTAAGTCTATCCTCATAGGGCATGGCTTCCAGGCCCCTCACCATTTTGGTTGCCCTCCTCTGGACTTGCTCCAGCTTGACCATGTCCTCCTTGAACTGGGGTGCCCAGAACTGGACACAGTATTCAAGATGAGATCTAACCAAAGCAGAGTAGAGTGGTACCAGTACCTCCCTTGATCTAGACACCATATTCCTATTGATGCAACCGAGAATTGCACAAATCTCTGTGGGAGCAGGTCTAACTCTCTCAAATTATGCTTCAGTTTTCACATCAGACAGGTTGTACAAATGGCCCCAATCCACCTACACCCCCCTCACAGCCTGCCTCATTGTGTTTGTTTGCACGAGAAGTGACATTATTTGATTTCTACCTGCCTGCCTCTCTTCTGTTTTGGCCAACTTCATCCCTCTTTTTTAATTGGGGGAGCTGAGGGGAGACCAAACTGCCCCATTTGCAGCTGGTGTGAGGGGCTTTGGGACGGTGGCATAGCTAGAGCTTTTGCCACCCGGGGGCTGTCCCTGAGTTTGCCACCTGGGGGCAGTACCTGAGTTTTCTGCCCAGAGGTGGTACCTGAGTTTGCCACCTGGGGGTGGTCCTTGAGCTTGCTGCCCCTCTCAGGAGAGGGAGGACCTATCCAAAACACCAAATAAAAACTGTTTGATTGGCATTGGGTGATTGGGCTCTGGACGTTTGCACTCAGAGGGGGCACTCTGCATGTGCTTAGAGACATGCCAGCATTCCTGTGGTGGCGAGTGCTGTGTGTCTCTCTGTCTCTCTCCCCCCTCCCTTCCTCCTCAGAGGGTCAACTGGGCTGGGTTCATCCCCATTCTTGGAGGTGGGGTGGGGTGGGGGAGAAGGCAGGCACTTCTGCCCACCTCCTCAGGGCCCCTTCTCTCTCTCCTCCTTTTCTTCCTCCCTCCTTCTCTGCCCAAGAGGGAGGTCTGCCAGTGTCAGCACCGCTGTTTTGGTTGGAAACAGATTTGACTCCAGATTGGGAGGGAGCGAGGGAGGGGAGGGGAGGAGAGAGGGAAAGGACAGCTCCCTTTGCCAGGGTGGCATACCCCTCCAGCAGACCTCTCTGGGAGGCTCCAGTGCCCATCTGGTCACTGGACATCTGCCAGTGCTTGGAGGGGTGGCCCAGCCCCGCCAGCCCTCAGTACGCCACTGCTTTGGGAGCCATTGAAAAACCACCCTTCAAATTGGCATTTTTTGTTTTTATTTTTTTTTTAACAAAAATTGTGTTGGGGGCTTTGGGAGTCACCAAGAAGCTGAGGCCATAAAATGAAGTTTGAAGCTTGCATGCATATCATGGGCTTTGAAGACATTCTGTTCCAACAGGTTAGCATTACAGCTATATCCAGCTTATTTTAAATAATTCTTCTTGAGTGAGAATACAAAATGGAACCCAACATATTTATTTCCATCCCAAGACTGTCTATTCCATTTGCCTCTAATACTCTCAAGGTTTAAACTTGCTTTTCCAACAAGCTTTTCATTTGGTATTCCATCTGTTCAGTCGAACTTTGGCTTTCACAGAAAGGCTTTCATTCTTTATTGTCCTTCATTACTGCTGCATTTCTTTCATTCCTTGGTGATAGAAAATGGTTGTTACAGACATCTTGGTTACCACGGAGTCTACCTCTCTATATGTCATATGACCAAACCCACCCTTTACTGATCTCACTGGCACGGTACTTTATGTATAGTGAAATCTTTTATTTCATATGATGGATACCTGCACTGATCCCTTGCCTTGTTGTGTTGCTTGTATGCTGGCTCAAGGCTTTCTTGCAAAAGGAGGGAATTTGGAGATAGGACAGTTCAAGATATTTTTGTCTCAAGTCAACATTTCTCCCTAAGACAGTGAATGTTCATTTGCCCACAATGAATATTTTATCTATGCAATCTTATTTTGAATATACCTGTTAAAAGGCAGAACTGCAGAACTGTAAAGAGCCCCAAAGATCATGAAGTTCAAATGTCTTCTAGTGCAAGAAAGCTAATATTACAGCGCATTTAATAGATGACCATCCAGTCCCTACCTTTAAAAGTGAAGAATTCACAGGCAGCCTGCTTCACTGTTAAACAGTCTACAAGGTCAAAATAGTTTCTTCTCAATATTCCTGAAAAATCCCCTTATAATTTGGACCAATTGGCTCAGGCCCCACAGTCTGGAGCAATAGATAATATATTTTTTCCTTCATATTTGTCAGTGCTTCTCAAGCTATCTGATGAAGTAGACCAGGGACTGGTACCATATTTGTGCCCATTGGCTATAATGGTTTCTTTCTTTCCTAGAAAACCATTGTGTGGAATGGCAGGTGACACACTGGCACTGATCCACAAACCATTACTTTGAGCAGCACTCCCCTGAATAAATACTTACCAGAGTATTTGAGCTGGGGGACCGGCCGTTTTTTCCTTTAATGTGTCAGGAATTGATGCCATATTTGTCCCCGTTGGTCCCAACTGTTACTTTCTTTACTGGAATTTCAATGCAGACTGGCAGCTAATAGCTTGCAGACCGTCACTAGTCCATATACAACCATGCTGACTTATACTGATCTAAGCTACAGTGTCTGTTGCATGTCCCAGTTCACAGCAGTAATCTATGCAACAACTTCTCAAATATTTGAAAGTGATTATCATATCATCTCTAAATTGTCTCATCTATAGGCTAATCTTACTCAGCAACTTTCTTCTTCTGACTTGGCCGCTTCCAAGTCCTTCAGCATCTTATTAATTTATTTATAAAATCAATTGCCTACTTTTTACGACTATAGTATATGAAAAAATCCTAAAGCATGGTGGGGTACAAATGGAACGCAGCAGCACAATACACAAGATTAGCCTCTAGATGAGACAATTTGGAGAAGACATGATAATCACTTTCAAATATTTGAAAAGTTGTATTTAGTAAATAATGAAACAGTAAAAACACAGGAAAGCACATACACAATATGTTATGCACAAAACCAAGTGACACTGATTGAACCAAAAGTCTGAATGAACAATTGGCATATTTATATGACTTGGTGCCAATCATTTGAGGAGAGGGGAGAATTCAATATTTGAGATGCCTGGGATAGCATCCTATCTCAGGCTGCTACATAACAAATCCCAGAAAGTGCAGCTGCATCAAAAGGGCACCCCCACTAGATATTTATCTCCAATTAGATACATAAGAGAGAAGGACCTGTATTACGTATCTAAATCTCAAGCCATGACAACTTAAGGACTTTGAACTTGACTTGCTAATATACTGGAAATCAGTGCAATTGTATCTAAAAGGGAGTAATATGTTCCTAGGTGACTGTCCTCTTTAGCAGGCTAGCCTTGGCACTTACTGCTACTTGCAGCTTCTGGATCAGTCTCAAACACATCTTGTGGTATCTAGACTGACTTGAAGTGACTACCATATCACACTGGCAATCTGTGTTCATGCCATAATGTCAATGTTTGCTGGGGCACAAATGGATCCACAACTCTGTGTTTGTTGTTGCCATTTGCCATCAAGTCAGCTTCAACTTATGGCAGCCCTATGAATGAAAAAACCCCAAAAGGTCATCAACAGTCCTGCTCAAGTCTTACATATTCAGGGCCATGACATCCTTGACTGAACCAGAGGATCATAGGCTCTTACAGTTGGAAAAGATTGTGGGGCTGTCTAGTCTAACCTATTATGCAAGAACACACAGCCAAAGCACTCATGAAAGATATTCTTTCAACCTTTGTTTATAGACCTCCAAAGAAGGTTGAATTATCTTTTCTTGTACTTTAATTTGAATCTATTGGTTTCTGTTCTAGTCTTTGAAATAGCAGAAAACAAGCTTGCTCCTTCTACATGATATCCCTTCAGATATTTAAAGACAGCTATCATGTCACCTCTCATTCTTTTCTTCTCCACACTAAACATACCAAGTTCCCTCAGTCATACCTTATACAGCTTTTTTCCAGATCTTTGATCATCTTGGTCCTGCTTCTCTGGACACATTCCTGCTTGTCAATGTACTTCTTGAACTGTGGTGCCCAGGACATTTCAGGTGAGGGCTGACCAAAGCAGAATAGAGTGACACTAATACTTCTCTCAATTAGGTCATTATGCTCCTGTTGATGCAGCTCAGAATGGCATTGGCTTTTTGGGGTGCTGCATCACATTACTGATCCATGTTTAGCTTGTGATCTACTAAGACCCCTACATTCTTTACACATGTTTTGCTTTCAGGCCAGCTGTTACCCATCCTATGTTTTTGTATTTCATTTCTCCTTCCTAGGAGAAAATAATCACTGGTGAAAATAATTTCATTAGTTTTGGCCCAACATTCCAATTTTTCAAGGTCATTTTAAATTATGATCTTGTCTTCTGAGGTATTAGCTACCCCTCCTAATTTAGTGTCATCTGCAAAATTGATAAGCATGACTTCTCCTGCATCACCTAAGTCATTTATAAAGATGTTAAACAACATCAGGCCCAACGCACAGAACCCCAGACCTTGAATTCATTCTGAGTAGCTAGATATTCCTTTACTAACTCTTTGCCTATAATGGGCTGTAGTCCTTGTAATGTAATACAAGATTTATTCCACTTTCACCATGATTGTTCTGTTTTCCTTTTGGGAAAATACTGTGGCAAACAAAGTATTAAATAGTTCAGCCTTCTGCAAATCCCCTATCAGAATTTCTTCATTGTCTCTATGCAGTGTTCCTACCATTTTCTTGTTCTTCCTCTTGCTCCAAACATAGCCACCACCCCCTTTTATTATTTTTAACCTCTTCAGCAAACCAGAGCTCATTCTGTGCTTTAGCTTTTCTGACTTTTCCCTTATACATACTGGGTATTCGTCTGTATTCCTCTACGGTGATGCCCCCCACTCCTACTTTTTCCATTTCTTATATGTGCCTTTTTAAATTTCAGCTCATCTAAAAGTTCTTGGTACATCCACCCTGGTTTGTATGTACACATCCCACTTTTCTTCCACAGTGGAGTTGTTTGCAACAGTGTTCTCAGTAACTCATCTGTAAGAAACTCCCATGCATCATAGAGTCCCTTCTCTCTGAGCATTTCTGACCATGGGATCTCACCCATTATTTCCCCTAAGCTTACCAATATCAGCTTTCTTGAATTCCAGTATGCGTGTCCAACTATATTTGGCTTCCCTTTTCCTCTGTATAACAAATCCCAAGAGGACATGGTCACTACCATCTAAGGATCCCACTATTTCCACTCCATTGACCAGTTCATCTTTGCTGGTTAGAACCAATCTAAAGTAGCTGATCCCCTAGTTTCCTCCTACACCTTCTGATCACTGAAATTATCTGCAGGGACAATAAGGAATTTCTTGGACCTTACATTCCTGGCAGAGCTTGACTTCCAACAAATATCAGAGTAGTTGAAGTCTCCCATTACTATATAGTTCTCCTTTTCTTTTTTTACTATTTGGGCATTTGTTTCAGAAAGATGTTACCAAAATCTTCAGTCTGGCTAGGGGCCTATAATAGACTCTTGCAATGAGATCCTTGTTGTTTTCTCTCTCTCCTTAAGTTTTACACAAATGCTTTCTGCATGGGTCCCATGATGTAAGTCATTGATCTCTTCACAGGTATACACATCCTTGACATATAATGTCACTGCTACTCTTTTCCTGTTTGGTCTGTTTCTTTGGAATAGGTTATACCCTGCCCTTACTACATTCCAGTCACAGGACTTCTCCCACCAAGTTTCAATGACAGCTATTAAATCATATTTACCTTTCTGTGTTAAGAGTTTTGTTTATTTCCCATGCACTGTAAATTAGTGCAGAGACATCTAAGATAATGGGTCATTCTCTCCAGCTGATTCCTTGGTGGTTTTTCCTGCACACTGTTTGGCTCTTCTACTGTTAGTCTAATTCCACCGTATTATTGAGGTTGTTGGCACAGTTCCCCCGTATCATTGACACTATGGCTGTTTTCCTGCTCTCTAAAATACTGTCTCTCTCCTCCATATAAACCAGCTCTTGATCAGTTTGCGAGACTCCTAAAAAAATACATTATTTCCACCTGCTGTGAGATGCATCATCAATGTGTCTTAATGTTTCTTCCTCTTTTCATGCTGCTTTCCACTTTACCAGAGGTCAGACTTGATTTGCTCAACAACCCATTTATATGGCTTTTTCAAAGTCCATGGTGTCTACAATGTTCTCTTCTAGCACCACATTTCAAATGAGTTGATTCTCTTCTTGTCAGCCAGCTTTCACAACCATATATAGAAAACAGAAACGCTATGGCATGAATGAATACAAAACGACTGAAGAGTCCAGATGAGATTCTTGCCCCACACTGCACAGTAGACCTGTCAATGAACAAAACCTAGGTCCTCTTTGCAACATGTCACCAGAACATTGTTACTCTGATGGAAAAACCTATCTCGAGATCCACAATTTGATATTAAATATGATTCTGTGTGCCTGAGAGGTCGCCCAGATGAGCACATAGGCAGTCACAGTCGAATGACCGAAAACCAGGTCAGGCCAGTAAAATCCCCAGTCACGTAGCCCCAGGATACCAGGTCCTCAGCCCCAAGATGGCAACTTGAAAGGATTAGCATGTGTTCTCCAAGTTGAGCAAATATCCTATCAAGTGAGGACCATTTACATGAAGTCAGACCACAAACAAACACAACTGAAGATCCTGAGACTTTGGCAACAACTTGTAATCTCATCACGTAAAGGAAGTTACCTTTGTGGAATTTCTTTTTCGTTGCAACACCCATTGTCTTCTCCAGGAAAGGATTAGTCCTCCAAGTACTTTTTCCCCTACAAATAGTCCCAGATTTTGAGTGGTTATTTGGATCACTCCTGGTCATCCCAGCAGACCCTTTCTCCATCCATTGAGTAATTCCCTCAGCCCTCTACGTGCTGAGTTCCACTTCTCCGCTGTTTTTCCCGGACCTAGGACTTCAGGAAAAGGTGCAGTATTACCCCAGCTACAACCCCTTCAATACTCCCCTATCTAATTTCCTCTCTTTTGTTTCTTAATAGCTCTTGGATGAGTGTGTGTATGATTGCGTTGGTGCGTGAGACTTGCATTCAATAAAATCATTTATTGGACATTCTTGTTTGGTTTTTGGCTTGGCCTGACCCTGTAAAAACTGAGTAAAAAGACCCCGCTAGGTTATCCTGCCTCTCGCATTGCTATAGCTTGTGCTCTGGCTAGTTTCCATTCCCCATCATATGGAGCACATTGAAGTCTCCCCCAAGGGACCCCAGAAATCAGGGTAACAACATTGTCCTTATATGCTTATGTTAGGGATAAAGTCTGGCTTTTTCTCACTAATTTCCAATGGTCAGATCTCTGGATTGGCCCAAAGCACTTAAGAATGTTATTCTGCTCCACAGCCAAACAGAGCCGATGTCGTCTAACCAGAGGCTCATACAAACTGATTTGAATCATTCCAATTCACATTGTTATTTGGGATTTGGCCAAATCACTTCTATATCCCTGCTGTGTGTCTGCTTCAGATAAATCATAGGATGTCAAACACATGGTTAAGATCTATAATGCTCTATGTATTTCAGTTCCTTTGTATCTGAACTGCAATATAAAGCCAGATTATCAGTGTGAGAGAAGATGAGAATTTCCAACAGATATCCTTAGAGAAACTATATTGCATTTAAATACATCATTTTGAAAGGGCAATCTGAAATAAAATGGCATATTAAGATCTACAACTAAGGTGATAATATTTACAGAAAGATTTTCCTAGAGCTTCAAAGAGAGTTAAACCAATATCAAGGGGTGGGGTGGGGACACTGTGTGCTGAAAATATCTTCAGTCACAAATTTTGCTTCTCCTAGTCCTAGTCAAATGTATTTTTAAAGTGTTCATTATTCAAGGTTATACTAACATATTTTTTACCTGAGAAATCTAACACATGTTAATGGCATTATTTAGAAAGGTGCACTGAATCCTCCTGCTGCCTACTAGTGGATTCCAGCTTTTCCAGTATTTTGTGTGCTGATTTTTGCGTGGCTCAGCAGATATGGATGGCACAAGACTTTTGTGCCAAGCATAGGGCTAGTCCAAGATAATTTACTGCTTGAGGTAAAGAACAAGATATTCCCCACCTGCCCGGCATACTCCATTCCATTCCATGTACAAAAGCCAACTGGGGCAGACACTGAATCTTTCTTGAGCACTGGTAAAAACAGGACACTGGTTCAGGGACTAGAGACAAGGCTGCTTAGACATAGTCTTTGGCTGCAATAACCTTCTGGTCCCTCTCAGCTTCTTCTCTCTGAGGAAAATGCCATATTCTACTAGCCCTACCAAAGCACTGGGCTCTTTGCAATTGCCATTGCCATGACCTAACCTCCCAAGTTTCTCAAGACAAATATTTTTCATAATGGACTTAAAGTCTGTAATAGGAATCTACCAGATTTTGAGTCTAAGGGAAAGCTCTTCAAAGCCTCCTCAGGACAACAGGTGGTACATAATTGAGAGGTTATTCAGTGACATGTGCTGGCTTGACTCTAAATCCACGAGTTAACCTTTAAATTCCCTGAAACTTTGTTTAGCAGGGTAAGGTTCTGGCAATCGTCAGGTCCTATAAGATCAACTCTACCACTCGGTAGAGAAAACAGATCAGACACTGTGGATAACTATTCACTTCAGCTGGGCTTTCTGAGCCCCCTGCCACTAGCAATTTGACTCTTCAGCAGAATCTGGACTTGTTCACATATTTTTTTTTATCGAAAATAATATTTTCCTGTGGAGAACACAGTGTAGAGAAAACACTGAAAATATTTCTGTACAAGAAGATTGTTTCTGTTACTAGCACTTTTAACAGTCACAAGGGCTGAAACGGGCACCAGTATTTAGCAAAACTGTGGATAACTAAGGCTGAGAATTCAAAAATAGCAGTGTAGTTGTGATGAATGCTGGGAAATCATCTGACACTGCAAGTACTTTTTCAGAAGTCACAAAAAAATGAAATAACTAGTTCTAAAATCATGCCATGGACAAATAAGGCTGATGGCTCTGAGAATAAAGAAAAAGAAAGACAATGGTGAAAAGTCACAACCACAAAAAGCTATAGGACAGCAACAGAGCTCTACAAATTTTTAACAGGCTGATTGCTCCCACTCCCCACTTATCCATTCAGCTTTGTCAATTGTTCACGTTCAAGGTAAATTTCAAAATTGGAGACTATTTTGTACAGCCTTAAGTAGCACAGGGCATGCAGCTTTAAAGTGGACACTATTTCAGAGGTTACTTTCATGAAGGAAGGTCATTCTTTTATCCCACTTTGTATGAGTAACTATGTGTTAAGAAATCATGAAGAAAAAAAAGGATGGAATATTCCAGCACAAAAGATTAAATGATTTTATAGAAACACAGAGCAAATACAAAGCCTTATTATATGAAGATTAAAGAATGAGAGAACTGAAAGAACTTAGCTCATTCCTTTCAATTAAAGTTAGAAAGATTTCTTCATTTTCCCCATATTTTATCTTATGACTATCTCTATTGTCACAAATAAATGAATCTGAATCTCCGGACAAGTCACATCTGTAACAAAGGTAATTAAACGAGTTTGGGAACAAAAATCCTGTCTACTTTCTATTTCATTTGCAACCTCCATCAGCAACATTGCCCTCAGATAAAACAAAGAGATACGGTGTGTGAATTTTCTTCCTGACACTTTGCACCTGACTCTATTAACAGATAAACATGTCTTCAGGGTAGCTACTGAACCTCTGGTCAGAATCCTTACTTCTGCAGATCAGAATCTCTTGCTTCTTTTGAAAACAGCTCATTAGCCATAAACTTGTTAAGAGATTAAAAAAAAAAAACCTCCCTCTTTTTTCTTAATGCAGGAATGGGAGGTTTATCACTGTTATACAACTCAGGTACTGCAACCAATAAGTTAGGGAGGAAAATGGATTAGAAAGTGCGGGAGGAAGAGAAAGAAAGAAGACTGGAAGAACCATCTCTTCCCTAAGAAATACTCCCTAAAATCAATTGCTAGTGTGGTGGTGGTGTGTGGATGATGTGGATCTAAATCCACAGTGGGAATTGTGCAGTTCCACACAGATTGTGGCCTGCCACTCCCAGCTGCCCAAGCCAGCAAAGTCAATGGTGAGGAACTGCTGACAGCTGTGGTTCACCAGCACTTGTATGGTCACATCATTTCCACCCATGATCTAGATCTTCCAGGTTCCCCTGTCACATATTAACATGAACAACAGAAGCTACAATAGGGCCACACAAGTAAGGGGATAGGCAGCTATGGAATAGCTCACAAAAGATTTTGGGCACTGGCAGCCATATTTCAAGCATGCAGAATACCTCATTCTGCTTCATTCTTCTACTGTATTCCTTGGACTGCTGGTGCTCTAGGGGCACTCAGTTGAAGACAACCTAACTTTCTCCCAGGGCTGGAACAGCTCACTTGATGGTTCCCAGATGTGCACCTCGTTACCTTCTCATCCGTGAGGACTGGACAATTAACTATTTGCATAGAGGAGAAAGCAAATTGCTGCACATGGAGACATTTTTGCTGTAAGGATTAAAATCTACCCTTCATCCCAGAACCCACTGGTGAGGGTCTTACAAATTGCTGTTATAATCAGTCATCATCCATCCATCCAATGGGGGCATTGGAAATGCAAAATTTAACTTGACCTGTATTTTAAAGAAGGAATTGGGTGTGGATCTCCAGGTCACAGCTGACAGAAGCTATGAGGAATCAAAGCAGTAGCCCAGCACACCTGATCTCTAGCATATTCAGTAGAGAGCTGAAGCATTTTATATAACTTGTGTATTTTGGGAATAATTAGAGTCCTATTTAAAAAAGGTCCATTCTGAAAATAAAAGAGCATACTTAATTTCAAGTGGAACAAACACATAGTTTGGCAACAGGAGCAGAAGAATCCTATTTCCCAGGGGTCTATGACATAACAGCTGATGGTTCTCAGTACAAGCACAGTGGGAGAATTATTAAATTGTAACAGGCTTGCATGGAAAGAAGGGGAAGGGCTTTGACACTACCCTCTAGGAAGGGGAGGAAATGTCATATGCTTCAGCAGCGTTTGTATATATCATCAGATGTAGGCATGAACGATCTCTCCAAATCATTAGAAACATACTGAAAACACATTCTGAACCTACATAAAGTGCTATCTCTGAATGCCTGTCTAGGAAGTGTGAGCAAGAACTTCCTAAGTACAGAAAAGTATGTTGGTTTAGCAAACAACTGGTACATATGGCATTTTGAAAGAACTGATCAGAGATGTGCATTACAAATAATTCATTCCAGATCAGGACCTCCCAGAAATGTTGCATTAAATGCTACATGGAGGCATAGACATAAAGAACACTGCTGAATGTATTCTAATAAAAATAAAACTGATCATTTTACTATCTCGATAAAGGCCATAAAAAAAGGAAAAATGACAAGATTAGGAGATCTTGCAATGGAAGCTTGTAACCCTAAGAGATGGGGGACATTGATGTCCACCCACAGTGCCAGCATCTCCTTAGAATTTGGGGAAATGATCACTCAAAAGAGGCCTGCAAGAGGAAGGTAAAAGCAAGATCTTTTTACCTACATATACCAGTACTAACTGCAGAGAGGACTCCAGTTAAAGTTAACAAAGTATTTCATTTGAATTGACAAACACACAAGAAGTCAGATACTGTCAAGAATCATATAAGGCTGTTGGAAAGTGAGGCATGAAACACTGGATAGAGAGCAATTGGGTAGGAAGGAATGATAGTTACCATTCTGAAAAAAGAGTCATATCAGAATGGCTCAGGCGTCTGAGGTAGAACAGAAAAATGGCAGTCTGCGGTACCATATGTAACGTAATACATCCAACATACTACAAGTGGCTTGGGTTGAAACAAGCGTTTATATACCCTATTTCATGCTCTGAAGCAGATACGTAGACAAAGCTGTAATTATTTTCCCATAGTACTCACAAAGGAATCTGGAATGGGCTGATTGCTTTACTCTGGAGTGGCAAAATATTGATGGGAGTCATAACAATCTTTTAATGTTTGGGCTGGTAGGGGGTATAGGGAAGATCTTCATAGGGCAAGATCAAGGAATGGTCCCTGATTGCTTCATCTGAGCAGTTCACTCTCCATTGTATTCAGGAGTGCACAGAGCCTGAGGTGTTGAAAGGATTAGCATGAACCCATTAGCACTGAGGTTTCCCACCAAATACTTTCTGAATTTATTACCTTACCATGTCTTAGATCAGTTTGACCTGGCAAGATGCTTTCTGGCCAGGCTGCCCTCAATCATATTTTTCAGCCATAAATATGTCCCATTGTGAAAATAGCACATCCCACATGGGAGGTGTAGTAACAACCTGTAGTTTAAGGATGGCAATTGTGCAACTTTCACATTGCTGTTAGACAGCAATGGCCATCATCTCTTACTATTGGCTGTGCTTATAAAGATCATGGAAATTGTGGCCTTACCTCTGGAGTACAAGTTCCCCATCCTTGCTGTAACTAATGAGAGTAAAACTTCACTCTTCCAATGTCAAGGCTTAGGAACCAGGTGTATATATCTTTGAGTTCAAAAATGCTAGAAGCTAGCCTTTCCGAACATAATGCCCTCCAGATATTTTGAACTACAACTCCTAGCCATTGCGGTATTGGTTAAGGATAGATAGAAGCTGCTATCCAAAGCATATGGAATAAAGATGAGAGTCTCATTGAAATCCCAATTCAGGACTAGCATAGGTGAATGCACAGCGATTCAGTTTCAGAGTAAAGCCTTAAAGATCTGAACAAATGTACAAATTCCAGATTCAGTATTTTTAAAATAAAAATATCAAAAGTCTCTGAGAGGTGTAATAAAACCAATGCAAGGTATACTCTCTCTACTTCTCAATGTAGACCAAAGCCATTTGCATCCCCAAACTGAGTTTAAACCCAGCTTATATGATATTCAAATAAACATAATGATTTCCCAAAAATCTAGAAAAGAATCATCATTGCTCACTCACGTTTCATGTGTAAGAATAGCAATTTAGACAGAATATTTTCCACGAAGCTGGAAACTTATGCCTTTTTCTCCTAGCAGAGGCCCAATGATTGCTTTGTTTTCCATTTTTTAAAAAACAATGGTACAATTAAGGGTGAATCTGTGTTGGGCCATGTGAGTTTTGCATGTATTCATTTATAAGACTTTTCTGCTCAATTCTGCATCAGCCAGAATTTTTTAAGTAGAAAAATATGCATCTATTTTCAATGCCATTTCCCCAGACATATGGCTTTTATATACATTCTCCATATACACATTTTTGTACCAAAGTCCCCTAACCCACACATTTGGTACATTGTTTTCAAACTAAAAACACACGGTAAAATTCAGAGAAGCAAACAATCTGAAGGATAACTGTTTTCCAAACAACGTCCAACTCTGAAGTAGATAAATTAGATCAGTTGGTTTTAAAAGAGGAACTAAACAAAATGCTCCCTAATCTTTAGATACTGCTCCTGGATTTTTGTGGGAAACAGAAAGAATGATTTAAAATGTTCAAAAATGGTCAAAAACATGTTTTTCAAACATTGAGGAATGCTGATGAGAAGAATCTTGGACAGACAAGAAACTTTGAGGTTCAGGGCATAGTCTGCACAAAATATGCACATTTGCACAGAAAACAGCCTTTTCTACACAGGAATAGTATAATGTTCATACAGTACCAATGTTGTTTTCTGTGCAGAGAATACTATTTCCTATACAGAACATATCACTTTCTGTGAAAAAAAATTGCAAATTTTGTGCAGAATAAGTCCTGTATTGCAGTTTCTTTTTGAAGACTTTTTTTTTAGTAGAAAGAAAATTGCTAAAATTACTTATTGCTTCCTTCAAGAAGAAAATTGGTATAGAATTACATCCCTAGACATAAGCAAAAATGAACACCATTAAGAGAAACATTCCCAGTCAACCCTAGCCACACTTCTTCTGGGCCCTATCACAAACCAGGATGGGCAAAAGTAAACCAAGCACATGGACAACTTCAAACTTCCAAGCTACTGGTCCACATTCTCAAACAGAACAAGCCAAAAACTGTTGCTCAAGCTAAAACAAAGAAATGCCATGGTAATGTCTCTACACCTTGATCTAAATATGGAACCCAAGTCAGAGCAGAGGCAAATGATTGTATTGACAAAAGTCTTAACATACTGATCACAATGGGCTACCAAGAGTTCCTCCTCTCTACCCTTGTGCTTCAGACAATTCCTTTACCATTTAAGCCAATTCCACCAGCCAAGATGGATGAAGTGGCTGCAAGGAAATAAGATTTCTTTGTCACTGTAAAAGTAAAGTAAAGTAAAATCACCTCAAATATTAGCTCCAGCTCACATTCAGTTGAACTCATCCAAAGTCTTCATCCACTGTCACTTTGTCTCCATCAGCATTGCATTGCCTTCAGCTCTTTGGAAAATTAGGGCTCTGGCCAATGGGAGAGGGCACTTAGAAGTGATTGTACTGATTGCCTGGAGCCATTTCCCTATTTCAGAGTTCAATCAGTGCTTTGCTAAAAACCTACCAAAGCTGTACAGTGGAGAAGGTATACATGTGCAATGTCCTTGGATAAAAGAAGCTTACAAATGACAGGTAATCACCACTGATGTTAATGGGCAGACATATAAATGGTAATTCCTTTATTCAGAGATGCTTCAGGCAATCTCATGTACCATGGCTGGAGCTAAAGGTGATATACAGGATCCTTGTACTGCTAACAGCTTGGAGAGAATTCACAATCTAGCTCACATACCGAACAAAACTCAGCAGCATCACTACTGTTATCAATCCTTTTTTTATGTACTCTAAAAAACAATGATTTTTAGTACAGAGAATCTTTCTAGTCTAGAGGGACTCACGGCTGGGAATCTATGAAACAGTAAACAGCTTCTACCATTTTCTTACATAATGAAGTATCTTATTGAATCATATACATTGCTTCCAATTTAAACACCACCATACAGTATTTAATAAGTCTTAATAAGTCCGAAGGAGGCCAAAGCCAAATTTTAAATAGTGCTCACTTAAGCCATTTTTCCTTTGCTGTTCTCTTTCTCTTGCTGCTTTCCCTGCTACTTTTTAAAGACAAATTCGATCTTAGCTTCACTCACTACCTCTCCAGAACAATCCTCTTAAGAAATTGGCTGCCATTCATTTTCACACAGAAAGAAACATTTCACGCCGTTTGCAACACAAAGAGAACATGGCCAGAATAATCTCTAATAATATTTTGTACCTTCAATTCATACACTTTTAAAGTTGAAAAGAAACTAATTACCTACTTGCTCCTAGAGTTCAAGATCTGATGGAAAGGATTTGACCAGGTACACTACTGGTTTAACTACCAAATCCAGAAAGCACTGCAGATGGAGTTTACTTAGCTTTCCACTCCATTATGGTTCATGGCTCACACTTCACTTCCTTACTGAGCATGTGCAAAAGTGTTCTCTAGGCCAGTGATACTCAAACTGTGAGCCTATGGAGTGGTGCCATCGGCTGACAGGCCATGATGACTTTTCAAGAAACTATACTAATATGATAACAGTATTGCAAAATTTGGCATCAATGCCTTGTGCATTGCAGTGGCAGGAGCCGGGGAAGGACCTAATCCACTATACCAGATGGCTTGAGATGCACTGCTCTGTTCCTAAGTTACTACTGGAATACGTACCTACCGGCAACTTATATAGAACCCTGCAGCCAGGAAGTAATGATAAAATATGAAAAAAGGAAATACATCAGCAACTAGTGACCATACTGAAACAACTCATGCCCTCAGCCATATCAAATGTCCCACACAGTGATATTAATGTTTCCTGTACAATAAGGATCAGACAGATAAATTCATCATTGCACCATCATGATTACCTTATTACTACTAAGTGATTGAAAAAAATATATTTTTAAAAAGTCACACTATAGTTCTTTGCTCAATTCAATCACTAGGTTAGTTACAATAGTCTAGCCCAGGGTTTTTCAACCAGAGTTTCCTACAGCCCCAGGATTCCATGAGAGGTCTCTAGAAATCCCACGTGAGATCATGATTTTTTAAAATGTTTATTATTAATATTATTATTTTAGCTGTAGATGAAATCATGGAGTGGTTCCCTGAAACCTGAAAATTATTTCAAGAATTTCTCCAGGATAAAAAAAGATGTTGAAAAGGGCTGGTCTAGCCTTTCCATCCAACAGAAGAATTTGCAAAACACAGTAGTTAACATTTGTAAGACAAAGTTGGATATATAGCTCCAAGTCACACGTCAGAGTTATGCAATTTATTAAGCCAAAAATAAATTTGGGGCTCATAGCTCCTCTCTTTCCTGGCTTCCTTTCCCTTACGCACCCAATTTGAACCTAGTTTCTTTAAGCTAAAGTTTCCAACTGTGTCTGAAACATGTTAAGTATAGTTTAATATCAGTTTACTAACCAGTATAAGACTTTAAAATAGTTTCAGGCATAATCAGAAATAGTGACTTAACAAAACCAGGAATAAAGTACTAAAGCCAATGTGGAGGCCGGGTGAAAAATGGAGCACATGGACCTGACTGTCTGTTTTAACAAAATATGCATCCTTGAATAAATGTTACACTATGAAGGACAGACTCCACACACACACACACACACACACACAGAGAGAGAGAGAGAGAGAGAGAGAGAGAGAGAGAGAGAGATCTTGTTTCTATCATTCTTACACAGATACACTAGCCTGTCAGGACTGCATTTTTGTGGGTGTGTGGGTAAGTATAGAATAGATAAAGATTCTTGTGTAAAATGTAATAGCATATCAGAAACAATGGAACATACAATCACCAGCTTTCCTATTCTGCCCAATCAAGAATCTGTTGCCAAATGCAATCGAGCTGCAAAAAAATTGTTCACTAAGAGCTGAATCTGCTTTGCCAATTAATTATTTCATAACCACTAGCTTTCTACAAATCTAGTCCCTATCTAGTTCTTAATAATGGTGATTACACCTTAAGTCTAAGATATTCCTATTATAAACAGTTTAAAAACAATTTACTAGACTAGATGAGATATTCTGCAAGAAAAAAAGACAGTTGCCATAAAAGAGACTGAAATTTCTCATTTAACACATTGCACTGAAACAACTATGATTATTTTTTTAAAAAAATCTAAAAGCCTAGTCATAGAAAAAAACCATGTAAGAACAATCAAGGCAACTGACATATCCTCTCTTTCAACACCAGCAACAGGAGTCACCCCGAAGCAAAATTTGGCAGCTCAGGGAGGAACCATGAAGAAAACACATACAGTTTTTTTTTCCTGTTAGGCACAATCTCAGAAGCTGCCATTCTTCCATCTTCTTGTCATCTCAGGGTACTTCTACACTACTGAAAGTCCAGATTAAAAAAAACAGATTCCAACCTTAATGAGCACCAGAATAACTAAGATTACATCAAACCAGGCCAAGATGTTTTGCTACTTGAGGCAAAGGGCAAGATTCCACCTCTCACATGCAGGGGCTTACTGGACTGGACAAAGTTTGGAGTCAAGATAGCTCCAGGGTTCTGGAATGCTGCTGTCCCCACTCCTAGTAGCGTTGCTGTCAACAGACTTCAGGGTGTCAAGGTAACAGAACGTTATACAGAGTCTGTTGAGAAGGAGTGGAACAAAAGAGCAGCCAAGAAAGATAACGAGGCTTAGTACAGAAAGGTAAGAATGACCACTATAGACAACTGGGCAGTTTAAGGGGAAAAGGTAGCCATTGACCTAATAGGAGGCTAGCCTAGCCAAGACGCAAGAACCTGGTCTTTTCCAAGTCCTTCATTTTATAGCATTACACATCACCCGACTTGCTTGCATAGGGAGAACAGAAACCAATGAGCTTGCTCTGAAGTATTGATTGACAAACAAATTTCAGAAAATGTCTCCAAGATTGTACAAGAACAATGAACTGAATTAAAATGAATGGCATAACCAGTGGAGACTATGGAGTAGTTTAAAAGTAATTGGGTCATTTCTGCAAGAAGGTTTTGCCTTCTTTAGATCCTGTTTGAGGATGGACAAAGGAATGTCTGAATTACAAACCATCCTGGTATTTCAAATTCTACATCAGCTATTCTGATTTTTTTTAATGCTTTATTGACAATGTTTTGTTGCATTGCTGAAGGGGAATTATGATAATAGAGTCTATTGGGTAAGCTGCTCAAAATGTTATTGTTACTATGATTTCAGTATTTAGCTTCCATATTGTTGCATATGTCTTAAAAAAAAAATAGCTAGTGTAATTTTTAGCACTCTCCCAGGAAGGAACAATCAAGTTTTGAATAAGAGTTACTCTTCAAAATATAAAAGGTCTTTAATCTCTAAGACTACACAAAAAATGAAGTGCAAAAAAATTGTATTTCAAAATGCTGAGGCACAGTCACAGTGCATATGTTGCAAAAGAAGCCTCTGCCCTGAACCTTTTTTTTTAATCAAATGCCCATTGTGTATTTAGCCATTCTGTCGAAGCTGAGAAATAGTTCTGCTGTCTTCATAATTAAGAACGTATTCTATACTGACTACTTAGACCCTTTCCACAGCTTACCTTTGTCCCAGCAGTGTTTGGTGATCATGAAGGCTTCAGCTCTCTGCACCAGTTGCCTCCAAGAACCAGAAAGCTTGATGGCCATGCCTCTTCCTCCTGCAGCACAGTCGAGTACTGTCCCAGGTTGTACTGGAGCAGAAAGTGCAGCCATTGTGCTTCCAGGGCCTCCACAGACAAGGTAAGTGTGGGCACATGGCAGGAGGACAGCACAATCCCTGGTCATTGATGAGGAAAAGCCATCATTGATATGCAGTGCAATTGCGCCATCTGGGGACGAGAGAAGGATGGGACCGGGATGACATAGCGCATAAGTGTCCTCCCAGCCCCGGTGTTGAGCAGAAAGGGCCTTAGTTAAGTAACGAGAACTAATGTTGTTTTTAAACAGAGACTGAATGGCCCTCTGTTGGGAGTGTTTTAATCATGCATTCCTGCATAGCATGGGGTTGAACTGTATGGTCCTTGTGGTCTCTTCCAGATCTATGATTCTATGGTTTGAGCATTGGACTACAACTCTGGAGACCAAGGTTCAGATCCCTGGTCAGCCATGGAAACCCACTGGGTGACCTTGAGCAAGTCATACTCTCTCAGCCTCAGAGGAAAGCAAATGCAAACCCCCTCTGAATAAATCTTGCCAAGCAAGCTCCACAATATGTTTTCATTAAAGCTACCATCATTTGGAAACAACTTGAAGGCACATAACAACTAAGTGATATCTTCTGTCCACCCCTCCCAGCTCACCCTAATAGCCAGTAGCTGGATTGGGCAAAGGAGATCCATTCAGCTACTGTTTGGAGCACAAAGAGGATGGCATTTCCACCCACTCCTGCCAAAAAGTAAGGCTGTGACAATGGAGCCCTGCTTCTGATTGTCAAAATATCACTCATTGGTGGAAGAGGGTGTAAACGTCATTCTCCTTGTGCTTCAATTAGAAGCTAAACAGACCTTTTTTGTCCAATCTGGCTCCAGGCTCTTAAGGTGGGCTGAGGTATCTTTTACGCAGTCTTACAGTAAACCCACACAGTCTTACTTGTTACCCTGTAAAGTGGGGGTCCCAAGAGGGACGCCCAAATAACCAAAACAAACACAACAAGATGGGGAAATTAGCTGGAGCACTCTCTTGACTAACAAGAGGCAGGGTAACTTAGCGGGATCTTTTACCCAATGTATACAGCGTCAGGTCAGTGAGCAGCCAGAGAGTTTTAAACTAGCAATAATATTTATTAAAAAATTGTAAAGAAAAACACAGCCTCACAACTAAATAAGAAATAGAAAAGAGAGTTTTTTGGGAATGAGTGATACGCCACCTTTCTCGTTGTCCTGAAGAAAGCCAATTGGAGAGAAGAAAACCCAGCATGGCTGCCGAGGGGAGCTTGCAGAAGCGGTAGCAAGGTGGGATGAAAGTCCAGTGAGAGATCCAAGCATTCCAAGCAGTCCAAGGAGCTCTCGGAGCTAGGGGCTTTTATTAGAGGAAGGCATGATGGTGGGCTAGTCTGGTCTTGGGTGAAAACAATGAGTTTTGGGCTGAAGACAATGTCTCCAAAAGGTCATATTTTGCATGATTGAGTTAAGGTCCGAATTGACAATAGTATGGACAGTATGTAGATGCGGCTAGCTTGGCAGTTTAAGCACTTAGCTCGCCAGGGTGCCCTCTCGGGGCAGAGGTCTCTTTGTTTTAATAATGAAGGTGTTTGTTTTGGGAGGTCCCCTAAAGCAGATCTGGCAGTTTCTGGCTTGCTTTGGTGTAAACAAATGTGACTCAGCAGATAATAGCCATGCCTAGCTTCGCGCTTGTTCAGTGGCCTCACAAACACTTGGCTGGTGGCAGAGCAGGGCCGAATTATGATATCCAAATGATATCTAAGGTTACCAAAGGCCAGGCCAGTTCACAGTGATAACATACTGAATACAGAGCAGTAATTGATTCTTAACTCTAGGTTACAAATCCATAACTGCAGTACTGAGTCCCAGCCATTATTTATAAGAAATAAAATTTATTTATAATAAAGAGCATGTTTAGAACTGTCTGCACAGGAACTTTTTGTTGTTCTCCCAAGGCAAAAGACAGATTTCAGTGTTTTAGCCTACCTTTGGGCTGTCAGAACTGGAAATCAGCCATTGTTTCCTTGTCTCTGTGTGCATTGCTAGGTATGATCTGATACTTCTATTGTTGTTGTTATTCTATGCCTTAAAGTCCAAATTATGGGGACCCGCTCATAGCATTTTCTTGGCAAGATCTATTCAGAGGATTGCCATAGCCTTCTTCTAAATTTAGGAGAGTGTGACTTGCCCAAAGTCACGCTGTGAGTTTCCTTAGGTGAGTGGGAATTACACCCATGGTCATCTAGAGTTCCAGTCCAACACTCAAACCACTATACCATGCTGGCTCTTATATCTGCATGCCTATCAGTGATTCACTGAGTCTCATCTTGAAACTGAAACTAGCTGCAGACCTCATGGCCAGAACATCGGACCTAATTCTGAGACTTTTCTGTTTCTTTCTCCATTTCCCCTCTCTTTTTTTGTGCCACTTAGCCTGATGAAGAGTACTGGACAACTCAAAAGCTTACACACCTTTGTGGTGTTTTGATTGATTATGGTGTTAGGCAGCTATGGATTTCTTATCTGCTCATAGACAATCAGAGCTGTCTCATATTTTTTTTAAAGAACTGGTACTAAACAGTCTTTACCAACGCTTAACATGACCATTAACTTGAAATTAAGGCCAACGTACCGTCAAAGAAAAGCAAGCCTTTTGCAGTCAAGAAAAATGTTGTTTGGAAGTGAGTTGTGCTTCCACAGAACCCTCATGAAAGTGGAAAAATTGTGAATAACTCCCACCCCAACGATTCCCCTCTAGAGGTCCTTCTCCTATTTCTTTGTCTCTGACCCCAGTGTTCAGGGATGGGGGAGAAAAATAAAACACAGTAAAAGGCTTACCAGCACTTTCCCCTCAAAGAGAGAAGAGCACAGTTCTTCCCTTCTAGTTACTTCTGGTGGCCATCTTGAAAAGGGATGGGTAAGAGCAGCAGCCATTACACAACAGAAAGTGCAGCCACATGAGAGAGAGGACATATGTCCAGCAGAGGGAAGGTGACTTTGCTCACCCAAAAAGAAAAAAACAACAACCATACATTTTAAATACAAGCTTGGCAAACCTAGGGTGAGTAATACAAGGGATGGGAGGCAGCGGCGGCAAGCATGTGGCCTATGAATAATTAAATTTGTGAAGGTCAACCTGCAAATGTAGAGGGAGGACTGTATATTCATAAATCTTGTTACTGAGCTGAAATTGATAGAATTGAATTGTGTTTCATATGCTTGTTAAGGACATTTGTAATCATTACACCTGGCCCAGCTCACTTTGGCCCACTAAATTGGTCCACAACTCTGCCCCTAGGCCCCACTGAAATCTGGAAAGTGTCATTCAAGACCCTTCATATTTCAGAAGTTTTCCCTAGGCTATAAAACTGCTCCTCATTCTTCTCATTAAGAGACAGGTATACCTCAGTTAACAAAATAGATGTGTTCCAAGGTTCCCACACAGGAAAAAAAAAAGAGCAATTTAACATTTCAGCAAATGTTTTATTGAAAACTAATAATATTAATGTGTGAAATGAAACAACCAGGTCAGGTAAGCCTTGCATAAGTAACCAAAGAACATTTTCAGAGACCACTTAAAATCTTCTTTCCAAATGCATCCTGGGATGATTTTTTTTTCTTTCAACAGCCTCCATTTTTCTTATGATTTCCATTTTGGAAATCTACAACCATCTACAACCAAAGTTGTAGATCTATGTTTTTTCAACATGTTAGGGTACCCAGAGAGGCAAGCTAATCTGCTTTCTCCTTTTCTTTTTGTTTTCCTCTTCACACATGCCTAGTAAATTATTCTAGAGGCTGCTGTTTACCTTGCCAGTTGTAGGTAAGCACACACAACTACAGTAAGATCACCTAGAATAGAATCCCATTCTTTTCTAGGTCAAGTTTAATTACATTGTTCTTCCAGCCAGCCATAGGGAGTGTTGCTGATTTGGGGTGAGCCGAGCTCCCAAAAAAAGGCTTTGTAAAAAGGAGCTTCTTTGTCAGAGGCCTTGTAAACTGAGACATAGCTGCACAGTGTATAAGCCTAGGCCTTGGAATGTAAAAACCACATATTTCGCAGCAGAGTGGCAAGGACTATCTGTCATCTTTCAGAACTGAGTCCTCAACAAAAGACAAATAAGAGAAACAATTGTTAGCAGCAGTTGTTAGCATCAGTTGAAGGCTAGAAAAAAAAGGAAGTGTTAGATCTGACTTACAGGGCTGGCAACCAACAATCCAACAGAGTCCACAAACTGATTGATTGATTGATTGATTGATTGATTGATTGATTGATTGATTGATTAAAAAATCCACATAAAAAGTCAATGATCCAGAATGTATATGGTTTTGTAATAATACTATAGGCATGGTATTAATGGAAAGATCAGTCTGACATAAATCTTTGCACTAGTAGAAGACTGATGACAATTGGTTTAAACAAGTCAAATCTTGGAGAGAGGCCGGATGCATTTCAACACAAATGTCTTCATCACTGGCCAGAACTGAAGTCTTTTACTTCCAAAACATTTTCAGCAATGTATCTATGACTGGTATTTTGAGTCACTCTTTCCCCTCATTCCTTTTTTGACAGAAAGTACTGCACTAAAAATGGAGGACTTTGTGTGTGAATATTCACATTCCACTCTTTTTAAATTTCACTGTTCACCTGCTATATATGCTGAATGTTTACATCTTCTACTAGAACACATAGCCCAGACATCTTTGGAAATTAGGTACAAGTACATTTGCATCTCAAAACAGGTCAAGCTAAATCAATTCTACATAAATTATGTTTGTTAGACACAGAGATGTTAAAGGCCTGAGGGTGCAATCTGTGAAATTAGGCATGCTTCAACACCCTTCTTAAATTGAAAGGTAACAGTGCAGGATTGTGTAGGAAATAAAAGAAAGAGTGCTGATTGGGAAAAGTTTAACGGCACACTTTTTCCACCCATTGGAATCAGTGCTAAATATATTAATTCTCCAAATTAATATGTAGAACATTATTTTCAAGTATTAATAATGTAAATAACAGAAAGTATTGTATTTTAGATTGTAAGACCATTGGTATGGGGACCTGCTTTATTTTTTTTTTATAAAAAAGATGTATGCTACTACATACATACAACTACAGTCCTGTCAGTTTGACATGCATCCGTGTAAGGAAAGGTTCTAGAACAGATAATAAAACATTTTGTCTGTGAACACTTAGAAAGGACTGCTGCAATACCTAAGAGCCAATGTGGGTTTCTCAAAAACAAGATATGCCAAACCAATCTAATATCTTCTTTTGATTAAGTTCCAAACCTGGTAGATCAAAAGAATCCTGATAAATTATTAATTTCAATGAGACTTTTGGCAAGATTCCCATATAATACTTTTGCAGGCATACTGGTGAACTGTAGGCTACATAGTGCTATTGGTAGGTGGATTGTAATTCACTGACAGACTAAACCCAGAGACTATTCATCAATGGTTGTTCTTCATCCTGGAGAGAAGAGACTAGTGGGATTGATTCAAGGTTCTATCCTGAATCTGGAGTTCTTTAACATCTTTCTATTTTTTATTAATTTTTATATATCAGACAATCAACTATTACATTAGCATTCAAGTGTTTCCAAAAAAATTCCATAAAATGTAAAATAACTGTGTTTTGTTCATATTCACATTTCTATATTTTCCATATTTTGTATTCCCCTTTCTCCCCAATCTACTTGTAACTCTATTAATACTCACTTTTGATTATACATATAGTTTTCCCCTTCCCCTTCCCCTCCCACTCCTACTCACCCTACTTTCATTCTCCCCTCCCTACCCACCCTATTATCCTCATTTCACATTTTCCTCAAGTCCAAAACTGATAGTGAATTTATTTAAACTAAACCTCCATATTGTGAATTATCTTTTTGTTGTCATATTCTTACACCAATCTTTACCTACCTAATACTCATATGTAGATTTGCCTTAACATCTTTCTAAATGACTTAGATGATGCAATAGAAGGTATGCTTATCAAATTTGCAGATGACATCAAATTAGAAGGGGGAGCTTACGCCAGAGGACAGAATCAGGATTCAAGATCATCTTAACAGATTGCCAAACTAGATAATACTGACAAAATGAACCCCTGGGGATAAACGTAAAGTACTACATATTGGAAATCTAAATACCCTAAAGGCACCAAGTCCTGCGTGATCTTGGAAGCCCAGCAGGGTCAGCCCTGGTTAGTACTTGAATGGCAGACCACCAATGAATACCAGGTGCTGTAGATTACATTTCAGAAGAAGGAACTGGGAAACTCACCTCTGAGTATTTCCCAGTTCCTTCTATTGTATCATCTAGAAAGATGTTAAGACAGATTAATGGGGTCACCATAAGTTAACAGGTGACTTGAAGACACATGCATACATACATATACATGCTACATATAGCAAGAAAAAAAATCATATGCAAAAATATAGGATAGGTGACACCTGGCTTGGCAGCAAGGCATGCAAAAAAGGATCTAGGGATTTTAATAGACTGGAGGTTAAATGTGAATCAGTCGTGAAATGCAATGGCAAAAAAGCCAGTGTTACTGGCAAGCTGGAATGTGACCAGAGGAGGGTGGTAAAAATGTCTGCAAGCCAAGTCTATGGAGAATGGCTGAAGGAGTTTGTTATGTTTAGCCTGGAGAAGAGAAAGTTGAGAGGGGATATAATACCCTTTAGCTGTCTGAAAGCTGTTTGTTTGTCTGTTTGTTTGTTTTGGGGAGGAGACAGAGTGAGCTTGCTTTGTGCTGTTCCAGAAGATAGCACCCAAACCAATGGATTCAGACTAGAAGAAAGGATTTTCCGTCTAACCATTAGGAAGAGCTTCCTGATGGTAGGAGGTGTTTGACAGTGAAATAGACTGTCTTGGAAGGCATGCAACTGTACTTCCTTGGACAATTTTAAACAGATGTTGGATGGCTTCCTCTCAGAAATGCTTTAGTTGAGAATTCCTATCCAGCAGTAAGCTGGGGCCTTTCCGCATTACATAACTATTGCACTGTGTTTCCATTTTCCATGGCTGCCTCCTATGGAATCCTGGGGTTTCTAGTCTTGGGAGGTACGGCTGAGAATTCTAAATATCCCTCCTTAAACTGCAAATCCCATGGTGGTGATATAGTGCAGAAAGGCCCTGGGAGTCCATAGCCTCTGAAGTACCTTCCAACTTCATAATTCAATGAAAATCTTTTCTGTTTGTCTCAAAAAGGTATATATATTTGTGTTCTGAAGAGAAAATAACAGAAACTACAGCAGTAGTAATGAGAAGAGAAAACCGCTAAAATACACTAAATTATAATTTAAGCAGCCCAATCTATTTGATAACTTTGCAGCAGTGCGCATAAAAACCACAGTTAAAGACTTATAACCAAAATATGTTGAATTCAATACACTGTAGTTTAATGCATCTTAGAGGATTTTTCTGCATGTTCTTGTATTTCTTGAATACCAGCCCTCAATGCCACATGAAAAACAACTTCCACCAAAATAATTAGAAACACAATTCCACTCCATCTTCCCAACTCACCATAGAACAGGGGAAGAATGGGACTGCGACGATACTTGTGCATGATGTCTTCATGGTCCCATCCTTCCCTTATCCCCAGGTGGCACAATCACACTGCAAATCATTGATAGGTTTTCCCCATCAATGACCAGTAATCATACCACTCCCCTGCTGTGTGCCAGCACTTACCTTGTCTGCAGAGGTCCTGGAACTTCAATGGCTGCACTTCCTGCCCCAGAGCAGCCTGGGACAGTATCTGACTGCAATGCAGCAGGAAGAGGCATGGCCATCATGCTTCCTGGATCACGCAGGCAGCTGGTGCGGAGGGGAGCACTCCATCACACTCCCCTCCTGGGACAGCCACTGCTGCCATCACCAGATGCCACCAGAACAAAGGTGGAAAGAGTCTGAGTCTACAGCCCTTTCCACACCTTACCTTATCCTATCGCCCTGTAGTTGCAATCCCAGCAGTGTTTCTGCTGGAAAGGGAGCATGACAGGAATTCTCCCCTCTGCACCAGACCGGCACCCTGCAGAAGGGAGAGCAAGGAACATGCTTCTTTCTGCAGCACAGCCAGGCTCTTCCCACTCTGTGCTGGGGCAGGAAGTGCCTCCATCGGCCTTTTGGGCCTTCCACAGGGCATGTAAGTGTGGAAGCACCATGCGATCAAGGTCATTGACAGAGAACTCCACCAATGGTTTGCCCTGCTATCGTGCTGGCTGGCAAAAGGAGAAGAAGAGGACCATGATGACATCTTGCAGAAGCATCATCACAGTCCTGGTCCTCTCACATCCCCGTGCTGGGACACCATGTCCATGTGGAAAGGGCCTACTTGTCAACTCACCCCCCCACCCAAAATGTGCTTGTTTGAAGATTTTGGCCACTGTAATTAATAGGATGTCGTGCCAGTGGCAAAGTCAGAATACCAAAGCTGAGGCACTGAAGAAAAGAAGAATAATATATAGAGTTGATCTTACCATAAAGCACTGTAAGGCATCCACCTCAAGCAGCAGATGATGGAAAGCAAGGAGTGGCTGTAAGCTTTTGAGCTTTGTGTTCCATGCAGCTTGTCCTACACTGCCTAAATTAGCCTACCAAGCACAGGTATGGCAAAAGTTTCTGACCCATCACTAATACCAAAGTAAAATTCAGTTTTATACAGAAAATGAGCAAAAAGTTTTCAGTCAGTTCTGGGGGTATAGCTACTGGGGCACAAAATGAAGGTATAGACCCCAATTAAGAATTTTTCAGCTTCAAATGAAATTTTCTATCTGTTCCGAAATCTGTTCCCAAATCCCTAGCATTGCAGAGCATGAAACATTGTCTATTGCTGTGTTCATGTTCCCTTAGTAACTGTGTCTGCCCTTCTTTTTGTGTGCTTAAGCACTATTCTAAATGCTCACCTGAAGTTCTTTAAGTAACTGGGATGCTAGAAATTTGAGGATTGAAGGAATATGTTTTGAGGCAGAATTTTATTTGGGGGGAGGAGTGGCCTCACACATATTCCACATGCTCTCCTGGCAGTTCCACTGTTATGACAGCACATTCCACTCAATACTGAAGCCCACCTTGCAAAACGCTTTCCCTTGAGATTCTGGAAGACACTGGCTTGGACTTTTCCCTTGTGACCCCTGTGACTTGACTAGTGAGAGGAAATAACTGAAGGAAACCAAGCAAATTTAGGAACACCGGATTACATTCTGTGTGGAAAACATTGCAAATACTGCTTTCTAGACTGATGCAGCAGATATATGAAACCACTTGTTAAGCATGGAATTGGCAATCTGTGCTTTCAACAGGATTTTTTTTTAAGGGAAGGAAGTATTAAATCTAAGCCAGAAAGAGAGCTGAATTTCCCAGACTGACACAATGTAAAGCAAGGGTGTAGGTATTAAAAGGACAAAATGAGGGCATTCCCTTCCAGTAAGAATTCTGCTCCCCCAATGCAATTTGCCATCAGTTCCCAAATTTCTAGCATTTTGGTAACATAATACTTCAGTTAGACACTTTTTTAAAAGGTTGGCATACTATTACATATTCACAATGTCATAGTCTTGACTTACAACCTTGTAACTCCTTTGTATTTGCATTTATGATTGTGGTACCATTGTCATGACTGCAAATGTCCGGAAACTCACCTTAGGTACCAGCCAGCCATCTCTAGTGAGGGAGTTCTGTGGTGCTGGCTGGCAGGGCACTGCAGGATGCCATGACAAAGCCCCTTCTCCTTGAGCAATGGTTCAGTTGCAACTTTTCATTGTATCATCTCTCCCTGGTACGAGGGGGGTGAGTCATATCATCTTGCAGCCCCCCCCACATCACCTGAGAATATCCTCCCTCAGGGTGACTGACTGGCTTTTAAGTGGGTTTCAGAGATTGGATCAAGAAATATTGTAGCATTGCTACAATATTATAACTACATCTCTGATTCAAAATCTCAGTTATGCTTTAGGTATCCAAAGAAAAGGGGCAGGAAGTTACCAAGAGCATGTGAACACAGCAAATATAAGACATCAGTGTTTCATTCTCTGCAGTTTAGAAATTTGGAGGCCGAACCAAAATTTCATTTGTGGGGCAGAATTTTTATTTAGAGATGCTTTTTTTGTCCCCTTCGCTAAACCACACCCCTGAAATTATGATTAAATTAAACCAATTTATCAAGGGTCAAAACACAGCACAAAGCAGCAAAGCTGTATTTTAAAAAGCAATCTGTTCATATTCTCTCTCACACACAAACACATGAGAAAACAGAAATGTTCAACTATTATGGCAAGATATTTTGGCTTACATGCATGCACACAGAAAAACAGCTTGATGAAAAACATTTACTATGAAATTGCTTGTGGAAAAAAGATCAATAATTGTTGAAAGACTGACAAATGGAAGGGGGATGTCTTCAGAAATGACAAACGTATCTGCAGTGCAGATGGGTGGGAGTCTCAAATTTGTTGATAAAAGCTGAAGCATCCTTCAGAAGATGAACAAGAAGTAGGGAAGCTGATAATAAAAGGGTTCCCCCATGCAAGATGCTTAATTAACTCTTTTAATGAAATGAAATGGTTGTTGTCAACTGAGAATTTTACTCCTACAGCTGTGAAAAAACTGTTGAAGCACCTGATGTTTCTATCATCAATGCACCCAAAGGAAAAAAAATGGATGCCATAGAATTGCCAACTGTAAACAGACACCATTCTTTGCCACTACTGATGGAAAATAATTCCATTGGTTTTGAGATTCTAAATTAAGTTATCCATTTTGTTCCTGTCAAGATTTAGTCCAGGGCAAAGCGCACCTTGCTTCAGATACTGGCATATTAGGGACACGCAATGCATTTTAGAGAGATCAAATGCACTCAAAATCATGTGTACATTTTAAAAAGATGAATAGATTTATATGAATACAGCTGAAAAATATGTAGAAGAATGCTTTCATTATTAGACAAAATGCTAGAGATGGAAAGAAATTTTGTTGGATTTGATAGTATTGATGAAAGTAGCATTTTTTTTCCCCTCCTTCCAATACTTGCTATGAGAAAAGACATACTTCATCTATAGCATTTATGAGATTAGAAGGCATATCCATGGAATAAAATGTACACGAAACCATGTGCGTATTTTGAAATGTGAATGGCTAAAAAACACATAATTGAAAAAATTACAGAAATGCACTTTATCTAAAAATTTGTTAAACCATGCAAATTCCAGTGCTTAAAGAAAACATGAAGTATCACAACCTAATACAAAACAGGGATGGGAAGAAAAAGCAGATGGTCTTTGGAGAAACTCGATAAAACCTGAGAAAGGTTCACATCCCTAGAAATGGATACAAAAATGAGGATATTGGGAAAATGTGGATGAAAAGTGCATATGAATGGCCATGTGGGCAAACAGAGAATGGAAAGAATCTGCAGGAGAGCTTTGGAGAAAGATAAGGCCATTTCCACACAGGGTATTTGAAACAGTGCAGTCTGTCCTCCAGGGAGGATGTCAGCACCTGGGAGCAGACTGAGTCTGGACTACTTAATGTAGATCCTCACCTCAACTCGCTCCAGAACGACCCTAAGTGGTCGTCCACCGTGCTTTTGAAAGACCGGAAAAATCAGGTCTTTCAAAAGCACGGAGTGTGCCACTGCGAGCCTGCTCCCTTGTGCAGATTTGCAGGCTCGCACCAATGCGAACCTGTGATCTGCCGGGGGCGGGCTTTAGGCTGGCGAGCTTCAGCAGTTGGTTGAGACCCTTGACCAACTGGAAGCTGCCATTTTCGATGCCGGAGCAGTGCAGAGCGACGAGCACACACTGCTCCGGAGCAACCTAGACCGGACCAGGAGCCAGAAGATCTGGTAAGTAGCGGCACAGGGCAATTCCTTTGCCCCGTGCGGAAATGGCCTAAGAGCCAAGATCCTAGATCAGCTATTTCATTAAGTATACTTAACATCACCTCGCCTGACATTCCCCCATCCTGGTTTACTGGACAGCAGCAACTGTAAGCAACAGATGTCTGTTCTTCTGTCAACAGAGGTGCAATATACTGATGTCTCTTCTCCCTTCCCTCCAGCAATCCTGTTGTGGTTACTGTGTGCCTTCAGTCAATTTCAACTTATGGCGACCCTAAGATAACCTTAAGAGAGAGGTTTTTTGGCAAGATTTACTCAGGGCGGGTTGCCTTTGCCTTCCTTTGACCCTGAGAGAATGTGACTTGCCCAAGATGGGCTTCCATGGCTGAGCAGAAATTCAAACCTTAGTCTTCAGACTCATAGTCCAACACTCAACCCACTATAACAAACTGGCTCTCCAGCAATCTCTGATGTCGCAATCAGAATCAGAGTCCCTCTTGCAATTCCTCCTTGCACCAGAGATTGCTGACAGGAGGGGGATGGAAATGTCAGGATGCTATTCTCTGACTTTAAGGAGAACAGACCTCCATTGCTTGTTGTGGATGTTGTCCAGTAAAGCAAGATTAGCAGACTTTTATGATCATAGCAATAGTGCCACAATCATGAGTATGCAAGGACTGTGAAAATGAATCAGCATCCATACCTGCAATGGTGAATTCCAGGGAACAAAATTGAGACTAGCAGTTTCACATCATCCTAATGGTAGCATATGGAAACAGAGAGTTCCCCTTCTGATGGCTGTTCATTGGAAAACATTGGCGTGAAATGCAAAAAATCATAGCCTGATGATCAGTACTAACCACATCACAAGAAGAAAAAATAACCTAGTCCAGCCATTCTCAGTGTAAGGTTGCTGACTCTGGGTACCCTCCATGGATGCTGTTTCCAAATTAACACATAGGTCCTGATCAGCTTGGGGAAGCGGGGGGGGCATATTTGGGAGTTAGGCAGAGTGATCTCTGCAGCTGCTCACCCTCTTCTCCCAAGGGACAAGAAGGGATTGAGGGAGGAATAAGTGTAGTGCAACCCACACACATTTGCTGTTTAAACTCTGTAAGTTGTCAGAGATAGCAACCTTTGCATGCTTTTAATCAGTAATTGTGGTGGCTTCTTCTTTGCTTGCTTTATCACACCCATCCTCTTCCTGGATCACTCTAACCTCCTGTGTTTTTCTCTTTCTTCTCTTTCTTGCCTGCAATAGACCATGTATTTGATTGTGCACAGGCTTTAGCAAATAAGCTGCTTTAATATGTTTTTACAATAAAGGCTAAGCTCGTTTATTTTTTCAGTTAGTGCAGAGGCCGAGAGGCAATTGTTGCTCAGCTTCTGTTTTTTCAATCTTATTACTCTGCTACTTCTCACATTTCCCAACACAAGTAAGTTGCAGTGAGGATTTGCAACACGGAACAGAAGAAGACAGACAGGCACCACAGAACTGCTACCACTGCTCCTCACATCATGCTGTGGTCCCTATTTCAGTGTTTCCTGAGATCACTTCCTCCCTTTGGCTCCTTATAGGTCCAGTCTTGATCCTGTAACACCAGGTAAGCTCTTCTGTAATATAGTACCACTAATGTCAAGCTGAAACTCCTCCTCCAAGAGCAGTGACAAGCCACTGAAGCTTTCAGAAATCCTGTAGAGTCTCATCAGCCAGTTTCTGTTTAAATACTTCTTTCTTGATACTGCCAGACCGTTGAAAACCATTTGAAAATTCTCTAGCGCCACAAGGAACAAGATGCTTTGAACAAAAGCCGTGGTTGTTTTCTTCCCATGGTGCTTTTGAAAGCTCATCTTTGACAGATTTTGCTCCTGAAGGATGAATGTTATAATGGAAGTTACACAAAAAGAATGTAATAACAAAGGGGACAATGGGTACTAGAGGGAAGCACGTTACTTTGATATCTCTAAAACAAACATACATACATCTGCGCGCACACACACACACAACCAGAACCTTCCAGATTTTTTCAAAAAATGAACTAGGTTCAATGCACATGGGATGCACTCTTAATTTGGTTGGTTTCCAGGGAGGAAAATTAGTTTACATATACACATACTGAGACAATAATGAATCCTGAATTTAATATGTCACACAGTTGCTAAAGCTACAAATTATACATTTGTACCGCCCCATAAACCATAGCAAGTCCTATATAAGAAATAAAGTGAAATTTCTTCTTGAAATAAATATTTACTGGAAATGTTCATATAACTAAACTCTACCTCTCCCATCACACTGCTAAACCTGATGGACACTATTTATTTCTAACTTCTCATTCTCTGCCAGGAAAGTGGTTGTATTTATTTATTTGTATCTGAGAGTTTCACCCACTCTTTTTTATTCAACTTATCTTCAAGACCACTCACAACAGATTGCAGTACAAAGCAAAGCAAAACAAGTGGAACAATAGCATTATAACAGTGTAGTGTGGAAAGATCTACCATGCAAGCTTTCAAAGTGCCATTGGCTTCTTTATTAGGCAAACAATGTTTTAAAAAAATTGCACAGGAGAAGAAAAGTGACGGTGTTACATTCACAGACCTACATTTTGTATCAGATGTTGTATCTGTTGTATTTCAGTGCAGTCAGAGTTCACTTCTCTCTTCACTATGTGAAGACTGAGAAAAAGGACAGTAACTCTATTAGCAGCAGTAAAGTAACATTTCTTGGGATCTAGGGAGTATCTGTCTTTTGTGAAGCCACAGGGCCTTTTCTTAGGGAGAGAACACTGAAATTATCTAGAGGTCTGTGTATTGCTACATCTGGAAAAAACTTCTAGGTACAGTATAGGTAAAACCCAGCCAATTATAGTCTAAAAGAAAAAGTTTTACCTTTGTTGAAGGAAGAAACCTCAAAGAGTTAAATAAGAGTTATCCTCAAAGAGTTAAGATTTTAGACAAATCACCAGACAACTACTAACCCCACATGCTATAACAAAGACAGCAGACTTAGGATAGCAGTGGCTGATATAAAAAGTGCCCAGTCCCAAGCATATGAAATTTTATAGTGTCAACATGACAATGATGATTTCAAAGATTGTATATCCCACCTTTTCCCCCAACTGCAAGCCAGCAATTCAAAATTTCTGATGCTAATTGCTAAAAGTATATATATATATGTGTGTGTGTATAAATTAAAGACGTACAAAAGACACATGATAATCTACACATTATCATTTCATTTGTTATATTAAGCCATTCACAGCAGGATTTGGTGACATACCAGTTACAGGTTGGCAGCTTGCATAGCTGGCTTGTGTAGAGTGTAATGTTTGAACAGAGCCCCTCAAGCCCCTCAAGCCCCTCAGAACTGCCAATCAAGCCCCTCAAAACTGTCCCTCAGAACTGCCAATCAACCACACACACACACCCACATACACAAGACCTATTGTAGTTTTGAAAACATATCCAGTTGCCAGAAAACTGCAGTGCTACAGTGTCATCATTCTCTTTTGCTTCACTCACTGGTGACACCAGTGGTGCTTATGCCTTCACTTGACAAAGTTCCCCATGACATTCTTGCAAAGAAGCTAGTAAGATGTGGACTGGACATGGCTACTGTCAGGTGGATTTGTAACTGGTTGACTGACCATACCCAAAGGGTGGTCACCAATGGTCACCAATGGCAGATTCTCATCCTGGAGAGAAGTGACTAGTGGGGTGCCACAGGGTTCTGTCCTGGGCCCGGTGCTGTTCAATATCTTCATTAATGACTTGGATGAAGGAATAGAGAGCATGCTGATCAAATTTGCAGATGACACCAAATTGGGAGGGGTTGCTAATATGCCTGATGACAGGATCAAAATTCAAAAGGACCTGAACAGATTGGAGAGCTGGGCCAAGGCTAACAAAATGAACTTCAACAGAGAGAAATGTAAGGTCCTACACTTAGGCAGAAAAAATGGTAAGCAGAAATATAGGATGGGGGACACGTGGCTGGCTAACAGTACGTGTGAAAGGGATCTAGGAGTCTTCATAGACCACAAGCTGAACATGAGTCAGCAGTGTGATGCGGCAGCCAAGAAGGCCAACGCAATTCTTGGTTGCATCAATAGAAGTATGGTGTCTAGATCGAGGGAGGTATTGGTACCACTCTATTCTGCATTGGTTAGACCTCATCTTGAATACTGTGTCCAGTTCTGGGCACCCCAATTCAAGAAGGATATGGATAAGCTGGAGCAGGTCCAGAGGAGGGCAACCAAAATGGTGAGGGGCCTGGAAGCCATGCCCTATGAGGACAGACTTAGAGAGCTGGGTATGTTTAGTCTGCAGAAGAGAAGGTTGAGAGGGGACATGATAGCCATGTTTAAATATTTGAAGGGATGTCATGTTGAGGAGGGAGTGGGCTTGTTTTCTCCTGCTCTTGAGACCAGGACAAGGAGCAATGGATGCAAGCTGCAGGAGGGGAGATTCCGCCTGAACCTCAGGAGGAATTTCCTGACAGTCAGGGCTGTCCGGCAGTGGAATGTGCTGCCACAGAGTGTGGTGGAGTCTCCTTCTTTGGAGGTTTTTAAGCGGAGGTTGGATGGCCACTTGACGGGAGTGCTTTGAGGGTTTTCCTGCATGGCAGGGGGTTGGACTGGATGGCCCTTGTGGTCTCTTCCAACTCTACATTTCTATGATTCTATGATTCTATGATTCACTTTCTTCAGGCTGAGGTGGGGCAGAGCACTTTGCCATGCTGTAGCCATATCTCATGTTTGGACCACTTAAAGATTTCACAGGTAGACCAGAGAGGAACCTTACTTTCTGCATTCTGCTGCCTGTGGTTACACACTTCTTCACCTCAGCATGGGCCATTCTAATGGCTAATGGGGTGCTGCTTCACTACAGGAACCTGAAAACCTCAAGGGCTCTTGAGAACTGATGCCATTGCACCAAGACAGACAAGATGGCAGCTTGCCTCCAGTCCTCACCAACAGAGTGTTATCACCGTTTACTAGCCTTACTTTGGAAGATATTAGATATCGTTTGATATCATAATTCGGTCTCATTTTGCCATCCTTAGCCAAGTGTTTGTGAGGCCCCCGAACAAGCACAAAGCTAAGCATGGCCTGTAATTGCTGAACGTTCCTTTCTCCACCTTGGCAAGCCAGACTCAGCCAGATCTTGCTTTAGAAGACCTCCCTAGACAAACACCTCATTAAAGATGCATGTTAGTACAAAGAGCCCCCTGCCCTGAGCAGGTAACTTGACGAGCTAGAAGCTTAGCCACCAAGCAAGCTGCATCTGCATACTGGCCATTCCATTGTTGATTCAGACTTAACTCAATCATGCTAAATTCTGACCTTTCGGAGACATTGTCTCGTGCCCAAAACTCATTGTTCTTTCCAAAGTACAGACTAGCCTACGGTCATATTTTCCCTATAAAAGCCCCCAGTTCCGAGAGCTTCCTCGGATCGCTCTGAACTTCCACCCCGCCTTGCTGCCACTACGTCCGCTGAGCTTTCTCCTCGTTCTCCGTCCGAGACTGTGCATCTATGGACCTCTTCATTGATCTACCCCGGGCTTCAGAAAGGTGTAGTATCTCCCACTTCAACAATCTCTCTCAAAATCCCGCTATACTGCCAACACCTTTATTTTCTATAGTTACTTTGTGAGTGTGTTGCATACACTGTTTGCCTGTATTTAATAAAATCACAGTTAATTTCATATTTTGGTGTGCTTCTTGGCTTGGCCTGACCCCGTAGAGATTGAGTTGCAAGATCCTGCTAAGTTACCCTGCCTCTCGCTATCTTAAGTGAGTGCTCCAGTTAATCTTGGTGTTATTTGTGTTTTGGTTATTTGGGCGTCCCTCCCGGGACTGCCAGCAAACAGGGTAAGAAGAGAGTGCAAATTTTCTTTAGCAACAACTTCCAGAATCTCTTGCCAGCATGTCCATCGATTAGTCCAAAACAGAGGGCTGTAGTCCAAACAGGTAATTTTTCCAGGCTCTGGGAAGAAGTAAGAGTCATGGTGGCTAAGTTCACATATCCATTTACAGAAAGTAGATCTGTATCTACTGGTAGATTTCTGAGTACTTCATACTAAAGATCAGCAAGGATGGAAAACTCCCAGTTGTTTAACAGTTGCAAAATGATTGCCACAGGGACATATCTAAATCATATGGCTGAAAGGAACAGAGCTTATGGAACAAGGAATAGCTTTTTTTTGGAACAAGCATGAGCTCTGTTCAGTTCTAGTCCCTGGAACAAATTTGTAGACTTGCAATTATTGATGGATTTAAGGATTCCAGATTCCACAAGCCCTGAGATTTGCTACTCTTGTTGCACTTTAGCTGATTAATGGTTGATAACCAAATGTATGAAAAGTGTTAAATTAAAAACACTGTATTTTAGGTGATGTATTTTGGAAATTTGATCAGTTATAGCTCTTTTATTCAGAAATGTATACCACGAAGAGATGAACATGCAGATATGGATCAAATTGCTTTTCACCCAGAAAGTAGACTTCAGTAATAATTTGCAAGGAGCTCATTGCCAATTCCCACATTCAACAATAACACTGTAAGGCTTCAGGTCTTATACTGTGCTTCATAGATATGAGGGTCCTAGGAATGTGGTGTTTTAACAATGAACAACTATATCTCTCCTTACTAATATCCAAAAAGAGTAAGAAAAAAAAGTAGGCTTTGAAAATATCTATTAGTGACAGCAGTTAAAATGTACTTGGAACCAAATGTGCAACTTCTATTTTAGGCTTTACCAATTAAAAAAAATGCCCAGGAAATGGCGGATTATTGCTTGTTTTCTAGTTAGTGAGAAGTGTAGATTACATAAAGCTCTGTTCAAAGAAATGAAATAAATGGAATAACACTTGTATTAAATAGTTTATTACATTATCAAGCTTCACAGCTAGCCTACTGATTGAGACAACAAGAATATAGTTCAGGACTAGCAACTGAATTTTTTTGTGCCAGATATTCTACTTTCATAAGAAGCACCATTGAACTTAGAGATAAAAATAAAGTGATAGATTACAAATTAGAGATAATGTGACAAAGTCTTGTCCCATGACTAACTGGTCCTTTTTCAAAAAAGAGAAATCCATTGCACATAGTTCTCCATTATTACAGTTACTCTCTCCCCACCCATACCCCTTAGAAAGAGGGAGCAGGAAAATTATCATTTTCAAAAATGTCCTCAACTGTCACAATATGACTGTGGCCTAGATCAGATGGCTACATAAATCATGGTTAGTATGTCTGGAAATTAATAGCAATGAGCCCTGGATTGTCTTGTTCATACTATCCTCTTGCTTCACATATGAAGGACAATGAAAATTCCCAGTTTGATTTCAAGAATGAAAGACAACCATGTGTTGCATCCAACTTGGACAATTGTAGTGTCAGATTCTAGTTTGTTTAAACTAGCTTTGGATAGAACAAACCATGGTTCTCTGAGTCCACATATAACATGCAACTGTAGTTTCTTCTTAACATGAAAATGGAATCTAGCATTTCTCGCCTTGTCCAAAAGCAGGGGTAAGGAAGAAAAGTGCATGAGTTTGAGATTCACCTTGACTCATTCCCAGCCACACAAACCACAGCTTATACAGTTGTCTGTACTTGACCAGCCCTATCTAAATTATATGGCTAGGATCTCAAGAACTACAAGGTTGCCTGAGGACATGTCCTCAATATTTCTTGGTCACTTCTTATAAAACTTCCTGTGCACTAAACAGCAGCCCAATTTATTTTCTACACTATCATGTATTCTTTGTAATTCTGATAAAATTTTTAAAATAGGGGGAAGGGAGTACTGCAGTGCTTGTTTGATTGAAATCATTGCTGCTGACATACAAATGACACAGTGGGAAAAAATGCATGCCACAGGCTAATTGGGACCATCTCCTAAGCACAGGCCATTTTACAGAGTTAATCATACAAAAAGCATTCATTAATTGGTAATTAAATATCCAGGATGCAAAGGCTGTCAAAACTGGGGAGCTGAAATCATCCGTCACACACTTTAGCCCTCACTTTCAGGATGCATAGTACAACCACTGTGCCAATGAGATGTCAGCATCTCTTTTCATGCAACAGAGAGCTGGCAAAAGACCAGCAACTGATTTAACAAGCAACTGGTGTCTGCTCAATGACACAACATAATTTTTTGGAGCCTCATTCTCTCAAAAGGAGCAGGAAATACAGAATGCAATGTTTCTGTGAATGATTAAGCAAATACATCAAGAGAACACATATTCAGTTGAGTTGACAATACCATAAGGAAAACTGCTTCAAGACAGGAAATTGGTAACTACATTTCCACATTTGATAACCAACCAGGGAATAATGACACCACACACAGAAAGTTGAGTGAAATAAGGACCATTTTATTTGACTTAACCTATTTAAGTTGCATTGGCCTGGAAGTGAAGCAAGAGGGGGAGCAACCTGATAAGCGTCCAGCTGAAGCCAGGCATCAACCCCTGACAACCTCCTCAGGCTTCCCTTGGGCAAAACACTTCAGCCCTGAGGGCAATACAAATATTTTGTTGCTTAGCAGGTGGCAACCCAGGGGACTTCCACTGAAGCCACAGAACTCTACAAGGGAGAGTCTGTATCCCAGGTTACCCTCAAGAATAGCCTCCTTCCCCACCCCTTGGGTTACAGAACCTTAAAGAGAAAGCTTCAGGGTCCTTCCCTACACCAAATGGATGCCAAAGATATACACTGAATTCATATATTCTCCTCCCACTACCTGCCATGGACAAGGTACAAGTGTTTGCTTAGTTGCTTTCCTCCACCAGGCCAGACAACGTGGCCCTCACCACCCCCACTGAAACTTCCCCAGGAACAATAGATACCCCTCTTCCAACAAATGAAAGCCATCATCCCTGTAGAGCTCTGACCACTGGAATACTACATAGGATGAAGGAGAATGTGGCCCAACCCCATGCCCATGGCACCTGGATATAAAACAAAATGGCCACCCAGGCAAAAATTCAAAAAGAGTGTGTGCAGAAAAACAAGAAAGAAAATGGCCAAACCAACAGCCAAAAAATTCAAAAGGTGTGCAAGTAGCAAAACAAAAAGAAAATAGCAGCATCCTCCAGACAACTGTGCAATTCCCAACTGATAGAAGCAGAATGCCTCAGCTCCCAACAATGTATTCAGCCATGCTACCAAACAACTCTAAAGGCACTCAGCCCAATGCCCTCAGACAGTCCAAATCCACAATAAAGCACAACAGCACACACATACACCATGCTTGCCAACCGTTTTACTATAGTCTCCCCATAAACACTACAGCTGACATACACTAGTAAACAGAAAACAAGCCAAGGGGAGGGAAGAAAAAACCCGACATGTACATGCACCTACGCAGCCTAACCACCAGACAAGGTAATGGGGGACACACAAATAAAAAAACAAAAACAAACAAACCATAGCCTGGTAAAGCTAATCCAGATGTAAAGAAACCCCAAAGTTAAAATGGGTCACCACCAAAGCCACCCATTATGACCTAACTGATGATGGCCCCAACTACATCACTAAATTAAATCCCCAGTAGATGAAGGCATATCCCAGAAGTAAGACCCCCCCACACACACACACACACACAAACACACCAAGCAAATAAGTAACAGAACAACATGGGACCCAAGTCCTCATCCTACTTCTGTCAATCAATACAACCCACCCTAACAAATATCCCTAAGCAATAATGTCAGAGACTCTCCCTTGGCAAAGATCCCAAAGAGGCACGTGAGAGGGCAAACAGGCCTTTAATAGCTTCTGACTCCACCCCCATCACATATAGCATTCTGTCATCTTCTGCCAGACACAAAGCCCCCTGGTCTCTCCCATGGAGGGTATCAAACTCTTACCACCACATTGCTGGAGAAAAATTTTGAAAAGGAGGTGAGAAATCTACCCATCGATGGTGTCAATGGAATATATAGATCTGTTAATATTTTACCTCAAGCCTTTTGTTATTACATGAGAAGAATGAGTATCTATCTATTTGAGATAGAGACTGGAATGAGATTTTGCAGGGCACCAAAAAGGACTGCAAGGCAGTTGACATTTTTACTGGTTGTAGCCAATATCCATTCAAAATGCTTGGAATACTTGTGGATTATGATCTTGTTCAATAGTGATGCAAACTCAGTTAATTGACACTTCCTAGAACTTAGAATCAAGACTAGTGTGTGGGAAGGATGTTGAGTCGCACACAAACTTTTGTACTCCCAAATATTCTATTACAGTTCCCAACTCAAAAATATATCAAAATACATTTTTAAAAATGTTGTTTTTTTTAAAAAAAAGAATTTATTGAGAGGTGCTTTTTAAAAGAAAATGCTTTAAAATATTTAAATGGAAAAGTTAATGCAGTTTTTCAAAATGCAGATTTATGCGATATGAGACACGTTTGTAAGTACAGGTATACCTCAGTTAACCAAGTAGATTTGTTTCTGAATGCTAGTTCTTTAATGGAAAAATTGGTACAAGAGGCAGAAACTACACAGAAAAAATAGGGATAGACTACTGAACAATAAAGAAGGAAGAGCAGAAACATACAGCCCACTTGAAGACTTCTTCCAAAATGACATTTCGAAAAATGAATTTTTTCACCAGCCTCCATTTTTCATATGATTTTCATTTTGGTGGCCACATGAATAGATACATGCTTTCTTTAAGATGCTGAGGCAGACTTTGTCTTTCCCTTTTACCTCTCTTTTGCTGTTCAGACAGGCTCAGCATGGGATTCCAGAGGCAGCTGCTATTTACCTTACCCATAGAAGGGAGGCACATAATACAGCAGGATTAGTTACTGTAAAACTGTATATTTTTTTCCAGTTCCAACTCCATTGAATCATTTACTGCAGATGTATTACTGCAATCCAACACTGACAATCTGTGTTTCACCAGCCATTCATCACCATCTTCCCAGTGCTGATCCTGTTTTTTTTAAGAAAACAACACCAAAACCATTTCAGCTAGACAGAGGATGAGGAGAAAAAGAGGAGGCTAGTGCACAAAGATTTCAGTGTGGGAGGCTTTGTTGAGTCAGTTATGCCTAAAATCAGATAAGGGATTAGAAACAGGATGATCTGTCTATTCTTACAAAAAAAACCCACTTTCTTACTATTGTATATAGAAGATCCCTGCAATCTTCTTTTTCCATATTTTCCTCCTTAAGATTTTCATGAAAGGAAAGTCAACAAAGTGTAGTGGCCATTGTGTAAAATTAGGATTGGGAGCACTCCCTGCTAGACATCAAACTCAATAGGTGACCATAAATCAATCATTACACCCCATTTTTTTCAATCCTATGTCAACAGGGCTGTTCTGAAAATAAAATAGCACTATGTATACATCCTTGCGCTCCTTAAGAGAAAAGAGAGAGAGAAAAACAAATGGAAATCAAGTTCCACAATTGGAAAAATTATATCAATACCCCAAGACCCCGGACTGAAGTTGCAGAGGCAAAATCTCTGGAACCAAAAGTCTTAGTGATCAAGATTTACATTTTGTTATCATCCAAGACAATATATATTGCCTACCTATCATTCTAATGAATTTACGTAAATATTATTTGAAAATCATTTTAAACTTGCAGTATGAAAATTTAAATTATAAATTAAATTAAATTATATCTGTCAGGTTGCTAAGCTTCCCTGTCATGGAAAATACTAACCTGTTGAATGTGTATTCTTTGCTAACTGCTACCACGCATGTAACCATTGCTAAAAGGGGCTACTATTTATCTAGGCTTAAGTACTGCTAATTGCTGCTCCATTGTAATCAAAAGGCCACTTGCTTTTACATTGTGTTTCACATTAGGGGGAGCAGAAACAGGCTGGAAAAAACAAAAGTTAGGACTGATGGTGCTAGGATGTCATGAGAACAGAGTGGTGTGGAGATAGGGATAGAGAAAACATGCAGGGGCCCACCTTGGTCAACGATGTGCGGGTTAGTGGAAGGCACCAAACTGGAAAGAAAAGTTGCGAGGCAGGGGGATAGACACATGAAAGGATTTATGGCTTTGGCCAATGAATGCTTTACATACCCAAACTTGTATTGATAACCTATAAAAGATTGTATTGTATGTACCTTTCAGTTTCAGCAATTGCTGTGAAAGGTTGCTGTGTTATTCATGCTTATCCTTAAAAATAAAGTGTTGTCTACCTCAGAGTGAGTTTTGTGGAGTGTGTGTTATCCAGTACATGACATTATCAGACTTATTGGTATCTTTTGATTGTTTTCCAACTAACAGTCAGCTATAAGCTGACTCTCAAATACAAAATAGCCTTACCTGCCAACCATCAAACATTATCAAGTATCACACATCATTACACGTTAGCTATCAAGTATCATTCAAAGTAATCAAGCATGACATATTGGAAGCAGGTATCTGGAATCAAATAAAGACACCAACTTTTCTGAGAATACTTGCAAATATTCAGAAAATCTTTAGGGAATCCTGGTATTAGTCATTCCCACATCTTACAACATTCTTACAACAACTGTATAAGGTAGATCTGTACTGGAGCTTAAGCTGACAGATAGTAGAGGGTTATAGTCTGAGGTATGTGTTTGCAAGCATTGTAATGCACAAGAGAAACCATGATCCTCCTGCTGTTGTTGGATGCCAGTTCTCGTAAGCACCAGTCAGCATGGAGAGTGGTTGAGGATAATAGGAATTGGAGCCCAACAATATCTGGAGAGCCATAGGTACCCCACTCTTGATCTAATGAATACCATCTGCTCTTTGTTTCCCTCTGAATACTCCTGTTGTACTTTAACAGTTAAGAGAAAAACAGGGGAGAATGACAGTGATACTATTGTACTATATCTACGTTAAATAACTTGTTGTGAACGTAACATACCAATGCAGCTTGGCACCTGTCTCAAGACTAGAAGAGGGAGGGAAGTGAAGTTGTGTGTGCATTTGTGTAGCGGCAGAATGGTTTTATGCTTCTGAAAAACAGTGTTGACATTTCTCTTGTGTTTGGAGACAAATGATGAGGTGTTAGTGTCAGTTGAGCACATTCTGTGAAGTCCTCTGCATCACAAATAATGTTGCCTGATGTGAAATGACTAGCAATCTCTACTCCCATCAATAAATGCAGGTCAACAGCATTTGAGGTGTTGTGACAAGGCTGTGTTCAGAAGTTCTTTGGACAAGGTACCCACATCTGTTGTTTGCTTGGCAGGTCAAAGGTGTCATCAAATATGTTTCTTAATGTACTTTAGCAGTTGAAACAGCCCATGTGCTGAATTATAGTCACACTTTTTCTTTACTTAAGGAAGCCGGCAAAAGTACAGTGTGTGCATTAGGGTTTTGGGTTCAAGCTCCAGAATACAAATACCAATAGCTCAAATGAACACAGGAAAACTTGCTTTAAGCATATTGCATTCAAGTTGACCTGTGAGTAGGTATGGTTGAGAACTGCAAATGAACTAATTGTTTGGCTCATTTTGGAGGAAGAACAGCTTTGCAAAATCTACAAATTTTTTCATCGATTCAACAGAAAGAAAAACAAATCAAAGTATAAGTTAAAAGGATATAAGTTTCATTAGCAAATATAGAAAGGTTAATTAATATGTAAATTCAATACAAAATAGATATGGGAGCTACACAAACAAAACCTATCTTGGACAGACTGTTTATTTAACACCATAAAGAGAAGAAGCAAATTCGGAATAAGAACATGACTAGACAGAGTAGCATGTGAGTGCAAAGGAAATCAGGAATTCATCACCAAGTATGGATGTGGGATGATGACAGGGAAATAAACAGATAACCAAGAGGTTTTAATAGCAATGGGGTAAATTTGAGATTTCATGACTGAGACTTGAGGCAGACCTGTACAGAACATTACCAGTTACACAACCACAGGAGGAGACTGGGAACAGAAGCATGAAAATACTTGCTGTCACTGTGTGCCTTCAAGTCATTTCTGACACATGGCAACCTTAAAGCAAACTTATCATGGGGTTTTCTGGAGCTATGTGATGCACCTAAGTCACCTAGTGAGTTTCCATGGCTATGAAAGGAACTGAACCCTGCTCTCCAGGGTTGTAATCCAATGCTCAAACCACTACATCATACTGGCTCTATAAAAATACTGACTGCTGCTAAAACAAGGAAGGAAATTGATCATCTATGTCAGAATACTCATGGATATCGAAGGGCTTCAGAAAACAGTTGAAAATTGTTGGGGAGGGTGTCATGCCCTGCTTCCAGAGCATAAACTCTGACTCAGAGTCTGAAGCAGAGGGCACGCCAGAGGCTGAAACAGAAGGCATGTCAGGGCCTGCTGTACAGAGAGAGGTTACAGTGCCGGAAATAGATCAGGGGATGGTGCCAGCTCCAACAGAGAGTCCTGCCTCTTCAGATACAGAAGAACACTTATCTAGACCCAGCTTCACACAGCACAGGCAGCAAAGAGAGATCCAGCGTCACTCTCAGAATTTATAACTGGCAACAATCAATCAGGGCACAGCTGTGCTAAGCTTTGGATCTTTTTAGCTGGCATCCTTCCCATCCAGGAATTGTCAGAGCTTATCTGACCTGCTACCTTGTGGATGCCTTGACAAATGGTCACTTTGACCTTGGACACTCCCTTGCTGTGAACCCCTGCCAGACTTTGTTTATGTTGGATTTTATTTATGACTCCTTGCTTACTGCCTGGAAGTAAGTAACAAGCTGGGAGATTTACAGTTTGTTTTGTTTGATTTATCAGCTGTGCCAGGACTGGGACAGGACAGAGAGCAAAAGGCAGAGATGGAGGTTTCTGGTTTCTGCATATGCCAGTGCTGCTTAAGGGGTGGTCCCAGAGCCAGTTCTGGTACTTGAACCATTGGATGCTGGCCCTAGGCAAGTCTTCAGTTTGGAATCACCCTTCTTTCTTCTAAGGAAAAGTAAAATCATAGGAAAATCAATGATGGAACTACCACATCAAATGCAATTTGGCCTCACTGGAATCATTTCAAGATGTCAACAATTTCCAATAAAATGTATTCTAAGTGGGTGGTTACTTATATGTTACATTAGCAATAAAAAGAATATTCAGAAATAATTATTTTATAATGTTCAAAATCTGAATTACTCATGCATCAGAGAAGGAGAATCCTAGATGGTGAAGGATCAGTTGAGGACTTATTCTGTGCAGGAAAGAACTATGTGACTTTTTTGTGCAGAAAATGGAATTTTCTGTGTTGTAAATAAGTTTCATGCACAGAACACATTTTCTGAACAGAAAATAATATTTCTATACAAAACGTGTTGTTTAGGTGTTGTGTAATAAACTTTCTGCAGAAAAAAAGAACACACTTTTCCCCCCACAGAGTAGATACCAAATTGTGAGTCAGTTTCAAAAACTGGACGGTTTTTGAAAACTTTCTTGCTGTGAAAAGAAAAACTGCAAAACTGTTTATCTTGCCTCTGAGAATAAAATTTACACTGATTAATAGCCAGAATTCTGTATCAGTTACTTAGTTAAGTATACCTAAGTAACCTCTCCTGGCACGATCCCTCCCAATCCTGATAGAAACATCGTTCAGCTACATTACAATTAGAAAGAGGATAGACCTTCTTCTCCTCAAGCAGCTGATGGCTGGTAAAGTAGGTTGAGAGCTGTTATGATCATGGCAATAATGTCAAAATTGCAACTAAGTGGTGACCATGAATATGAAACAGTTATGGATGTATACATCCATACTTAACTGAGTAGCTGATACAAGATTTGGGCCTATATCCCTGTATTACACTACCTACACCTTATTCCAGTTGTTGGAGATAGAGTGGATACTTCCATACAATGACTGGTCCAGGATCATCCAGGAGGTTTTACGGCTTCACTGGTATTTGAATCTGGGTCTCCTTGATAGTGATCTAATAATGTGACCCTGTGCTATACTACCTTCTGAATAGTCCCACTATTTGCATCTGATATTAGTGTGCAAAATAGCTAAGATGCTATTTGTTACTACTAGCAAAGCCAGTCAGCGTAAACCAGTGGTTCTCAACCTGTGGGTCCCCAGATGTTTTTGGACTTTAGCTCCCAGAAGCCCTGAGCATTGACCATAGTGGCTGGGGCCTCTGGGAGCTGAAGTCCACAAACATCTGGGGACCCACAGGTTGAGAACCACTGGTGTAAACAATTCTAGTCCTTTGTTGAGGTTCTAACTAATTAATTGATTAAATTTCAATAAAGATGTATATAACTAAAACTACCATATGAGTGTTTTTGGGTTTTGTTTTGTTTTTTTGAGATCCTAAAGGAACTTGCACTTTAATGAAAACTGGCCTTCTTTCATCATCTTTCTTTCATCATCATCATCATCATCATCGAGACAAAAACAACATTTACAGATAAATAAACGTTCCGCTCATACTCTCTCACAGATTGAAACATGCTTCTGCCAGTGTATCAGCTATCAGTCATTCTTTCAAGCTAAGTAAAGAGAGATGACAAAGATGAGTATTAACTTTACTGTGAAGTCAGGTGATCATCGTAGTTGGGCATTATGAGAACTTTGTAACTTTAAAAACTGGTTCCTGTGTTGCTGATTTTCCTCTTCCCTCCCCTTCGGTTTTTTCTTTAGGGCTGTGTCCTATAGATTTTAAGCCTGAAAGTAAGCAGTTTCTTCTACTCTGTCGATTGTAAAACACCTTAGGATCGTTCTTTCCTGGAGAGGATAAAACACGCTTTAGTTGATTATGTACCATCCAGATTATAGAGTTAGCTACTGAACAAGATTTCTTGATAAAGAATCATTACCTGTGAATCTGAATCTTCACAGATATTGTTATGAATCTACTCATTTTCTAAGAAATTTTACTTAACAGAACACTGCAATTGGGAGAATTCTCTAATACAGATTCTCCAGCTGATGAGAAAGATTAATATTAAGAGAGACTTAATAAGAGAAGCTTTTCTTTCCAAAGGAATCTCTCTCTCTCTCTCTCTCTCTCTCTCTCTCTCTCTCTCTCATTTAAATACAAAATGATACAAATATAACTGGCCAATTAAAACCTAGGTGGCTATTTCTTTTACCTGTATGTGGACTAAATAACCTAGAAGAAGAAGAAAACAACTATGCCACACCTTACTGCCAAATGAGTAATCAATCCAATGATAAGGATCTTTTTATTGTTGTTGCCTCTTAGAACCAACACAGGACAAACATCTTTATCAGCCTTCCCTACTCTGGTAGCTTACAAATATGTCGAGCTAGAACATCCATCATCCCGATACATCACCCATTATGGCTGGGGATTGTGAGATCTGTAGTCTAACACTCCCAAAAGGCAGCATGCTGAGAAAAGCTGATATATATTCAAGCAAGCTCATTCACTCGTCAATCAAATGCAAATCATTCTGCAGAACTTTTTTTTTGCCATTTTTTTCCTCTAAAAATTGTATTATCAGGATCAGATTCCACTGATGGTTGGGAGAGTTTGTAAAGTACCAACAAATTATCTTTATAGAATTTGAGAATGAGGCCAGTCTGAGGTTTTTAAGCTGCCCCTTCTTCTTGATTATAAAGACATTTTTCATTTTCAAGTTGATATATTAATGTATCATTGATGCCAACATAAGTCGGCAGTGCAGTGACAACTCCTCCAACATTAGCAGCATTGCACTACACAATAATCTACTGAATCTGTGGTTTTCCATGCAACATGAATCTCAATTACAGCCCCCCTAATTGCTGTAAAATGAAGGCAATTGATTATTTCCCACAAGCTTCATTTTCCTCTCCAGCAGAAAGGATCTATTAGGCATTCAACCTTTTACCTATGAAAGAATGAGCTGTTTACATAAATGAGGATTTGACGTTCTCTCTTGAAAAAGCTAGGCAGAGAACAGAACAAAAGATGTTCCCTAGTAATTTTTTATTTCTTCAAATCTGTGCAAGGTGTTACTAGCCTCAAAATGCTGGAATCCTGTTGGTGTCTTCCTATGGAAGCAGGTGGATGTTTTTTGTCCAATTAACAGTGGCCATCTTCATTTCACAGTGGTAGATGTGGGGTGGTGCATGTGTTAACAAGTAAAGATCTGGGCCAAGCTAGGGCTATGACAATCAGGTCTGCTTTGAATCCTCCCTTCCTAGAAAAGCAGCACCCTTCTATATTTTTGCCACCCCTTGGTTCCCTTTCCACATGTATATCTCTCTACTGCTTTCCCTAAATCCACACTCTTATAGATATATAGGGAAAAGCGGGTTTTAGTTTATCCCAATGAATGTGTCACTAGTGGTAGTGTATGTAAGTGATCCAGAGCCAAAAGTCATTTTATGGAAACTGCTCTTTACAAAATTATAATAAAATCTTTATTGAACAAACTGACAATGGAAAAGGTAGTTGACAAATTAAAGATTAGCAAACAGCAACACACTTGTAGCTATAACCCAGCAAACACTTCCCCAACTCTTTCACTCTCTTTCACAATCTTTCTCTCTCTCCTCAGCCTCTCAGATGGATCTCTCTAAACTCTCTCTCCAAATTCTCTCTTCAAAATCCCCTTTCAGCTATTTTTCTATTAGGCTGACTCCCCTCACCTAGCCCCTCCTTCTGGCTAGCCTGGGTTCCATAGTCAGCAACCAATCAATTTAAATCCTCTTGGTTACTAGGGCGGCTCTGTTGCTATGCCACCTCCCACCCCAGGGTTCACCACAGTACCATCACACAAGGTTGCACGAATGTACATATACTTTGTGCATAGATGTGCATTGCACATGCAGACGTGCATGTGTATTTGGTGACACAATGTCACAATCCACCAATGAAGCACTATTTTGCAAGTGCCATGAAACTGCATGAGTGAAAAGTTACATGTTGTCCCCTCGATGTAAGATCTTTTTGCCATATGGCAGTCCTAGGTTTCTTGCTTCTTGCAAAACAGTGGAAAGTTGCAGTCATACAGAGTTCCACATGTTGCTGCATCCATACAGAAGTAGACTTACAATTAGGGATGCAATTCTTAGCTAACATTGTTTTTGAAGGAAGCAATGAGTAAAGTTATCAAGTTTCCTCCCACTACAAAAAAGTTTTCAAAAACTGCAGGTTTCAGAAGGCTGTTCAGTATTCACTACTTATTTTGTGCAAGATTTGCATTTTGGGGGGTATGTGCAGAAAATAGTGTTTTCTGCACAGAAAACAGCATTTTCTGTGCAGAAAAACAATGGTGGGGGCTTGTTATATTTGGGTTATGGAATTTGTAGTCAAAGACAGCTGGAGACACTACATTTGGAGGGCTGTGGGCATGCTGTTACGGAGGGAGAGACTCTTGGGTTAGAGCTTTAAACATGAGCACCAGCACTTTGAATCAGGGCTGGAAGATAATATGCGGCCAAAAGAGCTATTTGATAAGATATGATCTGTTTAAGCACCATCAATCAAAACTAGCTACTGGATTCACCACTCAGTAAAACTTCCTTGCACCATTTTCAGAGTGAGACTTCTGTAGAATAATCTACAAGGAATGTTATTAGAGCATGGCAAACCAATACACTTTCTATCCCTATTTGTTTCATAGAGCTTGCAGCTGGCATGCCAACTAAAGGCACTTTGCACTACAGAAGTCACCAGTCCCTAAAGACTGGGGATATAGAACATGCTGTCATGTTTTCTCTGCTATGACAAGAAGAAGTGTCTCAACAGAGGCCATTTCTGCACTACGCTGTTATAGTGCTATCATTCCACTTTCAACATTCTTGGAGTTTGCAGTTAGGGAGATGTATTTAGAATTCTCAGCCAGAGAGCAATTTGGCCTCAGTAAACTACAAGCCCCAGAATTCAACACGAAGTTGAAAGTGGAATAATAGCACTATAACAGTGTAGTGCGGAAATGGCCAAAGTTCCCACATTTTTAAAAAGATAGAGGAAACACTGTAAGACTTTCTGCATTATGTAATTTTTTTGCTAGGGGAAAAAGACATTCACAGGGCAGTGTATTCAATACAAAATACAGTTTTCTGCACAAATATTTGGGAATACTGAGCTAAAGCCAATGTTTGTTCACAAACAATGGCCCTTTCCTCACGGGGGGGGCCGAAACGGGGCCGCGCACGCAGGGGTGGAGCTTACCCACGAGCGGGTTGCTCCGTCCCTCTGAAGAGCGTGGATCCGCCGTTCCAAACGCCACCGAATTTTGGCGGCTCCCGGCGGCGCCCAAAATGGCGGCTGGCGGCTTCCGGCAGCGCTCCGCCAATTAGGACAGATCACCAGCCGGAAGCCCGCCCCCGGGCAGATCTGCAGGGGAGCGCTGCCGCGTCTCTGCAGTTCTTGACCGGGGGCTGCTACGGGGCAGCGCAGGTAAGTTTTATAAAAACCACTTTGAGGGTGGTTTTTATAAAACTCACAGCGCCACCCCTGGGTCTGCACTAGAACAGTTTGAGGTTTAGAACCTCACTTTTTTTAACTGCTCTAGCGCAGACCCCGGTGAAGAAGACCTCCTGGAGAGGTCGCTCTAGCGTGGGCAATATGCCCATGTGGAAATGGCCAATGTTTCTGCACAGATGAAACAAGACACAGGTATACACTCAAGCCATGAACCTGTTCCTTCTGGGAGTAGAATTCTACCCAGAATTAGTTGAATTTCATCATCCTGAAATGCAAAACCATCTAATCATAGAACCTCTGCCATCTCAGGGTGAAACTTTTGTGTAATGGCCCTTTTCTAGCCCATTATTGAAATCAGGATCCACTTCAGCATTTCCACCAGCTCCAAGTGAGTTGGATGTCAAGGAAAAGTGAAACTAGGGCCATTTCCACATGAGGTATTTAAAACGGTGCTGTGAGATCTCCACGAAGGACGTCTGCACCTTGGAGCGGACTGGGTTCGGACTACTTACCGTACATCCGCACCTCAGTCCACTCCAGAACAACCCCAAGTGGTCCTCCAACATGCTTTTGAAAGACCTGATTTTTCCAGTCTTTCAAAAGCAGGGAACATGCTACTGCGAGCCTGCTCCCTTGTGCAGATTCTCAGGCTCGCACCAATGTGAGCCTGAGATCTGCTGAGGGCAGGCTTTAGGCTGGCGAGCTTCACCAGTTGGACAAGACCCAAGACCAACTGGAAGCCACCATTTTGGATGCCGGAGCAGTGCAGAGCAACGACCACACACTGCTCCTCCTCACCCCGGACCGGACCAGACTGGATCACCAGAAGATCCGGTAAGTAGTGACGCTGGGAAATTCCCATGCCCTGAGCAGAAATGGCCTAGGTGTCATAAACTTTCTGCTACTGCTGTCAGAGAAGGTTTCTCCATGCATCAGTGGGCAGAAATGGATGTTCTAAATGGAATTCCCTTTCATTACCCTTCAGTACTCACTTCAGGACAGGGAAATGAAATGAACAAGACCCATTTGTTTCAGTTTTAACGTCATTCTGAAGCAAAGGTGCATCTCAAGATAGTAGAAGAAAGTTCTAGCTGGTACAGGAGTAGAATACAATCTTCTAGAACTGGGGACAAGGTGGCGCTGACTCATCTTTACTAAGTTTATAGTCTTCTACAAGCCTGCCTAGGCTTTGAGATCTATGGAGAAAGACCTGATCTTAATCCTACCACATATGTTTACTGAGGACATGGAAGTAAGCTTTATTTGTGGCTGCTCCAAGACTGTGGTACTCTCTTCCAAGGGAGGCTAAACTAGGTCTGATTCCTCTTCATTGCCTATTCAGGTGTGTTTTTAATAACTCACTGGTTGTGTAGGGTCATTTCCGCACTACACTCTTATAGCGCGATTATTCCACTTTCAACATTCTATGGAATCCTGGGATTTGCAGTTTCGGGAGGGGCCGGCCAGAAATGGCCTAGGACAGTGTTACCCTGATTTCTGGGGGTCCCAGGAGGGACACCTAAATGCACTCCAAATATCACAAGGTGGGGAATTTAGCTGAGAGCACAAGCTAGCACTACGAGAGGTAGCGAAATCTTTAACCCTATGTTTACGGGGTCAGGCCGCGACAAGAACTAGGCAAGTTGTTCAATTAAACCAGATTTTATTATGATATACACAATTCAGCACACACAGACAGACACACTCACACATTCATACAAGAACTATAGAAGTAGAAAGTGAGGAAACTTGATAGGGATTTTCAGAGGGTTTCTGGGGTGATACTCCACCTGATCCTGCAGTCCGGCAAAAGAGAAGATAGAGATCGAGGCTTGGGTTCGTGGTTTCCCAGCATGTGGAGGCTGAGGGGAGGCTCGCTAGACAGAGCGGCAGCAGTTCGGGATGCAAGGCACAAGCATTCCGACAAGAAGCTCAAACTTAGGATTTGTATAAGGAAGATTGCACTTGGAGGCTAGCCCTCTCCCGAGGAGAACAATAGGGTTTTTAGTGGAGACAAAGCCTCCAAAAGGTCAAAATCAGAGTTGATGAGATTTAGTCAGCATTGCCAATTGTTAAAACAGTATGCAGATGAGGAGTGCTTAGCGTTTGTATAGAGCAAGCAATACGGGGCTGAGAGCCCTTGCATTTGCTTAATGGTCGGCTGTCTCTGGAGGGCACTACTGACTGTGCGACAGATAATTGTTTACTGGCCTAGACCTAGCTTGCATAATTGAGGCCATACAGCCGTGCCTGCCTACACAGGCTCTCCGTGACTCTTTCAGACACGTGGAGTTCATCTTATGGAGTGCCACATGGAAATATTAACCATAACCAATATGAAGTTGTAGATCTCGAGCTCGGGCTAGATAACCACAGTAACAACAGGGTATATAACAGGTATGCACTACCTTTCTTAATTTTATTCATTATTATTTTAATTCTTGTGTTTTTAAGTTTGTATTTCAATATAATAATTTATCTATTTTAACAATATAGCATTGTGTTTTTATTTGTACCTTTTCCAGAACTGCATTGGCAGCAACCTTGCATCCTAGTCCCAGAGGAATATGGATGAATACATCTTTCAAAAAGACTGGTTTGTGGTTAAATGTTTAAATGTTTGGAGACATAAATGGCCAAAGAATTTATGACTCCTCATGGACACCAGTTTCCTTTCTATATGTAGGATTCCCAAAGGACCCCAGCCTACCCTATGTCCTTCCAGCAAGATTGAATCCTCTGCAAGATGTATCAGAGGGCTGAGGTTGCTACATGTTCGAGATAAAAGTATTATGTTGTTCAGAAACCACTGTGTGAAAATGAACAAGGCTTGCTAACTTGGACTCTGCTCTGTCCAAAACAAGCCTTCTTCACCACAATAGCCAAATCAATTTCCATGTATCATATGGATTGAAAACTATAATTAAAATACATTCTTTAAAAAACCCACAGACCTATGGAGGGTAGCAAAACACAACAAACTAGTTTTCTTGATGATACCAGTCCAAAGTATTCCATGATTTTACACTTAACATGGATGTATCAGTACTAGGTAGTTATTCAAAGAATAACTAAAAAATTCATGATGACCAAGATCCTACATCAGAGATGCATTACACATTGATTGCGCTGCACACCTTTTGTGCTGAATGTCAACTTGTACCACTGAATATATAACCCAGGGCACATGTGCATGCACAACAGCCTGCATGTGCCATTCCTCAGCCTTGAATTGGATTCAGACATTCTGCATCAAATGTCCTTCAATTTTTATAGGGGAATTTACATAAGCAATGTTTCACATCCTCTGTTCTTAATGTTCCTATTCATTTACCATCTCAACTGCACTCTGTTGCTCTACCATGGAGTTCAGGGCAGTATATATGGGATTAACCCATTTTATTTTTGCAACAACACTATAGATAGATCATGTTGAATAATAGCAACTTGCCTCGGTACCATTTCAGGAAGTGTGGGCAGAGTATGGCCACGGGACACATACAGCTGCTGAACTCTACTTTTGGGGTCAACGCTATGGGGGGAGGACCAATTTTTTCTTGAAAACTATGCAGAAAATCCCTCCAACGTGTGAATGCATGCAAAAACACCCCCACCTGCCAACCCCTATTACCCCCAAATAGCTCTATCTTCCTCTGTAGTTCCTCTCAAAATTGTGAGACTATATCACTTGCTCATTACTTCATTAAGTTTAGACTTAGTGGAACTTGGAACATCTGCAGGGATGGGTGACCATTTAGGATGGTCCATCCCAGGAGGCTGATGGATCTGGGTGGATTTCTGATGGTTCTTGGGGATTTTCCTGTCATGTTCTGTCAAAGTTCTGGCTGACATCTAGGATGGGGAAATGGCCAGAGTGGTGGGCACACTCCTGAGCATCTCCTCTTATGGAGTTCAACCAAACCAGCCCACTGTACTAGACTCTTCCCCTTCATGGTTCATTAAACAGACCAGAGGGAGACTGGCTGAGTAGGTGAAGATGGTAGTCAACATTCCTTACAACAAGGCAGAGTTCCAGTTTGCCTAAAGGAGTCATCCCTGAATCCTTGTATAATTGTCAGCCAGTGTCTCGCATATCTGTCATGTCTGCAGCCGTGCAGGCAGTTACTCACAAACAGCACAGCTCCTACACACAATGTGAGAATCAGAGAATGTCCAAACAGAAAGGCAGCCAAAAGCAAACAAATCTGAAGGGGCAAATCCAAACCATAGTCCAAACAGACAGAGTTCCAAGACAACCAGATCCACAAGCATAGCACATGGGTTCAGGACCAAAGAGACCAGTTACTGACCCTGGGAGGAAAGGCCAACTGGAACCCTCTTTTATCTATGACTGCTGCTGCCACAGATGTTCCCTCATTAGGGCTTGTTTACTATTTAAATGGGCCAAGCAACACAAGCCCTTCTTTTTCATGGCATCTCTGCTGCAAGGTAGGTGTGTCAGCTATGTCTTCCTCTATTTGTTCCCCTGGCTCAGGCCCTTGTTGTTGTTGTGCATTAACTCCCTCTAGACCAGCTTCTGGGGACACTTCAGCCTGTGGGGAAGCCTGTGCCTCAGAGTCAGAATCCTCTTCCTCGCTGCCACAGTCCCCAAGGCAGGGCATGACAATATCATTATTATGCAAGGTACTAAAGTAGGTGTTTTCCTCCCAGCTCCAGGGTTTCCTGGATTATCTAGATCCATTTCAATCTGGTTTCAGGCCTAATTATGGAACACAGATAGCTTTGGTCACCTCACTGGATAATCTATACCAAGAAATGGACAGAGTGTCCTTGCTGATTTTGCTGGATCTCTCAGTAGATTTAAATATCATCTACCATGGTATCCTTGGCCACCTTACTGGGATGGAACTTGGAGGCACTGTTTTATAGTATGTCTGTTTCTTACTGGAGGGCAAACCCAGTAAGCGGTGTTAGAAGACTTCTGATTGACCTCTTGGCCATTGGTCTGTGGGATCCCTCAGGGCTCTGTTCTGTTTCCCACAGGATTCAATATAATAATAATAATAATAATAATAATAGTAATAATAATCATAACAATAATAATATTTGTATCCCACCTCTCCCCATGGATCGAGGCAGCACAACAATACATTAAATACATTAAAAGCATTAAAAACATAACCAATCCTCCCCACCCACCAACCCATCTAAAACCAACCCCCTAAAACACATTAACTACAATCAACTAACTATTAAAGAACAGCAGGACAGTTGGTGGGAGGCAGTAGAGTACTAGTCTGGGAAAGCCTGTCGGAAGAGAACAGTCTTGACTGCTTTTTAAAGCAGTCAAGACTGGTAGTATGCCGGGTCTCCTCCGGCAGGCCGTTCCATAACCTGGGAGCGATGAAGAGAAGGTCCTCTGGATAACTGCAGCCAACCTAGTTCTGACTGGCTGCAGTAAATTCCTCTCAGAGGACCTTAGTGTGTGGGGCGGATTATATGGGAGAAGGCGATCCCGCAGGTAGGCTGGCCCCAAGCCATCAAGGGCTTTAAAGGTAAGAACCAACACCTTGTACTGTGCCTGGAAACTAATAGGCAGCCAACGTAAGGACTTCAGAATTGGTGTTATGTGGTCAGTTTTAGGTCTACCAGTGACCAGCCTGGCTGCCATATTCTGAACTAATTGAAGTTTCCAGACTAAGCACATGGGTAGCCCTTGTGCAGGAAACCACTGGGAGAAGTCATCTGGAGTTCTGGAGTGCAGTGCCATCAAAATGTAGCTAACACGCAAGCCTACAGCTCTTTTCCAACCTAATCCAAAGGGGCAGTCTCAGTCTTAAACCAATATCTGTCATGAGTAACGGCCTGAATGAAGGTAAACAAATTGAAGCTTAATCCAAATGAGACAGAGGTGCTTCTAAATTAATCAAAAGGCAGATTAGGAATAGGGATTCAGTTTGTATTAGATAGGGCTACACTCCCCCTGAAGATGCAGGTTTGCAGTTTGGGTATACCTCTGGACTCACCTTTGAATGTGAAGGCTCAGGTGCCTGTGGTAGCCAGGAGTGTTTTGGCACAGTTAAACCTTGTACACCAACTGTCCCCATTCCTTCAGATACCAGATCTGGCCATGGTGGTACATGCCTTAGTTACATCCCATTTGGGTTACTTTATGGGGCTGCCTTTGAAGAGTGTTCAGAAACTTAGTAGGAAAAGCTGAAGCCATAGCATTAACCTAGGGCAGTTACAACCTGTTACAACAGCTCAACTGGCTGCCAGTTTGTTTCCAGGTACAAATTCAAAGTGTTGCTTATGACCTATAAAGCCCTATATGGCTCAGGTCCAGGCTACCATTCCCTGTATGCACCTGCTCAGGCCCTGCGATCATAAGGAGAGGTCCTTCTCTTAATTCTGCCACCTTCACAAGTACCATTGGCATGGAGGTAAGAGAGGACATTCTTGGTGGCTGCCCCTAGATTCTGAAACTCCCTTCCCAGGAAAGCCAAAATGCCCGCCTCCCTGTTCTCCTTCCATTCGCAGACAGATCCCTTTTTATTCTGACTAGCTATTACTACAGAAAGTTTTTAAAGAAGCAGTTGAGGTTGCTGTACCATTTTCAACTGAACTGTTTTTTTTTCTTTTAATGGTATTTTGTCAATAGTTAATTCCATTTTAATGTTCACTTTTTCGTATGTTTTTAGCTGTATTTTTTTAAAATTGTATGCCACCTTGAGTCTTAAATTTGAAAGCAAGATGAGATAGAACAACAGCAGTTATTATTGAGAAGGACAGCTGAGGAAAACAGACATTTGGGATTGCTGGAGGGTTTGGCCCATGATAAAGGTCTGAGGGGAAACCAGCCCCTGTCCCTGATGAAATTCTTCATCCCTGCATTAAAGGGAGGGAATTTGAATTTGGCTTAAGGGTAGACTTCTTACCTCACTTCATGTTTGTTCTTGTGAGTATCAAGATGCACCTGTACCTCAGGGCCAATTTTTTTTTCTGCTTTTCATAAATATACTCTATCTTCAGGGTCCTTTGATGCTATTTGGCAGTCCTTTGTCCTGCAGGCAGGCTTCCTTTTTGTCTTCCTTTTTGTCCTCACTGCCATTTAATATATTTGCCTGTGACAACCCCACATGGATTTGCCAGCAACATCACAATGATACATATGATGTCATGTCAAAGACACCCATAGACACAGTCAGCTCAGTGAGGCTTTTGTTTTTTTCAGGAATAAATTCAGATATCAACACAAAAATCTCATATATTCAAAACTGATAATATATTCAGCACCACTCTAATCTGTATCATGGCCACAACTACGTCCATTGTGAAATAATGGCTCCTGGGGACACCTGCATAATTAAATGGTCGAACGCCCAAGTCTTAATAAAACAAGAGTGCAGAATTCTCTGTCTTCTATTACACAAGCACACCTAAAACATTTTCCACCAAGCAGCCTATTCTGACAGGCTTTCATCTCCAAATGCTTGGCATGGCAATTTAAGGCAAAGGCAATATTTGTATTGGTGCTATGAAGTTTGCAAAAAGCATCTATGCCCCGTTATTTTAAAGTAACTTTTCAAAGCAATCCAATGCTCCCAGAAGTAATGGGGAGCAAGAAAGAGATGAATGACACACATGGTATCTTCCTCCTCTTTCAGCCTCTCTGCTGCTTGCGCTTTCTCCCACACCCTCCTGCTTTTCTGCTTTCTCTTGCTGCCTGTGTCTTTTTCACCTAACACTCCCCCTGCAGTAAGCTGCAGAATGGGACACTCTTGTTCCAAAGCCAGCCAGCAGCTGTCACATAGCGGAGGCAGCAAGCAGCCTGAGCAAAGAGTGAGCCCACTCTGTCATTTAGGATGACTCACAGGGAATTGGCGTTTATTCGTCTCTTTCTGGTAGTGGACGGAGCACAACCTCAAAGCTACACTGGACCAGATCAAGGTAAGACAGAGAAGAAATTGCTTCTCTCTCTCTCAATCTCTCTCTCTCATTTAAAGCAGTGTACCTCGGAAGCTTTGAAGGATGGCTAAGAGACTAACACTGGTACTCTCCACCTGGCATGGCATGCCACAAGTAATTCCTCCCTGGCATTAGCCTCTGGGGTGCTATTCTGTAACTATACAAGCAATCCTTCATGACAGCAGGCAGCTTGTAGCTTGACACATCTACCAATTTCCTTAAGTGCAACTTTTTTTCTTAAAGAATGAGCTCCAACAAAAATATGAAAAGACATTCAGCATTCCTAAACATTCATCTCATGAAGTGTCGTGGTATCCAGTTTTAGGGAATACAGTAGACTTGGGGGTCTATTCTGAACACAGCTGTGCATCTCTCCTGATTTAGGACGTAACTGAACTCAAATTCCAGAGTTCAAAGAAGCACTTTGCCCCCTATTCCACATCCCCAGCAATCCAGAGCCTCCCAGGCACAAAATAGATTTCCTGAATTCATGCGGAGTGTTTCGAAAGCTACAGTACTCACTCTCAAGCCATCTGAAAAAGCCCACATAGGAATGATCAGTGCTGTCTAGATATTGATATAAGCCCTGGTAATATGTTTTTAAAAAGAAATAAAAGCCATAAGATGCATCCAGGAGTGCACAGAATTTTATGGGAAATAACACCTCATTATCTTTAGCCATAGGGAACCATTTTATGTTCCTGGATATATTTTTCTTCACTTAGTTTCTTGGGAATCTGGTCTAATGCTGAGACTTTTCTTTCAGTTTGATTTTTGATTTCCAATTAGTACTTTTGTCTTGTTTGTGTTATCACTCTTGTTGAGCTAATGCTTTTGCTACCAGGCAGTGTGTCCCAATGAGTAAAGAAACCCTTCCTGAATTGTATTTGTTACATGCAAAGAGACTGAACACGGACCACAAATAATTTTGATCCTTTCTTCTTAATACATGTTTTGGATCAACAACACTGAATAACTTTCTCAAACTCTAAGAATAGCACATGCAATGCTCTTTTTCACTTTCAACTGCATTTTGCTTCATATCCTGCTTAAATGGAAATGGTTTATTGTTTATATTTTACTTTACTTGGTTCACCTGGACCATTTAGGAACTGTAACAAGTGAAGGGCTCATAAGCAATTAGACAACAGACCAGAGAAGAGCCTGCTTGTAAAATAACTAATGCTGTAGGATTCTATGGTTTGCTGTGCTGATTGTTTCATGTGTTCTGCATGGATTGGTACAAGAATGACTGGGAATGCTAAATGCAGCTATTGGAATAGGTAGTAAATCTGCTGATTGTTGCTGTATTTGAGTACATTTCTGAAATGAACAGCTGTATCTTCCACTAGGGGTAAAGATGGCAGTAACACATCCTCCTGTGTCCATAGGCATGGCAGCATACATGCACACCTACAAGTACTAAAGATGATTCATACTACTGCTCTTGCAAAGCATTTATATATGCATTATGATTTTATTGCTTCAATGCTGTTTTATTATTTTCATGTGCTGAATGGTGCTTTGAAGGTTCTTAGAAGAGCTGTAGATGCCTTGTAATTTTAATTACATTTATTTCAAAACATTTAAATGTGAAGCCCACACGACTTCATAGGCTCAGGGTGGCAATACTATTACAGTGGGCAGATTTTTAAAATGAAGCTTTAAAGACAGATTAAAACTTTCAATTTATCTATAGCTAGCCTAGCTCCAGGCACTAAAGCCAGTCTTGACTCCTTTTTTAAAAAAAAAGGCTCACAGCATTTCCAAAAAAAAGTAATCCAGATATTATTTTGTTGAAAATCCAAGGGAAAAGAGGCCTACAGCTGGGGAGCAATCGCAGAGGAATCTTGCTTGCTAAAAGTGCCTTATTACCAACAGTGTATTCCCTGTGTATCACTGAAATTGCACTTGAATATAAGAGGTGAGGTAGTCTCTTCAAGATTTTACACATAGGTCTTTAGGGCTTTAGACTTCAAAACTAGGCACTGAATTGTGCCTCCTAAGCCTTAGGAAGCCAGAGCAGATGTTTCTGGTGTCTTGACATCCAACAACCATTGTTTTTAAGAGGTAGGCCACAATCTTCTGCAGAAGGACTCAAGAGCCACAGGCATTAATCTGAAGGTTACAACAACTGCTGGAATTATATTGTATAAAAAGTGGTACAGTGTCCTCCTTGAAATAAGATTGTGAAAGCATGGAAGACCTTGGAGTCTGAGGAACAGCACTGCATTCAGGAGCTGCCAAAGACTATAGATTGAAGTAAGTTAACAAGGAATTATTACTTCTCCCGTTTTTGTAATGAAGGTGTAACAAAGTTAGATTCCAAAAGTAATACACCATGGGGATAGTTTGGTATAATAAATAAAAATGTCTACTTACATATAAAAGTTAATTATAATGACATTTAATTTTTTTAAAGAAAAACAAGAAGCAATGCAATTAGTCACAAAAGACTTTTGAAACAGTATTGCAACAAGTTACACCTTTAAAAGTAACTTTCCAAGTTCTGTGTAGGTCTAGGTGATGAAGGACAACTGAAGTATCTGACCTTCTCTACATCTTCTGCCAGAGAACATTGTTTCAGGAATATCTAAATTCATGTGTACTGTATGGGCCTACCATGTAATATACATTGAATGAGACATGGGCTGCAAGAGAAATCAGCGGAAACATGTCTTCTTTGCCTGGTAATATGAAAGATTACTTAGGACTTACCACCATTTCATTTGTGTCTCCCTATCCACATTCATAGAGCCTAAATACCTAAGGACACTTGATCCTGTCTGATCTTGGAAGCTAGGCAGGGTCAACCCTAGTTAGTACCTGGATGGGAGACTGACAATAAATACCAGGTGCTGTATATTTCAGAGGAAGGAACTGGCAAAGCCACCTGAGTATTCCTTGTCAAAAAAAAAAACCTATGTAATTTGTAGATCACTGTAAATCAACAATTGATTTGAAAGCACACCCACACCCATACCCGCCAGTGATGTTAAGTGGAAGAAAGGGAAACACACAACACAGGATAAGAGCCTTTCTGGATCAAAAGAACAATTAGTCTGACTGAGATCTCCTTTCACTGTATTGCTTAGCTCGAGGGAATAGGAGGATGTTTCTTCAGAAGTGACTATTTCAAGGTAGCCCAAGTGGACCAGATTTGCTCACCCTTTGTCTTTCCCAGCTTGGAAGGCAAGAGACAACTGAAATTTTCAGGAGCTGTCATTTAATGGCAGTCTAAATACTTTGAGGTAGAAAGTCCATGCTTGCCCTTTGTCTTTTCCAATGTGAAGCACAGCCTTCTCAAACTGCTGCTCCAAGGCAACCCTGGACTACAGGACAAAGGAACAGACCTTCAGTTGGGCTTTGATGGCCTAGATGGAAGGTTCTATGGGCTGTTAATAGTGCACGGTCTGGAAGTTTTCCACTGCATCCATTAATGGGAATACGTGTCATTGGAGAGACATAGAAAACCAATAACATGATATTGTTCTTTGCACAGTTCTCACATAGTTCTGTTATTAATATGGTTCATAGCTGAACTATAACTATTTAAGAGAAGGAAAGATGACCATCCACTTCACATACATTCTGCCCTTTGCTCTGGAAGTTTATGCTGATTTAGGCCATTTCCACACGAAACAGTTATAGTGCTATTGTTCCACTTTCAACATCCTGTGGAATTCTGGAGTTTGTAGTTTACTGAAGAAAAAGAGATCTCTGGTTGAGAATTCTAAATGTCTCTCCCTCAACTGCAAACCCCAGGATTCCATATGATGTTGAAAGTGGAATAATAGCACTATAACAGTGTAGCGCAGAAATGGCCATAGTCCTTCTAGGCACTTAGAAGGAAGGCATCTACTTAGCTTTAGCAGTGTAACAGCACAGCCTGCACTCAGAACATTCTCTTAATTTCATTTTCCTGTACTGTATTCCCATCCACCCTTTGTAGTGGCATGGCATAACGATTGGTTGATAACTGTCTTTTATCATTTGGGGCAATCCTTTGATAAATGTCACTTCTACCACTGATTGTCATCACCATTTTCATATTCAGCAAGATCAATAGGAGATGTATGTGCAGAGGGGTGGTGGGTTTTCCTGTAGGAAAGATTACAGTTTAGTGATGAGTAGCTTTGAAACACCTACTGATATCTAAGCCATGTGAGCTAATGTCATCCCCATACCAGAGAAAGAAAGAAAATGTTGGGGCCCAGTTATAGTTTGTAAGAGCTTATTTACTTGCTTCAGTTCCATCTTGACCATTTGAATAAGACTTCAGTGTAAATGGCAATGTCTACTTCTGTTTGCCAATGAATAAAATATAAAATCTATTCATAAAGGAATTTGATACCTATCAATGCATTATCAGCTGTTTCCCTCATGGTTCTTTTTACCTCAAAAAGCCAGAGTCTATTGAAATGTAGATGACTCAGTGAGATAACAGTTCATTTGTAACTTGGCAACCAAAGGAGGGGAAAGAGTGTTGCACTAAGACATCACCAGTGCAATCCTATGCTTGTGTTGCTTGTTCTCAGAGACATGAACCCTAGAAAATGCAAGAACTCTAAGGTTGCAATATGATATTATGCTACCTGGAAGTCAACTCCATTATTTCAGCTGTGCTGTTCATTTGCAAGCTGATGAATCTATAATATGAAAGACAATCCTAGCTGTTTTTTCTAATTTATGAAGTCAGAGATAGCATAACAGGATGAATTGCTACTCATCTGTAGAATTTGCTTTCCAATTGATTACCCTGTTTATTTTCCTGTTTGATGTCAAACCTTATTTAATTATATGCATTGAGAAACCCGGGAAAAAATTGAGAAGAATATGTTAGTGAAAAGTTCTGTTCCATTTCTACTCTATCATGACTGGGCCATTCATAATCCATGTTATTTCTACTGACCTTGGTAAATAATTTAAAAGTGGTAGCTGGATAGAGAGTAACAATAGAACTGTGGAGACAGTACATAAGATCTTGAGCATAAGAAAAAGAATTTCTGTGGCATTAATACTCCAAATCCCTTCCTACTTTTTCCAACACTCAGCACTATGGATAACAGAAAAGTAATGTCCTGTTCAAACACTGCTGAAATTGCAGAAAGGGCTGTCAAGAAGGAATTCTGGAATGGAATGTGACTAGCAGCAAAGACCAGCAGATCAGAAAAGAACTTAACAAGAAGGCTGCAGGATCTGGGACAACCCCCAGTGGCAGCAAAAAAGGTGATCCCACAAAATCGGGGTATTAGCTGTATCCTTATATCCCCAACCAGACTTGACAATTGTCAGGTCCTTCAAGTGAAAGTGGAAGGAATGTAAACAGAGAAATCTCTGGTCTGATGCCATACATTTTTTCATGCCCACAACCTGTACACTTAGTCTTCTTCAACTAAGACATTAAGAAAAACAAATATGTTTGGTGGGTTGATGGGTGGATTCCCCAAGGTCCAAGCTGAAACTTCCATGGTCAGTACTGAGTAACACTGTTATCTCTTCCTTGAAATCTACTGCATTTTCCCTCTCTTTATTTGGTTGCTTGAGGAGCCCTCAGATATCCCGGGCAAGGAAGCAGTTGGTATCATACAGCCAAGCTGGAATACAGCTCACTATGACATGACTGGCAATGTGAGCTTTAGCCTTTCCATCATGGAGAGTGTAAGAACTCCAGCTGTAAATTTCATTGATAGACCATAGCATGGAACTTTGAAGACAGAGACCAAGAAAGAAAGGGATGTGATGAATAGTAGTTGGGATCTGATCAATAAGCAACTCCACTTGTTGCTGTTTTGCCCCTCAGGAGAACAGTTTGACAACACAAGTAAGAATACATTAAAAGGTAATGTACTCAACCCTGGGCACCATATTTCAAGAAGAAGATAACCAAAGTAGGAAGGGATTTGGAATACAGTTGTAATGATGATGAAAGAAATGGCATGCAACCAAACAAAGGAAAGTCAAGACTAGTTTAGATTATGCCTAAAGAGGGGGACAAATATAGCTAAGGACTTTTTCTTCATGTACTTCACTATCCCACTTTATGGAGACATGAGCTGTTGAATGGCATAGAAATGTAATGAATGAATAAATAGAAATATCAGATAATATCTGCAATCACTGATTCTGTCTTAAGGAAATACTTATTTGACATGCCTGAAACATAATGAATTTTTTAAAAAAACAGAAAGTGGCACAGGCATTGACTGTCTTTCCTCACACTGCTGACAAAATTAGGGTGACAGGTCTATTGCAAACTAATGCATGTTATATAATAAGCTATTACTTTCTCCCATCTACAAATAAATGCCAGTTTCCAACATTCTTTCACAGTCCAGCATAACCAAGAAACAGAACCCAAGTGAGATCTAGATGAACAGGAAGAACTATACAGATGAAAGTAGACTTAATTCTTAATGGCTGGGACCATCAACACAGAGAGAAATCCTCTCTTTAATGATGTCCCAAAGAAATTTGTGTGTGTGTGTGTAAAATCACTGGTATCCATTCATTCTTAAAGGAAAACAAAAATGCTGCAGGAAGGGAAAAGCAAAGCTTGCTGAGAGATTTTCTCAAGAACAGAAATACAATTTATTTTAGTAATCAAAATATTTAGGAGATATAAAGTATATGTGAGAACAAGCTTGATATAGTGATTTGAGTGTTGGACTAGGAATCTGAGAGACCAAGCTTCAAATACTTGTTTAGCCATGGAAGCCTCCTGGGTGACCTCAGGCAAGTCAGTCTCTCAGCTTTAGATGAAGGCAATGGCCAACCTCCTCTGAATAAATCTTGCCAAGAAAAAACCCTGTGAGGGTCACCACAGCCAGAGTCAACTTGAAGACACACAAGAACAAGAACAAAAATGGTGTATGTAGGCAATCTAATAGATTATTTAAATTGGGCTGATATATTTTCTGGAAGTGATGGGACAGACTAGACATCCAGACCATATCCTCAGCCTCCATGCTGCCAAAGTGTGGTGGCAACAGGAAAAAAAACTCCATTTTCCTATTAAAATAAGTTATGGGAAGTGTGCACCTTGTTTTAAAGCAGACACCTCTTAGAAAAACAAGAACAAATTATCTATTCCACAAATGCTTTATACATAGAGAAATTTTCCCTGACAGAAAGTGTCGCTAGCACAAAAGTTTTCCTAATACAAATTATTGGTGTACACTTTTTTAAATGGAGAACCCAGCAAAATCCATTAATCTGATTACTAAACCCTAGCTGCTGTTTACATTTCATTTTGACTTGGAAGTATACATTAGATAGATTCACATTAAAATGGGAATCAGATGAATTTCTCCTTCATTTCTATCACCAAGTCTGATTCTATTTTCATGAAATAAACATGAAATTTTCAGGTTTACATGAAATATGTTTGTATCTCCTTGTGAATAGTACAGTAAAGAGCAACACTTAGCTATACAATGCATGATAGTCACTTTCAGTTTCACAGTGAATGCAATTCTTTGCAAATTTTATTATTGAAGAAGGCCAATGTGTAACTTAAGCAATATTCTTTCTGCTGCAAGAAAGTCTTTGAAGACTATTTATTCTGCACAAAATTCAAGTGTTATATGTTTATTCATTTTCTGCACAGAATTACTATTTCCTTTGCAGAAAATGCTGTTTCCTGCACAGGCAATGCGATAGTCGATACTTATTCTGTGTAAAATTCACAGATAAGTGATGGGATTGATACAATATTTTTTTTAGCATTTTCTGTGTAGAAAATAACATTTTCTGCACAGAAAATAATATTTGCAAACATAAATATTACTTTCCAAGAAGAAAATGCTTTTTCCTATGCAGAAAATGCACTTACTGCATAGATGAATTTTGTGCAGAATAAATGTCAAAGTATAAAGAGTCTCATCAGTCCAGGATTTTTCTCCTCACGGTTTCCTGATGCTTGAGAAATGCATTCTTTGTCTGTTTTCTGAATATTGTTAAATATTCTTTCCATCCCTAAACAAAACCCAAAAGAAAACCATGAGGTGTTAAGGTGGGCAAACCATTTTTAAATATAGCAGATGTTTGTAAAGATCTTGTACCAACAAAAGACTTCATTCCCATTTGTAATATCCAGAGCCACCGATTCTATATCCCAATCAATATGCCTTATTTCTTTCTCAAGTATGCAGAAATATGAATATTTTTCAGCCTGTCCCACTGGGCTATTCTTATTTAATGCAGAGGAAAATTGCTGTGTTCACTGGGTTATGTCCATTCTCTTTCCTTCAGCATGTGGTATATAACCTTGACCTAAGAAAATGCAGCATCCAGGAATAATCTGCAAACCAGAACAATGAATGTGGCAAGCCTGAGAAACATAATTGCATTTAAAAAAAAAAAAAAAAAAACCTCTGTTAACTTTTGAAAAGGTTTGTTAAAGATGTTCAGAATTCTAGATGCTGGCTGTTTACATTTAGCTATTAACAATGCAGAAATGACCTAAAATATTGTATAATATATACAGTAAAACTTATTTCAAAGAATTTAGAAACCTGTCCATTCATTTGTCCTCTGCTGAGATTAAAGATGCAGCAAACGGTCCAACTGTAATTGAATTAAATCTGAACCTGGACAAGAACAGTGATTATGTTCATCAAGCAAATATGCAAATAGTATCACACATTCCTTTTAATTATTAGCAAGAGTCTTTCTCGAGGGGGCTTTACTAATCAAACATCTGTTGGGTGGCAAATGCAGCTTAAACATCCATCATCCAAAAAGTATCTAGGTGAAACAAAGGACAATTTTGTGATCCAGAAAGATAGTTTTCTTGAGAATCAGGCACTAAATAGTGTCGGCCCATGGCACTTCGTAGCCAATCAGCTTTGAATACATGACAATACCGCTAGGGTCACATGTAACCATTTCTAACTGCAGTTGATACTTCCTAGAGAAGGAAATACTTTTGAACCCTTTTGTGATAATCCACTCAACGAGTGGATACTTGGGGATATTTGGGGGGGGGAATCTCTTGTCTTTTTCGGCTCAGAATTCTAAGACTAGCTTTGACATTATTGTATCTGAATTTTCTACTGCTCTTTAAAAATTCTTTTTTCTTAAAATAGGGATGGACAAATTATCCAGCAAAAAAGTATTAGACAAATATCTGAGCCTAATTTCTCTGAGAAATTCTCTCTGAGTTATCTTTTTTGAACTATAACTCCCCTATATAGGGGATCCTTGTAACTGTAGTCCACAAAATAACTTTTCCAAGCATAGATCAAAACAATTTGACACACCCAGAGGAGGTGATTTCTTATTGGTTGCTTACAACTTAGATTCTGAATCTATAGAGTCATCTCTCCTACACACCCACACACTCTGCCTCACCAATTTTATGCCGCTCAAACCAAAGCTAGGAAATCTTTTACCACATCAACACAAGTTTGCCAGGAAGTGACAAATCTACATGAGTGTGCGTACTGTTTCATCAGCACATATGAAAACCCAGAGTGGGCAAGTGGTAAAGTATGCATGTACATATGGGGACATCTGCCTACTCAACTCGTTTTATGGACACATCCATAACTAGCTATACATAATCTCAATACCACTTTCATGGAAAGTGTTTACAATTGTTATACATGTATTCAAAACTAACCTGGATTGATGCATGCCTGTTTATGGCAATGCTAAATCATGGGCTTTTCTTGGCAAGATTTCTTCAGAGGAGGTTTGCCATTACATTCCTCTGAGGCTGAAAGAGTATGACTTACCTAAGGTCATCAAGTGGGTTTCTGTGGCCAAATGGTGATTCAGTCCCTTGTCTGACAGAATCTGAGGTCCTTTCCACACGGGGGGGCGTGAAATGTGGGGAAATGGGGCAGCACACGCAGAAACAGAGCTTACCTCGATGCAGGTAACTCCGTCGCCGCGGGGAGCAGTGCGCGTTTGCCGCTCTACATGGCAGTGGCATCCGGCGGCGCCCAGCAGCACCCAAAATGGCGGCTGGTGGCTTCTGGTGGCTCTCCGCCAATCGGAGAAGCACATCGGCTGGAAGCCCGCCCCTGGGCAGCTCTGCAGGGACACACTTGCGCGCCCCTGCAATTCCACATGGGGCGCTGCAACGGGCTAGCGCAAGCATGTTTCATAACATGAAATGTGGTCTTTATAAAACACACGGCGCCACCCCTGCGGCCGCGCGAGGGCAGTTTGAAGTGTGGAACCTCCACATTTCTAACCACCCTAGCACACTCCACGGTGTGGACGACCTCCGAGTTGAGGTCATCCTACCCCATGTTACCCCGTGTTTTCCCCCTGTGTGGAAAGGGCCCTAGTCCCACATTCAAACCATTTCAGCATACCAGTTCTTAATTAAATTTTGTTTGGTACTAGTTCAAAACCTTAGAAACTGCAGTGTAAAACAGAATTATTGGCCTTTCTTATAGTGCAGTGGTTCTCAACCTGTGGATCCCCAGATGTTGTGGACTTCAGCTCCCAGAAGCCCCAACCACTATGGTCAATGCTCAGGGCTTCTGGGAGCTGAAGTCCACGAACATCTGGGACCACAGATTGAGAACCACTGTTATAGTGGTTCCCCTAATTAAAATGAATATGTGCAATTGAATGCCCAAAATCTGATAACTTGACATTCTTCTTATTATTACTCCTCTCCTCCTCCCCCTCCCCCTCCTCTAGTTTGTTTTCTTAAGTATCTATCAAAGTCTTTTTTAAAGAAAAAACTGCCCACAAAATGCACCAAATGTTTCCTTGATCCCTGATGTCATATTTCCCATTTTGGGTATAGGAGGATGCACAGCATGTGGTTCTCTCTTTCTGGTCTCAAGTTGTGTGTACTCAAAATACACAATGGCGAACTCCAACAAAAGGAAATTATGGAGAACAGAAAGTCTGCTCTGTAGTATCTGAGTGTATATCTAACTCTTCTCTACTTAGCAGCCTAAGAGGTCTGTGCCTTTGGAGTCCAGACATGAAAAACAAACAAACACTGTGGTAGTCTAAGAAGTAACAGTGCCAGGACAGAGCACCCTACACAAGCAAACAAGGGAACTGAGATGTGATTCTTTACCAAGTTTCTTCTCAATTGAAGCAACAAGTAATTTCAGCAGTGTTCTTTCATTACAGGACAGTCTTTGAAAACCGCACAGTTTTCAAAGACTATTTCCAATTTGGGACTTAATCTGTGCAAAATTCACATGCGTTTCTGTGCCAGAAACTACATATTCTGTGTGGAAAATAATATATCAATGGGGAAATATCAATTCCTGAGCTGGAAATGCAATTTTCTGTGCAGAAAATGCTGTTTTCTATGCAAACCAACCATGTGTGAATTTTATACAGCATAAACCCTGATTTATAGCATTTTCTGCCCAGGAATTGATATTTCTGTGCTGAAATACTATATTCCATACAGAAAATCTGTTGTTTGTGCAAAACAAAAGTTACCTATGCTACTGATCTCTCAAGATAGCAAAATATAAGAATCAGGTATTAAATTCAAAAACCTGTTTGCGATAGCTGTTTTTGAAAAATAACTAAAATGAAAAACTTCTGTTCACAACTGTATACCTGGTCACAATACAAACCAATTATCTTACAGAGTAACATCTGTTTAGTTCATAAATTTATGGAAATAGTTGTTCCAATTTACACATCAAAATCATACAAACTGAATAATATTCATTCAAGCTGTGGGTGTGTCACCTTACAGTGCACAGCCCAAACTCTGTTTCAAGTACAAGGTAAGTCAAACTTCTCCTAACAATAAATTTGCTGTGTAATTTTAAACAGCTTAATGGCTGCCTGAGTTTTTAAAGATAAGAGCTGACTTTGTTTGATTCACAGCTTGATTTAAGTGAGGCAGCAAATCAACAGAGGAGCAAATCAGAACCAGCAGTACAGTAGACTCCAAGATTTGTAGTCTTCCTTTTAATTATCTCACTTCATCAGGTGATGAAGTGAGGTAATGAAACATAAGACTGCAAATCCCAGGGTATGTTGTACTGCTAATTCTAATTTGCTACTTTGCTGATTCTTATACTTTGTTATTCTGTACAAGACAGCCACAAGCAAATTCTACCTAGAATAAGTACCAGACTGGAAGATTCTTATCAGCCTGGGGTTCTTCTCATCAGGGTTTCTCAACACTCAAAAAACAAGTTTTTACTGTTTTTAGAATATTTTTGAGTATTCTTTCCATCCTTACAAGGAGAAAAGAATCCCATATTGTAAATCCCATATTTCACCTGCCAAAAAATACTTTTTATTATATGGGCCTAAGCCCAATTGTTAAACCCAACTAGGCAGAAACACTGGATCAATGGAATTTAATAAGTGTTGTCTTATGAAGTTTCCACTGATTCAGTAGATTTATTCTAACTGGAGTTCACAATCAGATTTATGATTGCCTTTGAGGCTTACTGAGAAAAAAAATTACTAACATAAAGTTTTGGAGACTCTAGACCACTTCATAAGATGCAGTTGATTGGAGTCCAGAAGAGCATATGCTAAAAATTTCTTTATCTCTGTAAGTTTCAAAGGTGCCACAGGATTCATTTTTGTCTTTTTAGGCTGATACAGACTAACATGGTTATTTCTTTGAATACTATTATAACTAGATTCAGGACATTGTGCCTTTCTGGGTTGTGTCTATTGCTCCAACATTGATTCCCCCACAATGGGGAGGAGCAATGTCCCCCTCTAGAAAGGTAAGCTCTCCATGAGCAAACAGTAGGTACTCCGTTCCAGCTTTTTGCTACTGCTGAACAAATACTCATGAACACTTATATCTTGCAGGATCACACTCAGATATGTGCAGAGGAACAGGGTCTATTTGACACACAGAGTTCCATCACAGGTCAAAGGGCACAAAGGGGGAGTATACTCACAGTTGCTTTTTCTAATGCGGAAAAGACTGGCATGAACTCAAATATGGCATGCATGAACATTTATTTATCTATTCTTTTATTATTTCTGCAAAATGTTTATACCCACCCTATATCAAAATTATAGTTTAATTATAGTTTAAAACATTACAAATAATTCATATTAGCTAAAAAAATTAGTTAGCTAAAACACAATAAGTATATTAATGAGTTAAAAACAGATTTAAAAGATGAAAAAGCTTTAAAAAAAGTATTCAGAATAAATTAATGAGGCCCAAAGGTTTGATAAACAGACATATTTAAACTCTGTGCCTAAAAGAAATTAGGGTTGGCACCAATTGGGCATCCAAGGAGAGGGCATTCCACAGTTGAGGTGCCACAGCTCAGAAGGCCTTTTCTGATGTCCCCAGCAGACCTCAGTCCTCAGGCAGGCATCTATGGGGAGAGGCACTCCATTAAGTGTCAAGTTCTCAAGTTGTTAAGGACTCTAAATATCATTGTAAGCATACTAAATGCAGATCATATTGGCATATTGCCAGTCAGTGCAGTTTTTTTAAGATTGGCATTGCATGCTGTCTATGAAGAATCCCAACCAGCAGTTGACCCGCTGCTTTTTGCACTAGCTGCAGCTTCTGAGTCTTCAGGAGCAGCCAAACCTAGAACACTTGACAGTAATCTAATCAGGAGGTTACCAGTGCAGGGACTACTGTAGCTAGCTTATCCCTGCTCAGAGAAGGCTATAGTTGGCACATCAGTTGAATCTGGTGCCAAGCACTCCAAGCCACAAAGTCTACTTGAGTCTCCAGTGATAGGGATGAAACTGAAAGTACTGCCAAGCTATGCACCTGCTCCTTCATGGGGAAAGCAACCCCATCCAGGACAGGTCATTTACCCAATTCCTGGATCTGAGTACCACAAATCTCAGAGCTTCCATCTTTTTAGAATTCACCTGCAGTTTGTAGGCCCTCATCCAGCCCATTATAACATCCAAGCACTGGTCCAGCACTTGCACAGACCCAGCTAATTCCAATGACAAGAAGAAATACGGCTGAGTGTCATGAGCATTCCATGGCACTCCATTCCATTGCCTCACCCAGTGGCTTCATGTGAATATTGAAGAGCATGGGGGAAAAGACAAAACAGTATGGTCCTTTCCACACTGTATCTCAATAGCAGGTTGTTCCGTTACAGTTCCAGCATTGCCATTTCCATGATGCTGTTGGGTTAGGAAAACTCTCTTCTGCACCCTTTCACCTTAAGTGGATGAGTAGCATTATTGCCGCAAGTGTTCCTTCCGCACTACAGCATCATTGGTCAATCCCTTTCTCTGTTTTCAACCCACCCCACACCTCTCAGTTGATCAGGGTTGGGTTTTTTGTAAGCCATAGTAGTACAGCGACATTGTAATGTCATGACACACCAATACACTATTGCATTTTTGTGCTATGATGCTAAAAAATGTATTTTAAAAAATTAACTCAAAGGAGAAATTTAAAATAAACATGGGGAGGTATTAGATTCCAAATTTGTCACATCATGGGAGTTGCTGAGGGAGGGACAAGCTGGGCACACCCACACCCTGTCCGCTTCTGGATCCGTGACAACAGGAAATGTTATCAAGTGCTATTATGGAACCTCACTGACACTGCTGACAGGATTGTAGTGCTAAAGGAGGCTCTTAACAATTTTTTTTCTGGAAATGATATAAGGCTGATCTGCAATGCTTGGGAATGGGACAGCAGCTGGATAGCGATGACGTCATGTGGTAGCACAGCTCCTGGATTGGGAACAACCCATTGCTGTGACGGGATGGCAATGTCATGTGGAAAAGGCCTATGAGTCTGAACAGGAATACTCTAATGCTACCTTCTGGAACTGTCCCTCTAGATAGCAACAGAACCACTGCAAAATGGTGCCTCCCACTCCCATCCCACTGAGCTAGTCCAGTAAAAAAGAATGGCCATTGTTATCAAAAGCCACCGAGAGAATTAGGAAGATCAACAGAGTTGCATTCCCTTTGTCTTTCCCACGAAGTATGCCAATCAGAGCAACTGAGTTAGACCGAAATGGGTCCAGTTTATCTGCTTCTTTCAAGAATGCCTGAAGTTGCCCAGATAAGCACAGTCAAGCATCTTGCCTGGAAACAGAGTATCTGCAATAAGGCAGCAATACCCACATATCTCTGGGTCGGGAAAGTCCTCATCAAGACTGGGTGCACCACTGCCTCCTTCAAACAGAATGCATCTCCCCCTAATGTAGTGAGGCATTTACCACCCCCGAACCTACTTGGTCAATCTATCTCCGCTAGATTTATCAATCAGAATGGAGAAGGGTTGAGCTTACATGTGGTGAGTTGAATTGCTTCAATCACCTCGCCTACATTATCAGGTGTTCTCCTTCTCTCTCAGATGGGTAGGGCAGTTCCACAAATCTGATAGTGTTCTGTCACTTCATACATACAGACTTCTGCCTTCCCCTTTAAACACTTCTTCTGAGTAAAAAGTGAGGCATTTCAATGGTTAATTAGAATCCCTTTAGAATGTTATGGTAGTGTGTATTCTGTTTTGATGTTAAATACAGTATATTACTTAGCTGAGTCCAAATTTATAAAAATAAACTATAATCTTTATTAAAATAAAAGCAGAATAAATAATTGGAGTTCATTATGCAGTTCAAAGCAAATGCAGTTCTTCAAAGTTCTTTTAAACAATTTCCTTGTATCTTGGAACCTTCAAATAAGCATGAGGAAAACAAACAGCTCTTTGGCCACCATCCCCAAAGGCTCGGCCTTCAAATTTAGGTCACACTTTCTGATCAATTTCAAAAATGGTTTGATTTCACTTTTGCCTCTCTCTCCAGGCTTTCTCTGAGAAACAAACCTTCCCACTCAGACAACCCCCTTTGGCTGATTCCAGAGCTCTCTCTGGCTGAAGGGCTGCCAAAAATGACACTCCCTATGTAGCTTTTATATATATTTTCTTCTCAAGCCTCCAGCTCCTTCCTCACACTAATGGGTTGGGTTTGTCTCTTGAGCAGTTATTCTGGTTGCCTGGCAACCTGTTGCTGAGTTACTCTGGCACTCAGGATAGCAACACACCCCAGAACTCTAGTCTCAGCAACTGAAACTGATTGAGTGAAAACTGATGAGACAGAGCACTGGACACTTCCCAAGACTTTGTAACAAATGTGGTATCACTTCTGAATCAATGCAAGCAGATTTCTCCTCAAAGCATCTAGCAAATTTTTCATAGCAGATAGCCATGGACTGCATACCTAATACCTCTGGACCTCTACCCAAAACACTCCTCATCACTTGGAATAGTCCTACTGGATGGGAAGTTGAGGATGCAGTCTTAGTGGTGTAATATGATTTTGGGCCTAGCTCATGGCTTCATAGTAGGCACAACACAGAGTCTTTGCTGAATTCTGATTGTACTCACTCTGAGATGTATCCCACCTGCACTCTGGCTTGCTGAATCTCTCTTTTGAAGACTGGTAGCTGCACTGTCATTGCTGACAATTTGATGCGGCACAGGGAATAATGGAATGGCAGCAGCGGTGGAGCTTGGAGTGTGTGGAAGGGGGCAAGAGGGGGGCTACAGTGCATGCGGGTGTGTCCGCGGTGTATGGGGGGCGTGGCCGCAGTGCATGGGGATGTGGCCGTGGCACGCGGGGGCATGGCTACGAGTTGGGATGCCCTAAAAACATTGCCACTGCGGATGAACCACCTCCATCGCCCCCCTGTCCCTACACGACTGAATGAGGGAGCTGTTACATTACCTTAAATATTGAATTGGAAGGAATGCAGAAGAGTGTGCTGCTGGTATGTCCCTTTATAATGAGTTCATTGGCTTTTCTATAATATGTGGGCGTTGTTCACAGTGCAATCTCTGACTGGTTGTGACTGGGGAAGGGATTCAGAGATGCTCTTGGTATTTTCAATCTCTTATTTTCTCCTCCCCTCCTATTCTGAGAATGCAAAGGATATATGGCCATTCTATGGGCATAGTGAGGGTATATCTTCACCAATGAGTGTCATCCAAATATAGGATGACTCTGCAAGAAGAGCATCAATTTCACTTATAATTCCACTTAAAGTCAAAGTGAAATTAAGTGAACTGAAGCCCTGGGTGCATTTTTCCATGAACCATTATAAACAAGCACAGAATTCCAAAATAAATTAAGAATAATCTAATGTAGACTAAACTAATTTTGGTTGCCTGAAGCTGATTCTTTTGGACAATTCTATACTTAAACTTTTACAGCACTGAACCTAAATTGGGTATTTGTTGACTTCTGTCTCAAAATGCCTCCTGCTCATGATAGGAAAGTGAGATTTTATAATTAAAATGTGTCATGGCAGTATGACTTTTCTACTTCCAGGCCTTCAACAACTGGGAGCTGTAAAGAGATTTCTCAGCTATTGGGCAGATTTTTTTTTTTGAGTCACATCTTAGTATGAACTGACTTAATCAGCACTACTTCTTGTATTAGCTCTTGAACTAATATTGAACTTACCATAGATCTTGAGCTAATATGAGAAGATGTGGAGATATGTCAGTTCATAGCAAAATGTGAACCAAACTAATTTCCAAGTCAGGTTCCCGTTGATCTACTCTGATCTGAATAGAAATATTTTGGATGATTACTGTGGTTGTGGTTGGGATTAGGAATATCTCACCCTTCTCCCATTTTTGAAAGTCAAGGCAGCTTACAAAAGTTAAAACAAGATACAGCTAAAAATAAACATTACACAAAAATGGAAATATTAAAAAAATAATATTAAATTAAAAGCATGCCAATTTAAAAAAATATAGACAATACAGCAAATTATTAAACACCCTTTCCCCAAGGTTTACAGAAACAAAATTCTTCATTTAGCTATTCAAGGAGAAAAGGAGGGCAGCAGTCTAGCTGCTCAAGAAGAGGAGTTCCAGAGCCCGTGAAAAGTCACCAAGAAGGCCTTCACCTGTGTTTCCACCAGATGTACCTATGAAGATGGTGGTACCATGAGAAAGGCTACCCCAGAAGTGTATATGTATGAATGTGATATTTGGACTCTTTCATAAGCCCCATTTACACATTTCATCCCTAATTACCTCCCTCTCCAGCACAACGTATCCAGACAAATCCGTGACTAAAATATCAGCAAAATGAAGATGATTTCATGTAAAATATTGCAAGAATGCCACCACAGGTATGCAATATGATAATTAAGACTGTCAAACACTCTGAAACAGCATTTGCTGAAAACATGGCAAAGCTTAGGATTTTCAAAAGAAATTTTGGAGCAGAACTTGGGCCACTCAAAGTGTCTCATCTAAAATCAATTTGTGACTGAAGAAAGGTTTGAGCTGGCTTTTTCCAAGCGACACTCTTCTCCACTCTGCTTGTCCAATGCTGTGTACTCAGTATTTCTATTTTAGTACAGCAACAGCTAGAGCAGAGAGGGTATACCCAACTAGATTCCATAGAAAGCAATCACATACTTTTGCCATACCCACATATCTCTGGGTCGGGAAAGTCCTCATCAAGACTGGGTGCACCACTGCCTCCTTCAAACAGAATGCATACTTTTGCCATGTAATGTTTAAAAGCAGGAATAATAAAGGAATAGGGGGGGGGGAAGCTGACAATTAAAAAGAAATAGTAAATTAACAAAAAGAAGTGAAACCAGTTCATTAAAAGAAAGTTAAAAGAATTCACTCCACTTTCAAATATCATAATATTGGCACCATTTGTTTATTTCAACCATCTCCCACTCACTAAGGTTATCCCTGCCTTTATTTCATATTGTTTTCTTCCACTGTGATAATAATGCTCTGACAATTAGTTCTAGAAAGCAATTATTTGTCCTCACTTCTCCTGAGTTCTTTTGAAACCTTGTGTAGTACAGAACAAATGGATTTTAACACTGATTAATTCTGATATGCAACAATTTTTTAAAAAAAATGCACACACACTATGCTACTGCTGTCAAAGAATATATTCAGAAAATTGACTAATGAATTACAGCTTCTGATGAGAATACACATAGGAGTTGCATGTGCGTGCAGCTCTTCATGCTCCAGACTTTAACACAGTCAAATTGATTTCGCTCAGACTTTCCAATTCATTTGCCCTGGCTAAGTATGGAAAATCACAACCCAAAATGTATTTTTGAGATAGTTATGAAATACTTTAAAGCAAGGATCTGCAAAAATTCTAACACTTGCTGCCATCATCTATCAGTAGAATCAAATCAACCAGAAATCCCAGCCTGCATCATTAACATACAATTATTTAACTGGCTTATCATTTTTTGTTCTTTACAATGCAGTTAACTTAATAAAGTTAACTTAATAAAGTTAACTGAGGGAGGAAAAGATATATATCTGTAAGCGTCCAAATTAAGAAAAATCCAAAAAGTGTTACTCCTCAAAATGTTTTTTTTTTCCTAAAAAAAATGGTTTTCAACACCATCTTCATAGAAAAAGTATATGAGGTTCCCTTGGGACTCATGTTGCATCCATCCACTGTATAGGATGCCAGAAATGTAAAGCTGTCTTATGAAAAGGAGGATAATACTAAAGTGAAACTCTACAGAAAGATTTACAGTTCATGAGAGGGGAGCAGTGGAGGCTGTTTCTTTCACTATTTTCCTTTTCTGAGTCTGCAAAATCAGTTCGCAAGATTTCCTTTTTGCTGGATTTATTTCAAAGTAAAACATGATACTGTTACTCTGATTTCTGGAGTCCCTTGGGGGACACCTCAGTGTGCTCCACATGATGGGGAATGGAAACTAGCCAGAGCACAAGCAAGAGCAATGCGAGAGGCAGGGTAACCTAGCGGGGTCTTTTTACCCAGTTTTTACAGGGTCAGGCCAAGCCAAAAACCAAATGAAGATGTCCAATAAAATGATTTTATTGAATGAAAGTCTCACGCACCAACACAATCACTCACACACTCACTCAAGACCTATTAAGAAGCAAAAGAGAGGAAACTGGATAGGGGAATATTGAAGGGGTTGTACCTGGGGTAATACTGCACCTTTTCCTGAAGTCCTTGGTTTGGGGGAAAAAGCGGAGAACTGTTGCTCAGCACAGAGAGGGCTGAGGGGATTACTCAATGGATGGAGAAAACGGTCTTCTGGGATGACTGGGAGTGATCCAAAGAGCCGCTCAAAAACTGGGACTATTTGTAGGGGAAAAAGTACCTGGAGGGCTAATCCTTTCTCGGGGAGAACAATGAGTGTTACAATGAGAAAGAAGCTCGATAATGGTAACTTCCTTTGCGTGATGAGATTACAAGGTGTTGCCAAAGTCTCAGGATTTTCGGCTGCATTGGGTTGCGGTGTGACTTTATGTAAATGGTCCTTGCCTGATAGGATTTTATTGCTATTGGTGCTCAACTTGGGACAAACATGCTAATCCCCTCAATTTGACTTCTTAGGGGCTGAAGACCCTTTATTTACTGTGAGTATGCACAGCTGAGGTCTCCTGGGGCTACATGATGGGGGATTTTACTGGCCTGACTTGGTTTTCAATCATTCGACCGTTGCTGCCTATGTGCCCATCCAGGTGAACTCTCAGGCACATTGAATCATATTTTAATATCAAAATTGTAGACCCCGGGACAGAGTTTACCAGTGAGACAACAATACCCCCCCCCAAAAAAAACTAATACAAAAGAACACAAAAAAATTTCCCCCATTTACAAGGGGGAACTAAAAAAATAAAAAGAGTAAGACCAAAAAAGAAAAAGATAAAAGAAGAAAGAATGAACAAAGTAAAACAGAGTGAAAGAAAGTGGGGTTTTCTCTCAGAAAATAGAAAATAAATGATGCCCTGTAACGTGTCCACTCTAACATTACCTGAGGTGTTCCTCAGAACTCATTCCCCTACATCAAGATACAGTGAAGGTTTGGATAAAATTCCTGCCCTTTCTTCCTCTCTTCCTTCCTTCCTCCTTCCCTCTTGACGTGATCTCATATAAGCCAGAAACAACTCCCTAAAATAACACTTGAATGCAACTCTGGAACAGTCTTCTCTAATATGGTGCCTTCCAGATGTGTTGGATTACATCTGTCATCATTCTCAGCCAAGATGGCCCCACTGGTTGTGAATTATGACAAACGTAGTCCATATTCGAGATCGTCAAGTTGGTGAAAACTGCACCAGAGTAACTCAGAATTAATTAAACTATTTATCCATATTCTACATGTACATGACAGAAAATCATCTGGAAATTTCTTTCTCCTCAAAAAAGAGTTTACTTGCTTACGTTCAAGCTACTGCAATGGCCTTCAAGATATTTAATCAATACATTTCTATTTCCTTGTAACTGTACACATCTGCACATCTTTGCTGTGACTGCATATATCTAACCAGTTGTGTGCCAATTTTAACAAAATAAAAACTTTTCATTCAAAAGGGAAAGATTAGTGCAAGCAGTTTTGAAGTACTGTGCAGTTTCCCAGTTCTCAGTCATACATCTCCAAGAGAAGACAATCTCAGTTACAGTACGTTCAGGATGTACCCAAAGCTACTTACAAGAACTAGACTAGAGGCAGGGAATACTTCAGACCCTGGAGACATTAAGCTTGCCCTAATTAGGTCAACACAGATGCAAAGACTAATACAAAGTTCTGCTGATCAAGCCAAAAGAGAGATAAGCAGAGAAGTTTCTTCTAATCCAGAATTTTGCACTCCAGTGATGTCCTTTCACTGGAATTGTTCATATTTAAGTCATGCATCCTGCCATATGCAACAAATAAGTTTGGTTGTCCACCTCATCTGCAACTGAGCTAAGTTCTTAAGTAAAGCAAGGGATTTAAAGACCAGAGATATGCAAATCTTGTTCCTTAACTGAAACTTGCTCATATATTTGATGTGGTACTTGAGATACTTAAAATCTTCAAAAACAAACGTAGCCTTGTAACAAGGAAAATTGACACTTCAGTGCTTGTGTCATATTTCCAGACTCAATGGTGAATGTGAGGTTTTACATTTAATAGCACAAACAAGGATAGATTATCAGTGATGCAACTGGAATAAATGTTTCCTGGACCCTCAGCATTTACAGTCCTCATACTGTTGTTGGTGTCATGTACACCAGCTGGGATCCAGGCAGAGGAACATCCAGTGACACCTTCTCTCTTGAACCTGAATGGAAATTTGTATGTATGCACAAATGATTCACTGTCTTTGAAACTACTCCAAGGCCCAAACACGTTAATCCACTTGTGAGCGCAGACACATTCTGTTGGAATGATAAAGGTCACCACTTTGAATAGTCATAGCCCACAGCTAAATAGCTTCAGCCCACAGGATGGGTTCAGTCAACCTGCCTGCCAACTGATGACAACCTATTCACCCAACTACTTGCTAAGTAATGCTGGAATGTCAGACATGAGAATGACAGGCAAGAGGAAGGTGTTGTGTGGTTCCCCTGCCACCTGGGAGTGAGGCAGAGCCATGTGCCCCCAGGCTAGGCATGACCTGATTACCTACATTCCCAAGGTCCCTTAAGGGATTCCCCATACTGGGGAAGATGAAAACATGAGCCCCATTTCTCCCAAAATGGATCTGACCACATGCTAAAACTGCCCAGCATTGTGACAATTAATATTAGCAATGTAATACCATTTACAAAAGATTCATCTTTACTAAGGATGTAATGAACATTCAAAAATATTCAAAAATTGTGTTTTTCAAGTGTCAAAAGACTCTGAAGAGGAGAATCCTGGACCAAAAAGAATCTAAATAGTTCCCTAATTTATACAAAAACCCAAACACTGAGGCAGGGTGGGTAGGGATGACAAGGGAAGCCAATTGGCTGTTGGCACAGCATGGGAAACATGCTTGCATGGGCCAGCAAAGGACCAGAGTAAAGCATTCACTTTCTCCTGAGCCCTGCTCCCTGCCAACCAACCAGGCTGCCTCTGATTGGCTGGCCTTCCTGCACCATACCAGAATTTGAGAAAGCTGTGTGACATCTAAAACATGGCCACATCTTTCCTTCACCTGCAGCCCCAATCAACAAATTTAGAGAGAGTGACATCAGTCAGGACAACAGCTCACAAGCATCACCTCGGTCCAATCCACATGGATCACTGCACCAGCACACAAGAATACATTTCCAAATGCTACAAAAGGAAGAACTCTACATGGACCCTGGCAGTAAGCCAGAACACAGAATTGGATATCTAAATAGAATGCTTTTATTGTCATGCCCAAACTGAGATAATCTACAAAACACACAATTTACCACACAATCTCAGCCATATGGAATGAGATGTCATCCACATTTTCAGAAACAATCCTAACGTTATTATATGACAAGCTGACAAAGGGGAAGCTGTGATCAACATGAACAAGTCAGACTAAATATATAAGGCTGAGAGACAACTATCTAACACCATGTTTTACAGAATCATCTCCAGAGATGCCACTGATGAATATCTGAAGGAACTAGACAAACTATACAGAGAATTCTCCACTGAAGTACAGAACCAAATTCAAATAGACACACTCCAGGAGCCCAAATTGGACATATCCAACATACACAAACAAGGCAATCCAGGAAGACCTATTGTCTCAAGCATTAGAACTCTGACAGCTGAGATATCTGGCTATATGGACTCAGTTCGCAGGCCACATGCCGTCAACACTCCAAGCTCCATGAAGAATACAACTGATTTCCTGAGGAAAATTCAGTCCATCCATCACTTCCCAGAGAACACCATCCTAGTCTTACACACTAACATCCCAAACCAAAGCAGACTTCAAGTGATCAAGAATATCATCCTGCATGAGGCTACAGCACATCTAACCACCAAACTCTGCCACTTTGTATTTACTCATATCTACTTCACTTTAGGGAATAATATGTACCTCCTAACCAGTGGCAACTGCCATGAGCACTTGCATGGCACCAAAGTATGCAAACATCTTCATGGCTGACCTAGAACAATGCTTCTTCAGCACATCCTCCTCAAAACCTCTAACTGATGATATTTTGTAATTTGGCCACATGGAAAGCAATCACCTAAAAAGTTCCACCAGGATTTCAACAACTTTCATCCTACCATCAATGTGAGCCTCGGATACTCCAAACAACAATTCACTTTCTTGTCATTGCTGTGCAACTGCACAGTGGACTTCTAAGTGCTACACTAATGAAACTCACTCTTGCTACACATACTTACATGACTCCAGTCTCCACCCAGAACACACTGTCAAATCTGTTGTTTACAGCAAATGCTACTATATCTGCTCAGACCTAGAAGGCAGACACTCAAAACTCCTGGATTTACATCAGATGTTTCTCAAACTACAATACCCAGAACCCAATACCCAGAATACCTAAGGAGGTGGAGAAACAAATCAACAAGACAAGATTACTACCACATTTCTTTTTCCTTCTCCCCCTTCCTTTCCTCCTTTTTATACTGAAAGGGACTAACACGGCTACTTCTTTGAAAAAAATCCACAAATTGGTGCTCCCAATGAGCAGCGAAACACACTATCTGCAATTGTACATCTGCCTGAAATGTAGTCTCTCAAAGCATTGTAACACAGGACTGAATCAGTATCAACCCTAGCATTAGCTAGAGAGAGGCAACTGCTGCAGGTGACAGGTGGTGGGAGTAGCAATGGTACTCCCTTGGCTGTACCTTCTGAAACTTCTGGCCATTTTGCTCTGTCAAAGGACAGAGCTTATTGTAGCAATGTGGCCTGTTCTCCTAAGATGTTCTGCTGGTGTGATGTGGTGAAGTGGTATAGTGGAGGATCCTATTCAACCCTTCAGCTCCTATTAGTGAAGTTGGGGATTGCCATCTTATCCTCTAAATTACACATAAAAATGTCTCTGGCCAACTCTGGCCTGAATCAAAGTTGTGCCTTTTTCTTTTCTTTTCTTTTCTTTTCTTCTTTTCTTCTCTTTTCTTTTCTTTTCTTTCTTTCTTTTTTTTTGACATCTTTTTATCTTTTGTAGGGGAGAGGAAGTTTATTGATAATATTATCAAATGTTTGCCTTTTCTTAAGTCTTGCATAAAATACTAAACATACGGAATTAAATATGTGCATCTACAATTTGCATCATGGTGTAAACTTTCGGCACAGCTCATTCCCCCCCCCTTTTTTTCTTGCTGATCCAAAGATAATAGTGTTGAAGTGGGCATGTGTTCAAAATACTTGGCAAACTGCAGTTTTATGCTAAGATTAGAATACCATGTGTATTTGTACATCCCTCCTGAGGAGTATTGCTATAGTTTATATGATTTATGATGTTAATAACAAGGCCTTTTGCAGGACAGTTTAGACCCAGATCTTCACCTCTGGGCACTCAAAATGATAAGAAGCCATTTGTTATATTCAGTTACATTAAGCATTGCCTAATTTAATTACATTCAATATTCTTCCAAGGCAGCTGCCAAGTGGAAAAAACTAAATCACACAGACATCTACTTCAGATCATTGGAAATTAACATTCTGAAGAGATTGTCTCTATATTCAACAATAACAGAAAAGAAGAGGTAATATTCCAGAAGTAAAGACAAGCATAACTAGACAGATATGTATGTTCTCTAACAAGTCATAGAGGGAAATCAGGACACTTATTTTACATTAAATGTATTCAAAGTTCATAGTATAGTAGTGAACAAGCTAAATGCTGTTTCCATGGAGTTTGGCAAAAGGCCATAAAAAAGACATTTAGAAATATCTGAACGCAAACACTGCCAGACCTGAGAAACCATTAAGACTCTTCAAATCTCAGCCCAGCCACAAACTCATTAGTTGGCCTTGAATCAAGTAAGGATCACTTCAGAGCTTCAATCCCTACTTGTAGCCTGACAGCCTAACTTAACAGGGTTGTTGTAAGAAAAGATCCCAATATTCAGGGAAAAAAGTTGCATGTGAGAACTAAATGTTTTTACTACCCAACATAAATTATGCATTGTCTTATAGCTCCCAAAGCACATTTTTTTCAATCAGAATCAGTAATTAGCACATGTTAATGGCCATAAAATGTCTCAGTTGTCAAATAGTAAGAATCTTGGATTCTAGCAATGATAGCAAGGCCATTCAGAAGAGATATGGCAGGTACTTATCCTCACCTCTGCCATCACTTGACTCTCTCTTACCACCCATATGTTACTCATTTGTTAAGTCCTGCACTCATTTGTCATCTCTGCCTGGTTTGCCTCATGAAGCAACTTCCATAATTTATATGACACTCTAGCACACTGATCTTAGTTCCTATAGATGATGAACACACACACATACACAAATCGCACACACATATCTGACGGAGATGAAGAGGAAAGGGGAACAGAACAGAAATCCATATATCTTGATGACTCCTAAATGGTTTAAGTGAACCACTTTATACTCTAAAATAGTAGCAGGCCTCCTCTAACCTCAGGGAGTTGAACAGCCCCATCTTCACTTTCTCTGCAGCTCCAGAGGGCTGCAATGCATCTTTAAGGATGCCATTTTGGATGAACAGAAGTATCAACACATCACTTCCAACTGCTCTTTTCAGGATTATTTGGAGGGAGTGGATGTTTGAGGGTAGGGAGTTCTCCAAACCAGCATTCTACTAATCTACAAAGGGTGTTTTTAAAAAGCATTAAAAAGTGAGGTTGGGGATAAACTGATTGGAGAGGTGTCAGGGCCTCTGACTGGTGTTTATAGGGACCCAAAGGCCATCCTGGAGTATACTAATGGACACATGCAGTCCACTGACTACATAATTCTCCCCCCACCCCCACACTAAAGAAAAAGGTATCCCATGGGAGTGAACTGACCCCTCTCCTGCTTCCAAGGACTAGAAGCAGGAGACAGCATTTACTCTTTCAGTATTCTTGCTTTGTGTCAGGTGAGCTGGCTCTAATGAACAGAGAAGTCAGCATTTTTATCATCATGGTTTGTGGACTAAGCACACCCTGCCATTTTAGGATGAGATGCCTGCCTCAATACAAGACACCCATGGGTCTGTATCCACTCTCATCAAAATTCATATCCCTTCAAGTTGCCTGTTGACTGATTGTGATCTCATGAATTTTATAGAGTTTTCTTAGACATGGAATATTCAAAGTAGTTTTGCCAGTTCTTCCTCAGAAATACAGTCTACAGCACCCAGTATTCATTGGTGTTTCGCACCCAAGTACTAACCAGGCTGACCATACTTAACAATCAAGATCAGATAGGATCTGGTGCCTTTTGGGTATTTAGGCTCTGCTAAAATTAAGTATCTTTAATTGATCTCATAGCACTCAGCAGAAGCTGAGACCTGAGTCCATCCTTACCTGCACAGCCTGAGGTTCTATTTCTTGGTGATGTTAGAATGAGACTACAGAGCTGAATGTTAATATACATGAGTTTCCTGTAACCAACATTCATATTTCACAGAAAAATCCCACCACCCTTTTCCATGTTATCAACAATCAATCTCTGTCTAATATTTTAGAATTTCACCTTCTTACAAGTTCATTGGTTTTATTTAACAAGGAAAAGAGTCTTGTTGGATCATGAAGCTAAACACACAGTGAGCTGCACGCTTCTGAATGGTTTCATCAAAAGCCAAAATTATAGGTATTATATTGATGGGATTTTGGTTAGCTAAGCTCACTTTTTCTCTTTGGGAAAATCAAAACCTGATTCACAAATCACTTCATAAAAGTTCTACCACCAGTTAGTATGTTTAGCAAAAATTACAAGGATACTCTACAATACAGTACCTGTGGCATCTACATATGCAGGCATTTCAAAAAATGCAGGCATTTCAAATCAGTGCTTCAGTTTAAAATAAGCCAAAAGTGCATGTGGGAAGATGTGAAACTCTACATTTGTGTATGTTATAAGGGAATACATTTTGCAGTATGCATCTACCAGTCATGCCTGATGTGAAATGTCATGGTTCCTTATCATTATTGGATGAAGTGACCTTTTCTCCATAATCACTTATGCACATGTATTTCTGTGCAAATACTTCCGCAAAGGATCACACAATATGCTTGTGGTGCTAAATTTTTCCCAACAGAATTTCCTGAGCATCAGCAAATCCTTTTCTCAGTTGAAAAACAGATGACTAAGCAAATATTCTCTCCATTCCTAGTAGAAAGCAGGGATGGAAACCTGTGGTCTTCCAGATGTTGCTAGACTGCAACTCCCATCATCCCTCAACAGTGGCTATGTTTGCTCAGCTGTTGCAGTTAGGGATGGGCAAATTTGTGAGTATCGCTTTCCCACACATTCACATTTGGAAATGCTAGTCAACTACAATCAAAAATGGCATTTTTTGACAATCAAAAATGACAAAAATTCTCTCCCTCTCCCTCAGGTTGGCCAACCATCCTCAGACTCAGTTTTGCTTTCTCCTACCTTAAAGTTTTAGTGAATTCTGATAGAAAATGAACTGAGGCAAAATTCTCATCTGTTCCTAGTTGCAATCCAAAATATCTGATGGACCACAAATTGTCCCCCTCTGGTGCAGGGTCAGAAACAAATTCTATTTCAACCATTTTAAGGAAATTTGAAAGATCCTAGCTGAATACTTTTCAACCAGGACCAACAGTATGATTCCACTTCAACTGCTGCCATCACATCCTATGGAATTCTGGGTTTTGCTCTTTGATGAGGCACTAGAGTTCTGTGCCTAAGAATTCTAAATGGTCCTCCCAGTCCCAAGATTCTACAGGATGTTGCCATGGCAGCAAAAATAGAACATGGTGAGATAACTGAGTAGTGTAGGTGGGTCTTTAGTGATACTCTTTGCAGAACGTCTTTGACTATCTTGCTTGGGCAAAATACCAACTGATATTTCTCATAGGATTTTACATCATTTTAGTCACCTTAGTCTGAATCCATAACAAAGAATTTCAGCTGCTGAACAAAACAGTAGGTCCATTTCTCTTCTCCTTTTGTTGGTACTATTCTATTTCATCACTCCTGCTAATGGCAAGCTTGTTGGGGGGGTTGGGGACGTTGACTGGAATGTAATCAAAAAAAGGCCACTCCAAAACAGGAGGAGATCATTAGCATGCTCAAAAGAACCCTGGGGTTTCCAGAAGTGTTTTTAAAAAACTTCTTTCTTGGAAGAATGCATGACAGTGTAGCTGAAAGATAAAATACACTGCAGCATTTTGACATCCACGGCCACTTGTTCTTTGCAGTCTTCAGCACCACTGTCCTACAATCTACAGCTTAGGTCCAGGCTGACAGACTGTATAAGTTGTCTGAACCCTGTGATCTGCAGAAGATGCCTTTCTTTCATCCCCACCACCTTTGCTGATATGGTTAGTGGGAACATGTGATATGGCTCCTCAATGGCTGCCCTTAGACCTTGAGATTCCTTCCAGAAGGTAGCTTGAATGACCTTCTCCTTGCTGTCCTTCCATCGGCAAGTGAAGACTTTTTTAAAAAATTCAGACAGATTTTCAAGACTGACAGCTTTTAAGAGAAGGGCTAAATAAGACAGTGCTATATTCTTCTGTACTGTCCTGTTTTAAATGTTTGCTATCTTTTAAAGTGTGTGCTTGAAATAGTTTTAATAAGGTTAAAAGTTTAATTCTGTTTTAATGCTGACTTTTATATGTTTTAAAATTATATTCTAATTGTTTTGGTTTGTAAACCATGTTGAACCTCAAGCTTGGGTAAAAGGTAGGATATACTAATACTGATACTAATACTAGTAGTAATCCTCCTGCTCAGTTTCCATAGCTATTGCTTGCAAGGACAGGCAAATTCAGTGTGTCGTGTGCTGCTTAGCACACATCAGGTTGAGGAACAAGAGTCACTCTGTTATTGGACTGCAACACTTATCAGTCCTAGTCAACATGGCTAAAGATGATGAATGATGGAAGTTGCAACCCAAGAATACCTGAAGGGCCACATATTCCCTACCCCTTATTCAGAGAAAAGGCAAAAGGACAGGCAGTGCTGCAGCTTTTATCAGCACACACATATCTCTCTTAATGGCTTAAGTCTTTCAAGACATTTCTATTTCTGATATTGGGTTTCTTTTACCAGATGTTGTTCATTAAGGTGGGTCAGGAAGACTTGGTTCAAGTGCTTTTGCATAAGAAGCAGTGTAATCTTGCACGCTTAATTAATGAGCCCAGCGGGCAAGATCAAGTTATCAGTAGAATGTGTCATCGCTAGCTTTTTCTCAATGCACGAGAGCACGTGCACGGACCTGATAAGCCAATTAGATGCTTTCATGACAAGATACCATCTGCCTGAGAAACTGCTGGCAGTCTGGTAGGAAACACTCTTCCCATAACTGGGGGGGGGGATGAGACTTTTCTGTGCAACATTTCTCCCAGTTATAATGTCACTCTGCAAGTATAAAGCATAACTTTACATCACTTTAGACCATGGGACTTTTACACCAATAGAAAAAATACGAGGACATTTGTCTTCCATCCATTCAGTCTCCATCCATTCTGCTGAAAGCATTTATAAAATCCTACATGTACATGTAACAATAGAAGAGCAGACTGTGCTGAGAACATCAGGGACCCTACAGTAGGCAACGCATGTGAATGACAGGGGAATACATAGTCTCAGCTGAATGTATGGCATTCTGCACTTCCCACATTTATCTTCCCTGCTCCTTCATCCCAATATAACATGAACAAAGTGCAAGCATGGTTTTACTATATTGCAATTATGATCAAAGCAAGAACCTGGATGTGCGATAAAGGGTGGAAATAGAAACATAGTGGGGACAAAAACAAGGAGGAAACAACAAATAGCAATATTGTGACTATGCAACACCAGAAAGGCAGAAAGTAGACAAACAATAGAGGGTCCAAGTGTCTTCTTCAAAGAGGGCAGGTGTCTTGTTGAGAAACAAGAGTAAGGAAGAGTGAGGTTGATATTGTCATTGGGATAGGGATTGGGCTGGCAGGATAAAACTGACATGAGCAGTTCTACTCTAATCAACTCTTGCCTCTTACCTTAAAGAGATGGAAAGGTTCAGTTGCTATGGCAACGCTATTAACAAATTGCAGCTTAGTTGCTGAAGATAACACTGCTTGGGGTTATCAAAATATATTCTTGGAGGCTTTGATTAGCAAAATTCACAGTTTCTAGTGTTTTTATTTAATATATTGCCATCTCTAATTGTAAGACTTTTTTTCCTCCGGAGTAGTTTCCCCGTGCCACTCCCATCAAAGCTACATAATTTTCCCAACTATGAAAAAAAAGGATTGGACTTTTCTTTTAAAGGAAACAGCAGAGGTAAGGGGAATGAGACATCTGGTTGTGAATTGCTGAAAAGTCTTATACAGTCAAGTACTAAATACCAGTGCATGTTACTTATCAGATATCAGTTCATCTCATTTATCAGACACTTAATATAAATTTTACCATTCTAACTATTAAATTGTTTGTCTATTTCTGCTTGCCACTTCTTGAGTATTAATACCACTGCACATCAAAGAATACATACTGTCAGATTTTCAGCTCTGAGACTGCAATGGTCAGATATCAAACACAGATTTTCAATAAAGCTGAACAAAATATGGATATATTGCAAATAGCTGTATATCAAGAATACCTAGGAAATATTCAAAATCAGGATCTATAGAAGGAAATTTAAGAAAAATTATGGGGGAGATATTCTCCATTCTTATATGAATTTATAAGACTGATTAATTTTATGATTAAGATATTTTATTTGATTAATTTTCAAAGAGAAAGCTCCATTAGTCTGCTTCACATAAGGAAAATGGGCCTCTCTGAGACTAATCAGTTTATTTCAGCATAAGCTAGCACAGCCAAAGCCCATTTCTTCAGATGCAAAAAGAGCAATACATCAGAGTGTTGTAGTCCACAAAAGCTTGTGCTGAAATAAATTTAGTCTTAATTAATCCAATAATTAATTGGTTAGTCTTAATTGATAGAAGTGCTGCAAAACTCCGTTGTATTTGATTAGTCACCTGCCTGACTGCTTAGATTTAATTGTGTTATAACTTCAGTATTTGTGATTTTAATTAAATGGGTATTAACATTTGTTGTTACAAGAAAACATGTTCTGTTTCAATACCTATTAAGCATATTGAAATACAAACAAATGTCCCCTTTACTTGTGGACTATACTGTCAACTGACACTCTTTTTAGCTGATTGATGTTATAATTTAATTCTAGAGCTCCTCTTACACAAGGGTACTTCATCTCTCAACTAAATAGTAGAAATATATTTTTCCATTATCAGAATTACTTGCCATCATTTTCTAAGCCAGTGTCATGGAAAGCTTATCTATCAGGAACGCAGACTGGAAATTTATTGTTTCTCTTAACAGCATAGAACCCAGAAACCTTTAATTCCCCTCACATGAAACTAAATCCAGTGTCACTTAATGGTCAAACTGAATAATGACACATTCCATACACTGAGAAAGAGAAAGAATTGAGGAAGGTCCTAGTACACTTCTCATTCACTAAATCACATAAGGGATTAATATGGGGTATTCTATTCTGTATCATTACAAAATATACCTTCACATATTTTCTCTTTCTTTTTATGGAACCCAAATTTAAATGCTAACCATTGGCAAGTATTCTTAAGCAGTCACTTAAGTTGGGTATATATCCTTCCAAAAATGGAGTGATTTAAGATAGCACTTCAAGTTGGGGCAGGCAGGGCTGACCTTACCACTAGGTAAGCAGATGGTAGATGTTTGGGGACAACAGCGGGCACCATATAATTTCCTCTTGGGCCTCTGTACCCATTCTCCTCTGTTGCAAGAAAGAATTGTCCTCTTTAAACTGACTTGCTGTACTCAGTCATAGTGTGCGTTATCTCATCACCAGCTCTGAAGTAAAATTTAATTGCCCATCCTATTTCTATATGTGAATCTGTGGTGGAGGCCCTGTGGTCTTCTTCACTTCAAGCTGCAAAATGTATCAGGTTATCCCTGGTGGCATGAGAGCTATCCTTAACTTAAATCTAATTGCTAGTCCTAATTACAGTAGATCTAGTGAATTAACCAGTTTCTTGGCTCACTGTTCAGCAGTTGATTCAATGACTCTACTCTAGTTGGGATTAGAGATTGAATTTAGGCCCTTGACACAGAGTGGAATGGATCTAACTCAGATGTGGTAACTGGATGCCAATTAGACAAAGGCCATTTCCACACTACACTGTTATAGTGCTATTATTCCTTTCAACATCCTGTGGAATTCTGAGGTTTGTCATTTAGTGAGGTCAAAGATCTCTCTGGCTGAGAATTCTAAAGGCCCCTCCCTAAACAGCAAACCCCAAGATTCCATAGGATGTTGAAAGTGGAATAATAACACCATAACAATGTAGTGCAGAAATGGTCTAAGATCACAATAATCTGTGAGAGCTAGGTCTCCTGTATGCTCCTGATAGTGTAGCTAAGTTTAGTTTGGGTACATAAAGGAAAGAGGAAGGTTGTTTGTGAGATCTTGAAGTTATAAAGTGCCTGGTACCCATTATCATGTGAGAAGAGTGAACTACTGAATTAACCTTCTGAATCAAACATGCACACCAGTATAAGTCTCAGCAGTAGGGATGCAAAGAATATTCTCAATCATTCATTCCCCAGTCAATAAACAGGGTTTCTGGCAGTCAGGAAAAAACTAAAAGGGACAGAGTCTGCACCCAATATTCATGTCTCCTGAAATATCTGATTTTTGTGTGTGTGTGTCAAGTAGTCAAATTTGACCTACTATTGGCCACCTTGAGAGAAAATCTAACTGTGATCCTATTTCTTGCTAGCGAGCATAAAACTGCTGGGCAACACATGAGACAGGACAATATAGGGCCACAAGTGGAGGCCCTTCTGTAAAATCTCTCAAAAATACCCAAATGCATGCAAATCTCAAAATGGCAGTCCAAAACCCACTGCAAGATAAGGAATTTCACCAGTGCAACTGTGGTGTTCACCTCAGCAGAGACAGTAGGAAGGGGAGGTGCCAGACATAACACACACACACACATACACACACACACACACAGTGTTTAACAGATAGTAGGACAGTTTGTTGTGTGCCAAATGGCCAAGGGGGTCCATCTGCTCTGAGTGCAGCTGGTACTTGCTCTTCCCACTCACAGGGATAGCTGTCTGTAGACGCCCTCCACCCTGGAACACTTCAGGACTTTTGAATACAGACAGAATTCTGTGAGGCACTATTCTTTTTCATCTGCCATGGGGAGAAAAATATGTTAATTGTTCATCTTAGCATACAGAGGCAAAACAGACAAGGAATTACATTCCTATTCAGTACCATCATGAAATTTCCAGAGCAACTAATTTTATTTTACACACTTAACATTCCCCTTTAATACATATTTCTAATGTGGCTTTAAAAAATGAAAACCAAAAGATAATTTTAAATAAGTTAAACAATTAAAGAGTTAACAAAGTAGTTCTTTGGTGCCCAACTTGTTGCTATGTGCAAAGTTATATGCAAAAGTGTTAAAAGCTGAAGATAGGCATCTTTGCTGCAAGCTGTGCTGCCACAGCAACAGAAATCTGCTTAGACAGGATGCAGGATTGCAGAGAAAGCTTTCGGAGCTAGGAAGGTGGAATTCCCTGCCTGTGAAGGGGGAAAGAAACATATCACCATCTAGAAACAAAGACACACAAAGTAGATGCTGGATAATTCTCCAGGGAAGATATTCCAGTGAGGTATCTGAGAACCAGTATTAAGTAATAGTTAACAGTACTGAAATGTGATTCAGGAGATTCAAAACCCCACTCAACCATGAGACTCCCTGGGCAACCTTGGGTCAGTCATTCTCTCGCAGTATTGTGAGCTTCTTGGAGGAAAGGCCAGATATAAAGGGCTTTTCTGCACTTTGCGGGGGAAACGGGGCAGTCCGTTACTCACCAGACTGGCACGCTCCCCCCGCGACAATCCACGATGATCTGGAGCAGCGCACGGCCACGCTACACACTCTCCGGAGATGAAAATGGAGGCTTCCGGTTAGCAGAGGCTCTCCACCAGCCATAGAAGCTCACCAGACAGAAGCCCGCCCCTGGAAGATCTGCAGCCTCACGCTGGAGCGAGCATGCAAATCTACACTTAGGACAGCAATGGACTGGGCGCGCCAGGCTATTGAAAGTCCTCTTTTAATCAATCTTTCAATAGCACGGGGAACCACCAGTTCTGGGCGTTCTGGAGTGGGCTGAAGTCCAGACAAACATTAAGTAGTCCGGACCCAGTTCGACCCCAAGTGTAAACGTCCTCACTGGAGGACGTGCCACCCTGTTTTAAATATAAAATGCGGAAAAGGCCAAAGGTAACAAATGCATAAATGGAGCTGCCATTTTTACCAGATGTGCATCAGCTATTAGGATATATAACCTATGGACCAGGACTTCTGATAATATATTGTCTTAGTATTTTCCTGTCTGAGAAGCATGTGCACCTCAGATGCATATTAATGTTTAATCACTCAACAGTGATTAAAGAGGAAATGTAGCTACCTATTAACTACTTTTTCCATTTACCTTTTCATATGCAAGGGTAGAACAAGTGTTTCTCTCTGGCTACCATTACAACATAAGAGCATCTGTGATAATTACATATGAGCAGCAACTGGCGAAAGTAACAATGATCCATTCCAACTGTAGGTGACAGGTTCTGCATTCCAACATTAGATTGAAATTAAAAGTGACATGCTCCAAATTTATATCTAAGGTGTGCTGCAGTTGGAACATTTACATCCCAGTCCTATTGCTCAGAAGAAAATTCCATTGAGTATATGCACACCAATTCTTTGGCAGGCATATACAGAATTACAGCTTTAGACTGTATCTAGTTGAAAAGCAAGAGGGTTGTGTGAATGGGCCTACATCTAAAAGAAGAACTACAAATCAGTACAACTTTGTTTTCTTTTTCTAATAATTATGTTAGACCCTTCATAGGTTACTCACATAAAAGAATGAACAGGGTTGAAAAGAACGATAGGATCATACCATCCAGACCAGTGCTCAAAATCAAATGACTCCTCCTGATCCACTTCCCTATCTGTGTCAGCGCTAGGCATATTGTGGTTTTCAGGCTGCTTATGACCCAGCTCACATACCCATAACAACCTTGATTTGCTTTCAGTTAGAAAGGAACTTCATGCTTTCCAGGGGCTGAAGGGATCACTGTTTACTGTACCCCATGTGCTGTTTTAGGCCAGAGGAGGTTTTTGAACAAAGGTAGAAATAAATGACTTCTGCTTACTTCTAATTTTGAAGTAACCCCTCTTGTCTGCTCCTTGTGTGGCAAAAGTGTAGCAAAAAAGACTCTCAAAGCAAGGGCAGACAACTGCATGAAGGATGGATTTGCCCCTACAGCCATCTATGCAGCCAGCATTGTTCCATTTGGGATGCCACTGGAAGTGAATCTGTGTCATTCCTGTCACCATTTTGACAAATTTTCAGCCATTTTACACTTTTGTAGTGGTCAGGAACTCTGGGGATAAATACCTGTAGTGCCACCTTTGCAGCCATTTGAGAGTCATTTTAACCAGTTTTTGTGCAAAAAATCTACAATCATCTGAAAATTACCAGGATATTTAAAAAAAATAGGTTGGGGAGTTTTGAGGCAGCAAAAATAGGACTTAGTGTGCATACAACCTATAGGCCCCATTCTCTCTACTCCAGCCTTATAATATGCCAGGAGGCTTTGGAAATTAAAAAATGCAATGTTGTTGGTGTGGTGGACACAGGGATGATTTTGGCCCTACAAGATCCTGTGGGAGGTAAGGACAGCCCTTGGAACACTGGAAGTTGCCCAGCCCAACTGACATGTTAGCACAGCAGTTTAAGGCAAGGAAGCCTTTCCATGTAGACTTCTACACAATTTGTAGTGCAAGGCTCCAGGATCCAGAAAAGCCTCCACAGGTAGAGGTCTCTGTGTGACAGTTTCCCTCAGTCAGATGGTTCTACTAACACAAGTGACTGGGAAAGGGCTGAGTAAAAGCCCCTTTCATCATGCTGTCTCTCTCCAAGTGATTATCGAAACAAACAGACTATATATTCCCACATATAAGTAAGTTATTAGGAAACATGATCATGTGGTTGTGGTTAGGATCTACTCAATATTCCATTCAACTGAGGAAACTTGAGTATCTTGATTCCTTTCCATCATATAAAGAGGAAATAAATCTCATTAAGTATTCACGCTGCACCTTCCCCAGCCTTCAGTGTAAGCAACCACATAGAGGTGGGAAACTGAATTGAACAAGAGGTTTCTCCAAGAGAGAATTCTCATTACTTTCTTCAAGACCTTCCCTCTCTTCCTAGGCATTTAGTGTACTGCCAGTGCTCAGGCAGTGAGAGCATACAAAATCATTCCCAGGGAAGTGGTATAGCTGTAGGCAACTCCCCACAAGATGATTACATAGAGACAGTCACAGTGTCACTATTACATTGAATGCCTCAAACCTATGACAAGGCAATTCTGACAAACTATGCACCAGTCTCATAGGGGAGGAAGTGTACAACCAGACAACTGAAAAAAAATTAGACTGAGAGCTGGAGACTTTAGTAGGAAGTATTGGTGCTTCCTTGGAGCTATAGGCAATAGCAGCAGCACAACATACTAATATATAGGATTAATATGGAATCAGTGCACAACCCTTAAGAACTGCCTTTTGTACATATTTTGATGCCAACCTACCTAATTTTATTTTCCACATGAATATGAACTATAGTGCTGTTATCCTTTGATATTAGCACTTCCCCAAATATCACAGTGCCACTCTTTAATCAATATGCACATACTGTTCTGCCCGACTCTTTCCTTGTTGTTGTGTGCCTTCAAGTCATTTCCAAATTATGGCAACCCTAATGTGATTGTATCATGGATTGGCAGAATTTATTCAGAGGGGGTTTGCCTTGCCTTCACCTGAGGCTAAGAGAGTGAGTCCAAGATCACCTAGACTTAAGTATTTGTTACTTGTTTGTAAAGAAGTAAATAGCTTTGTAAAGAAGTAAATAGCTTTAGGATATTGATTACCTGAAATACCACTGTCTCCTTTATAGATGCATTCAGTCCATAAAGTCACCTAGACAGGCCATCTAAATAGTGCCACATGCTCCTATCGTTTATTTCATCACCATTTGTAGCAAGGTATTTATCGCTATAACACCCAATGGCTGCAATTCTGTATCAATGTAGCATAGTCGTGCTGTATGTGCACCCCAACACTAGGCTGATCAGGTACTATGCAACCTCTAAAGCCCCCCCTCCCGACACACACATACAGGGGAGAGGGCAGGATAGGAGAAGCATCTGGCTATGTTCTCATAACCAGATGTGAAATGAACACTGAGATATGCTGGGGTCCTCCATAGAAACCTGAGGTGAAGAACAAAATAGCGCTGTCAATTGAAGTACTTAAGTTCAAAGTATGGAGCATAGTATTAAAAGCCAGTCAACTTAATATAGTACTGAAGCAGAAAAATCCCACAAACCCCTTCCCTCTTCACTAGCAGTAAAAATGAAAACACAAATAAATAACAATGTGCTCCCATTTCATGGTACTCAAAATCAGCTTAATGAGGCAGTCACCTTACTGTGCTTAAAAGTAAACCTGGCCCCATAAGATGCTTCTAAGCTCATGTTGCTGAGATGGCTTTCCGTAGATTTTTTTCCTTGGGATGCACTTGGTGTTTTTATTTCATTTTTCTTAAGATTCTTTCTTTCTTTTTGAAGTAACCTCTTTTGAGTAGCTTGAGAATATATCATGTCTTATGGTCACCCACCAAGACTTTGATGGAAACTATGATGTTCATCAACATAGGACTTTATTGAAAGACATGGTGCATTTCATGCTGTATCTTGAAAAGAGCAGTTAAAAGAATTTTCTGAGCAGTAACAGTGAAACATGTGAACAGGACACAGGTAGGGGAAGGGCAGTGAAGATCCCTACCTGGATTGGCAACCAGGGCACGGTAGGCATTGGACAAGGGATAAAAGACCACTATCAGTTTCAACATAATGAGTCTCTTCATGGCCTAGAACAGTTATAGGATCTGAACCATTAATTTAAATTAACCCTTCCTCCCAAGAATGTTGCCATTAAGCAGCCACTCATGCTAGACTATGCAGCAATATAATTGTTATTCAGAAGGAGGCAGTTTTAAAAAAAATCAGAAAAGACATTTAAGATCAATGGAATGGGACTGCAATAAGTAGTATGTAAGAACTGAAAATACAAGCTGGCAGCCTGTTCAATAGTGATGATGTCATAAACCTGACTTACAACATAATAATTATTCCAATTCATGTTTATGGTTGCTATATGATTGCAGTGACCAGATTCTACCTTCTACCTTTGAAGCCTCACAGCCCCCTAACAGAGGCATCTCTGAGGCACCGGAGAGCAAGGCTGTGTCCAGCTTTCTCTTGGTCATGGGACATGCTGGGGCAGGCAGCTCTGACAGGATCCTGACAGCATCTTACAGGAGTCTCTGGAGCTGTCTGTCTCAGCATGCCCATGACCAGGGAAGGACTGGGCAGGTCCTTACTCACCACCCCATTCTCCAGTGCTTCAGAAATGGCTGTGTTGTAGTGGCTGCAAGGCTTCAAAGGCAAGATTTTGGAGGATAGCACAATAGATGCTGTTGCTACCTATCCATGCCCTCCTGGTGCTGACACATCTCTCATATACCTAACAACAATTAAACCAATCATATAGCACAATAAAAACATAAAGCAATAACATTATTAAAAAAAACAGAAACATACATCAGGTGAGGCACATACAACAAATATGTTCTTTGCCACATGTCAGAATACCATCAAAGGGGTGCCAACCTAGCCTCTTGGGATAAAGAATGACACAGTTTAGGTGGCCAAGATGGTAAGGGAAGATGTACTCCCTAATGTATTCTGAACCTTATGAGACTTTAACTGCCATTTAAAAGCTTGTTTGAGACTTAAAAGCCATTACCAATGGTTTGAACTGTGCCCAGAATCAAATTGGCAGCCTTTACACTAGTGCTTCATAATCTATCAGCAGTGTGCCTTTGTTGTTGTTGTTGTTGTTGGCATAATCACCTTAGTTCCATAGCAACATAGTAACTCTCAGCCCAAGCCCCCTCATATTCACTCGCCAGGCAGCAGCTGCTGTGAGCAGCAGTGGTCCATTCCCATCTATCAAGAAGCAGATGACTGACATTCTGATCTCTACTCTGACAGAAGCAATCCCTCCCGCCCTGCACCTCCACTCTAGCATGTGCTCCCTGCATGAGGAGGGAAGAGAACATGAGTCAGCTGCTTCCTGATCAACAGGTGAACAGACCTGCATCAACTGCAGTGGCTGCTACCTAGTAAGTAGAAACTGGAGGATTTTTACAGACCCTACGTAGCCAGTGTAGCTATTGAAAAAGGCAACTGTATGGTCCCTGTAACCAACTCCAGTTTATACTCTGGCTGCAAAATCTGAGCCAACTGAAGTTTCTAAACACTCTTCAAAGGCAGCTCCACACAGAGTGTGTTACGGTAATCCAAACAGGATGTAACTAAGCCATATGTCACTGCAGACAGATTATGTATCTCCTGCAATAGCCACAGTTGGCATACTAGTGTGTGAAAACACTCCTTGCCACTGCAGAAACCCAAGCCTTCATATTCAAAGCTGAGTCCTGGTGTACTCTCAAACTGGAAATCTGTTTCTTAAAGGACAATGTAATCCTATTCAACACAGGATAAATCCCTATTTCCTTACAACTGACCAGGAACACCTCTGTCTTGTCTGGATTAAGCTTCGATTTGTTCTCCCTCATTCAGTCCATTACTAATGCCAGACACTGGTTTAGAAATGAAACATACTGTATTGGCCAGCATATAAGACTCACTTTTTTTCTAAAAAATACCTTCTGAAAATGGGATACGTCTTATGCACAGGCAAATATAGTAAGGATAAAGGCATAGAGAAGGGAGGGGGAGCAAAATGAAGTCTCCTTATCAGAAGCAAAACAGGAAGAGAGGGGCAGAGGAGGTGCAGCACTCCCTTTCCTTCCCCTCCTCTCCTCTGCATTTTGCCTAGCCAGGATACTAATTTTTTTTTTTCCTGAAAAACAGCCACTGAAAATTGGGGTGTATCTTATATGCCAGTGTATCTAATATGCTGACAAATATGGTATTCCTTGAATTTTAGTGGAAAGGAGAAGTGTAGAGTTTAGTGTCATCAACACTGCAGTGGCACGAGAACCCAAAGCTCTATACAACCTTTCCCAGTAGTTTCATCCAGATGTTGAATAGTGTGTGGAAAAGAAATGAGCTCTGAGGGATCCCATATACTAATGGCCATGAAGTCAAAGAGGAGTCTCCCTGCACCAACTTCTGGGCCCATGCCTTCTGGAAGGAATGTGGCCACTGTAAAACAGTGCCTACAAGTCCCATCCCAGCAAGATAGCCAAGAAGGATATCATAATGGTCAATGGTATCAAAAGCTACCAAATGATCCAGCAGAAGCAGCAGAGACCCAGTCTTCCTGTCTAGTTCCCAGTGAAGGCAACCAAAGCTGTCTCTGTCCCATAAACAGACCTGAAAACAGATTGAAATGGATCTAGATAATCTGTTTCATCCAGGACTCCCCAGAGCTGCAAGGCTACCACACATTCTGTTAACTTGTCTGAAAATGAAATTCTGGACACTGGCTGATAGTTATTCTTTATAGAGGGATTCAGGAAAGGCTTTTTTCAGCAAAGATGTTACAACTGCTTCCTTTATGTATTGTCCTATTTAGGAAGCCAGCCAAGATTCACAGTCCCTAAACAGAGTCCATAGTAGCAGCCATGGTCAGGTTTACAGAATTTTCTCAGTCAGACAATTGCTATTCTCATTCCAGCAAATCAGATCACCAGTAAATCCAGGGTGTCAGTTCAAGGGAGTATCCAATAGTGTGATCAGCTCACAAAGCAAGATTCAAAATCCTTCAAGAACATGAACCAGAGATCAAAAGATGAACACATTGCTTCCACTAGAAAGGGTAGTTGTCAGCAACAGACTTCTCACCACCAACTCTGTGATATTTATGGGGACAGCAGCTCCCCTCGGCTGTTGACTGATCAACAGCCTTTCCTATATATGTGCTCTGAGTGTCTCATGGATCCTCACTTTCTCATCTACACTAGACTGCAGTAGGTATTGTCCCATTCATGTCTCTGTGTTGTGACAATTTGGAAGTGTCCCTGTCTGTGTCAGCATCTGCACCTGGTGTCTTGGAACCAAGGCATGACGGGCACATTGAAACCATACCTTGTTGTAAGGAGTCATTGTCTGTTCTCTTCATCCATTCAGTCAATCCACCACTGGACCTTTTAATGAGCCAAGAAAGACAAAAGTCTGGTAGATATTGGTGATTCTCATTTCTCCAAGGAACTTGTCCACACCCTCAGGCTGAACAAATTTAAAAGAATCTATTATAATTGGACAAATGGGGGCCACGATTGCACATATCAGGCACATATCAATTATAGCTCCCAAGTCAGAACACAGTGAAACCATTGGTCTTTCTTAACATGATAGTTTCTAGTCTGTCAATAGCTGTTGAAGGGAGAGTAATCAGGAAAACTAAGCAAATTTCTTTGCCAACCATACTGCAGACTCTGTGCATAACTCTGGGTACTTGAGATTTGAATCATTAATCATGAGACATTGGGCTCCTTTTCTTACCAGACATACTGAGGTTAGAACCTGGATCATTAAGCATTCAAAGCATGTGCTCTGGCCCCTCCAAAACATGCTGGTCTTTTTTCCTGACCAATGTGTTGCCAGTAACACAAGCCATATTCAAAATAGTCTGGAGGCTTCAAACACATGACCATCCTCCATCCGTCTGTGTTTCAGCTGTAAAACTAGGCTTTTCCCTTCTTCTTGTGGCTTTCCAAGTCCTGAACAAATTGCAGTCCATCTGTTCATATTCCTTTTCTACAGTTTAGCCTTGTTTTAACAACCATGCTGCAGTGGTATTGAACCATATTTTTTATAACAGAGACACCTGGTTTGAACTGCACAGTGAGTGTTGCCATTTAATGATACATTTAAACCAGAGCGTAACAATATGATTGTTTTTCCCCCGGTAGTGGCCAGTTGGTATTCACTTAAATATGGTACTCTCTTTGAAAATTGTAAGCAGGTTTTGCTTTGTTCCTAGTTCATAATTCTTCTCAACTATGCCTAAAGGGTCAGATTCTTAGCTCCTAGTGGTTCTTTCTCCTTGGCAGGCCAAATATCAATTGTTGATGGTTCTCGTGCTTGGGCCCTGCTGTGTGTCTGAACACAACGGTGCTGTCTCAGCAAGTACAGTGCTTGCTAGAAATATGTAGCTAAAACAAAAAATGACTGTCATCCTACATTGACAGGTGTTATTAGCTGCAGATAAAATAGCTTTGTGTCAGACAAAATGTTAAGAATATATAAATAATGGACAATTTCATTTATATGTGTACAAGTAGTTCAGAATATTTTAATATCATGTTGTTTTATTTGTTTTGTCTGTTCTTGTTGGGATGGGATATGAGTTCAAATCCTTGCTTATTTTATACTTGCACACAAGAAAGAATCATTTCAAAAGTTTTCTCACCACTGGATGAGATTACCAGTATTTTGGTGCTTTTTTTTTTAATTTTGATTTTTTTTCCATATTGGGATTCTTTTCTGAAAAAACAATAGATTTCATACTACACAAAACACAAAATTTTGGATGTAATTTTTTGCACCCCTCCCTCAAAAATAAAAGCCCTGAAGCACAAGAAATCTCATGTTGGTGAACCATTTTGTTAACAGCATGTCTCAATCTCTGCAATCTGTTTCATGTCAGGGATGAGAAATTAGTATGAATACAGTTAAGCACAATACAATGTGGGGAACAGTGAGCATGGTCAGAGCTTACTGCCAAGTAGCTTTGCACTTGCACAGCATCATCTCGGTGTAAGAGTCCCAGTCAACTAGGATGTAACTGCAAAAGAATTGTCCTGTCTGGGTGTCTACCAAGGCATGGTAGACACATGATTGTCTAATGTAGTAGAGAAAGAAGATGAGAACTGCTGGATCTTACAATTAATAGTCTAGATCAATTTCATATGTTTTTACCCATAACTCTGTTCGATTTCCACATTCATATGAGACTTTTTAAAAACACACAGAGAGAGGTAGATCCTTCCAAAATAAATATTGGAATGCATGTTTTGAGATGTTTATATTCCTGTGTCATAACATTTGAAAAAGCATTATTTATTACAGTCATCCCTCCACATTCACTAGGGTTAGGGATACAAGACCCCCGTGAAAGTGAAAAAACTGTGAATAACTCTAAGACCTCTCAAACCATATTTAACACACAAAAAAAGTATGATCACCAAATTCAACCCACCATGGATTCCTTTGAGGCATCAGGGTTCCTTCATGAGGCAGAAGTGGGTGGCTGGCGTACGGAGGGCAGGCAGGGGTGGGGCACCCCAGGCGGCATGTTTTTGGGGGTGGTGCTGGGCCACCCTTCACATGCTGGCAGATGTCCAATGACTAGATGGGCACTGGAGCCTCCCAGAAAGGTCTGCTGGAGGAGTATGCCACGCTAGGAAAGGGGGCTGTCCTTCCCCCTCTCCTCCCCCCTCCCTCTCTCCCTCCCAATCTGGAGTCAAATCTGTTTCCAGCCAAAGCAGCAGCATCAACACTGGCAGACCTCCCTGTCAGGCAGAGGAGGGAGGGAGAAAAGGAGGAGAGGAGAGGCCCCAAGGAGGTGTGAAGAGGTGCCCGCCTCCCCCTCCCAACTCTGAGACTGAGGATGAGCCTAGCCAAGCTGACCCTCCAAGTAGGAATGGAAGAGGGGAAGAGAGAGAGAGAAATAGAAGGTGCTTGCCACTGCAGGAATATTGGTGTGTCTCTGAGCACGTGCAGAGTGCCCCCTCTGAGCGTGAAGACCCAGAGCCTAATCACCCAATGCCAATCAAACAGTTTTTATTTAGTATTTTGGATAGGTCCTCCCTCCCCTGAGAGGGGCAGCAAACTCAGGGACCACCCCGAGGCAGAAAACTAAGAGACTGCCCTTGGGCAGCAAAAGCTCTAACTACACCACTGGCTGCTAGGGCTTACTTCTACCTCCACTGCTGTCCCACACCATTTTTAATAGGGACTTACTAGCCCTGTTTGCAGTTTCTTAGGCCCTTTCCGCATCCTACCATTTCTTGGCGCTGGGGTGCTGTGCTCGTGCAAGCAGCCTCTTGTGAGAGGCCCTCGCATCAGGTTTCTTCAGCTCTGCATGAGCTTCCTGCTTGCGCAAGAACCCCGCCTCTTCCTTTCACAGTGCAGCCTGGGATTTTCCCAGGCTGCAGCGAGACAGGAAGTGCGACTGGCCCAGCTCCGAGGCTCTGCATGCAAGGTAAGTGCACGAGGGGCCTGGGAGCAATGCGCGACCACGCACCATTTTTGGCTTAAAGACGAAAATGAAAAAGTGCGTGAGTGGTGCCTGCCAGGCCCTGGAGTGTTGCACAAATGTGAGTGCGTTGTGTGGACCGCTCCTCACATTTACGCAATGCTTGAGGGGCCCTTTCCCATGGAAAATGGAAAAGGGCCTTAGTCTCAGGAGGCTTGCAGTCCCTATTAAAAATGGCACAGGGCAGCAGCAAAGCTGACAGCAAATAATCTGTGAATAATCAAATCTGCAAAAGTGAAACCCACAAATGTGGACAGCTGACTATACTCCCCTTAACAGTTTTTTTTTTAAATTTCATGTACTGCATACAAGAATTCACAGAACTAATTATAATATAAAACAATAAAATTATTTTTTAAAGGTCAATTTTTAAAGTCAGCAATAATAAAATAATGATGATAGAACCAAACAAAGATGTTAACAGAAGCCTCGTTAAAATGTATTATGATAAACATAAATAAAATCAAGTCAGTTTCAGTTTTTAAATGTAATGTTTACCTGACTGTTTAAGGTCATGAAAGAGATTGCTAAGCAGGCCTCCACAGGGATAGATCTCCACAGCCAGGTCACAGCTTCCAGGGCTAATCCAAGATAGTTTGCTGCATGAGGCAAAGGACAAGATGGCAATCTTCCAGTCAATGTGCAGGAGCTGCTTGGACCAGCAGTTGAATTTTGCCTCAGTATTGGCAATGCCATATAGAGACCTCTTATCTACTGGAGGGTAGCAAGCTGAGTTGTGATAGGAGATTAGGACAGCCTTTTTGGCACATATCCTTCAAGAAAGCAAAATGGCTGGACAGCTCAGAGGAACAGCCTCAGGGATTGCCATTAGTGCCTCTTGAGGCAGGCGCCTTTCTTCTATTAGCAAGTCACCAAGAAGTTTCTTTCTCTCAAAGCATGACTCTGATATTGGTGAGACTGAAGACTCACTCAGGAGTTATTGCCTGTTCCAATACAGGAAAGAGAAAAGCTGCGTAACTATTTGCTAGCCCTAATGTCCTAGTGTTCATTGGCTTTGTCCCTAAGCCATGGGAGATATGGTCAAAATTCCCATTCATCCATGATGCTCACAGGATGATCCTGGTCTAATCACTGGCCCTTTCCGTATGTGGGAAAGGAACCGCGCAAAAATGAGACTCACTGGATCTCTTTGGTGTCCGGTTGAGTCCGTCGGGACGAGGAGCAGTGACAGCTCATCACTCCGCACTGCTCCAGCGTCCAAAATGGTGGCTTCCAGTTGGTGGAGGCTCTCCACCAACCGGAGAAGCTCACCAGCCTAAAGCCCACCCCCAGCAGATCTGCAGGCACACTCTAATGCGTGCCTGCAAATCTGCACCAGAGCGCAGCGATGGAGCGACACAGAGTCGCATGCTCCATGCTTTTTAAAAACCTCTAAAAAGAGGTTTTTAAAAAACACGCTGCGCGACCAGTTCCAGTCGCTCCAGAGCGGACTGAGGTGCAGAACTGCAAAAAGTAGTCCGCCCCAATCCACTCTATGGTGCAGACGATCTCCGTCAGAGGTCGCTCTGCACCGTTTTAATAGCCCGGTGCAGAAAGGGCCACTGTCTCAGTTTAAACAAACTCCCAGGCCTATTTTCAAAATCTAAGAGGGAAAAAAACATGCGACTCCCTCCTCGAGCTCCTTAGAACAATTGTCACACATAGATAAAATCACGAGCGTAATTGTCTTTAGCTACACAGCTTCTGGAAATTCCGTTTTTGTGCAGTGAAGTATCAACCCATACCTGCAATATGAATACCGTCCTTCAAGGTAATATTATTGCACAGAGAAAAAGCTGAATCAGTGTAGCTCTAGAGATTGGTCTTTTTGTCTTACATCTAGAATGGAGTACAACATGGACAGAAGGAGTATAATCTGCCTCCTCTGTTCCTACTGCCAAATTCTATTAACATGGAAACCCTGAGATAAAGGAAAGAGCTGCTCAGTTCCCGCACCCAGTTCATTCATTTCACGATGTGAGCTAGATTGTCAACATGGGCACCAACTGTGTAGCATGGACAGCTGCCCACTCAAGCCTTGCCAAAAATCATCAAGCCATTGAGCAGACAACATGCTAAACAGCTGTCAGGTGAAAACGAATGGCTATTCCAAGGAAAGGTGTGTGTGTTGTGGGGGGAAATGGTTGGATAATTGGTTAAGCTTACAAGCAAATCTGTCCTTTCTTATTATTACAAGAGTCCCAGGTTCTATTAAGAACTTATTTGTATCCAGTTTTTTTAAAGATCACATCTATAATTCAAAGCATAAAAATAGCAAAATGGAGATGCTATTAAATTACAGAAGTGCTATATTTTTCCTGAAATTTTAATGGAAATATCTGCATTTCCATACGCTGGCATCATATGCGGGACTATTTTCATAAAATAAAAACACAGTTGTGAAGTTTCCTGCTGGTACAGTCTTTCTGTGGTTCAATTTGAAATGAAATGACTGAGGCATAAGCTTCATTGAACCTAGAGGAATTTATCCTTTAAGTAACTGTGCATAGGGCTGAATTGAAAGGTGCACAATTCAGAGCTAACCCATGATATCGCAACTTTTTCACACCTCCAACCAAAAGATTAGAGAAATACTAGTTTAAGAGGGACTTTTTTATCCACACATACCAATAGGTGGGTTTGATATGTGGAGTATCATGGTATACCATGGCATTGCACTTTATGTAGTATAGGTTTTCCAAGAAGTAAGTCTAATGGCATCCACATACACCCAACAACAGCAGCAACAGCAAGAGGAAAATAAAACACAAAATGAAGCAAAATAACCACGTCAGTCATAAGTGTCTATCAAAGCTGACCAAATGTCCAAATATAAGCCCATTTGTAAATTTCATCTATACATCATTATTTCAAATGTTGCAAGTGTTGCTAGATTAGATCACAGGTGGTGAAGAATTATATTTTCAGTAATGAAGTATCAATCTTTTAGCAGTAAAAAGGATGCAAAAAATCTAGTTCTGTTAGCTATTTGTTAATTTCCAAGAAACAGGTAAATAACTCAAAAGGACATGCATGTCCCTGAATATCAAGGAACTTTCCCATCCAAATTTACTAATGCAATTACTTCCTCCCAAAACGCAGCTACTATGGGACAACTCCATAACATATGCATTAAGGAAGCATTAGCAGTATTACATCTCCAACAGTTTACTGATTTAGAAAGCTCTTTCTTGAATAGACATTATGGTGACCAATATACCCCAAAGAACAATTTCTGCTGTATTAGACACAATTGGAGACCAATAGCCATAGTAGTTATAGATGTTAAAATCAATGGCCATATTTATGTATAGATTTTATATATATACATACACACACACACACACACATATATATATATATACACATACACACACACACATTGTTTTAGATACTTGGTCAGCCTCAGTTAATGTCTCTGATATTAAGTGTTACTCCACTGGAAAAACCCTATCCCGGGGTCTACAATTTTGATATTAAACATGATTCCGTGTGCCTGAGAGGTCACCCGGATGAGCACGTAGGCAGCAACCGTTGAACGACTGAAAAACAGGTCAAGCCAGTAAAATCCCCAGTCACATAGCCCCAGGAGACCTCAAGCTGGGCAAACCCACAATAAACAAAGGGTCCTCAGCCCCTGAGAAGCCAACTTGAGGGGATTAGTGTGTTTGCCCCAAGTTGAGCAAATATCCCATCAGGCGAGGCCCATTTACTTGAAGTCACACCACAACCAAATGCAGCTGAAGATCCTGAGACTTTGGCAACACCTTGTAATCTCATCACGCAAAGGAAGTTACCTTTGTGGAGTTTCTTTCTCGTTGCAACACCCATTGTCCTCCCCAGGAAAGGATTAGCCCTCCAGGTACTTTTTCCCTACAAATAGTCCCAGTTTTTGAGTGGTTCTTTGGATCACTCCCGGTCACCCCAGCAGACCATTTCTCCATCTGTTGAGTAATTCCCTCAGCCCTTTACGGGCTGAGCCCCACTTCTCCTATTTTTCCCGGACCAAGGACTTCAGGAAAAGGTGCAGCATTACCCCAGCTACAACCCCTTCAATATTCCCCTATCCAGTTTCCTCTCTTTTGCTTCTTAATAGGTCTTGAGTGAGTGTGTGAGTGAGTGCGTTGCTGCGTGAGACTTTCATTCAATAAAATCATTTATTGGACATTTTTGTTTGGTTTTTGGCTTTGTGTAACCCTGTAAAAACTGGGTAAAAGACCCCGCTAGGTTACCCTGCCTCTCGCATTGCTATTACCTGTGTGCTGACTAGTTTCCATTCCTCATCACGTGGAGCACATTGAGGTGTCCCCCAAGGGACCCCAGGAATCAGGGTAACAGAGGGGACTTGAGATACACTTTTAGCTATAGGGCCTAATTTGGATTGTAACAAATGTTTCAGTTGTAGATATTGCCATTTAGCTGATAGAGGTAGATTAAATTGCTCTTGTAAAATTCAAAAAGGGCAAAAACTAATCATCAGCACGAAGTATCTGATTTAAAGTAACAGTTAGGCCCATTGTTGGCCTATACTTTTCATAAAAAAAATTTCTTGCCATTTTCAGATCTGGTTTCCCCATAAAGATGAGACAATATCTGCAACACAGTTCTAAGTGCTGGAATTTTTGGCAAAATACTGCCATTTTTAAAATTAGAACCAAGTACTGTCCATTTGAATAGAGAAGCCAAAAATGAAGTCTCCAAGGCTGACCATGGCGGATTATTTACTTAAAGTTGATGTCCAAAATTAATAAAAGGAAACAGATATGTCCAATGGCATGTAAGAAGATCTGGAAGCCCAAGCCCTCTCTCTTTGATAGAAATTTGCATCCTTTTAATTGAAATTGTAGGAGGGGATGAGTCCCTCCCCAAAAATCTCCTAAACAATGTTTTCGACATTTGAAAAAAATGCAATGTATAAGCAGAGCAATTCTATGAATAACATATAACAATTGTTCTCAAATCTTTTCTTTACTGGGGATCCTCTGTAAATATAATTTGTTGCCAGGGACCCCAAGACTTAACTCAAGATTTAAATATTGTAATTAGATTTAAATATTCAAATATTTATTAAAGTTTCCTAGAAACAAGAATTCAAGTCCCTGCTCAGGCACTGGGTGACCCTGGGCTAGCCACGTTCTCTCAGCCTCAGAGGAAGGCAAAGGCTATCCCCCTTTGAAGAAATCTTATCAAAAAAAAAAAAAAAACCCCACCAGAAAAAAACTGTGATACATTCACCTTAGGGTTGCCATAAGTCAGAAATGACTGGAAGGCAGACAACAATAAAGTGCCACTGACAGGGAGAAGTTATTTCTAGCCATCATATCTCTCCCCTTTGAAAACTGACTTATGGCAACTCTAAGGCAAATTATCACGGGGGTTTTCTTGGCATGATTTGTTGCTTTTGTCTTTTTCTGCGACTGAAAGAATGTGGCTTGCCCGAGGTCTCCCAGTTGGGTTTCCATGGCTGAGTAGAGATTCGAACCCTAGTCTCCAGAGACATACTTTGGGTGCCTGCATACGCCTGCTACTGTGTCCCTTTTATCAAAGATGTGGCAACAGGGGATGTGTGAAGCAGTAGAGGGTTTGTACACATGCCCAAACTGCTCCCTTGTTTGCAAATGAGGGAGCAGTTTTAACACTCACACACACAGCTGCTGCCACATCCTTGTTGCTGCTGCTGCTGGTAAAACCCAGCAACAGGGTTTCGCAGTCCCTCTGTGAGGGATCCCTGGACCTCAGGTTGAGATCTATTCTATTCTATTCTATTCTATTCTATTCTATCTATTCTATTCTATTCTAGGTGTAACATTCATTTTAATCCTGTTTACCTTGCCCTCTATTTTATCTTTATTTATCAGCTCAAAACTCTAGACTATATACAAAACAGACAACATTAAGGTAGGCTTTTGCTAGTAAGCTTGCAATCTAATGCAGGCCAGCAACTAAATCAGTTTGTTTATTGAGCACCACGGTGGGCCACCAGATGTGCCTGATGGGGCGCTTTGAGCTTTGTGGGTCATATCTTGTACAGCCCTGAAAGAAGAGATTCTTTGATTACTCTGCAAATAACATGGTATATTCTAAGCTTTCCCATGACAAGCATGTTATACTGGATCTTCCACAAGTAGTTCCCAAGCTAGGGTTTGCAGATGTGACTACAACTGCGAGAATTCCTGATATCACCCATTTTGGGAATTGAAGTACAATTACATTTGGGAACTAATTTGCATTAATTCCTAGAGCTGACATTGCGCTAACAAAAACAAACCAAAAGGACTTATATTCTGCCTTCCTGCTTTAACTCTTCCTTGTATCAACATTTCCTGCTTGCAAGGGGAGTCATCACAAGAGGTCGAATATCTGCTTTTACAAATATATAAGGCTAAATCCAACAGATAATCCAAAAGAAAAGTTGACCCATTAAATGAATGGAACTTGTTAAATCAATACTTAAATAAATCCTATTAGTTCAGTGGGTCTACTCTAGTTGGGACTATGAAATAGATTTAACATTTATGTGCTACATAAGGGAGAGAAAATGGAAAGGTGAGCTGAATCTGTGGAAGTAGGGAATATCACAATTTTCAGATAGGTTCTGCTTAACAGCATCAGTTATTCACCAAAGAGAACCAGCTTCTTTGAATTACCTTTCGTGTAGACCCCCAAAGATCAGGTATTGGCTAGGCAAGAGCTTGTTCCAGTTCCAATGGCTGGTTTTATATGTCTATGCATGCACTGGAAACTTCCATCCTCAAATTAGTTTCCTGTTCCTAGCAGCAGCAGCAAAAGTCATGTAACCAATGACATTTTGCTACATGATATCACCAAGTACAAATGAAGCTGATGTAGAGCAAAAGCAATTTCCTTGCTTTGAATCAGCTCTGCCCTTGTTAATACTGCCTCATAGCAAAATCTCTCCGACAACAGTGAATACTCTATCTGAAGGAAAAAAATGGCTCTAAATTAACACCCATTTAACCTGCAGACTTAAGGGGGAATGCATATTGTGGGTTCAGAAGACATTTTGCATTCCAAGTCCCAACTTTTCTGCAGAACATTCAGTTAATCTTTTCTTTCTAAAAATGTTATATGAATATTTATATCAGTGGTTCTCAACCTGTGGGTCCCCAGATGTTTGTAGACTTCAGCTCCCAGAAGCCCCAGCCACTATGGTCAATGCTCAGGGCTTCTGGGAGCTGAAGTCCATGAACATCTGGGGACCCACAGGTTGAGAACCACTGATTTATATTATACTAAATGGCAGCTGAGGCCAGTGAATCCATTCCAGATTTTAAAAGATCTTCTTTGGGAACCATCCTTTATATTGCAGACTAAAGTCTGGAGTGAATCGACAGCACCACTGACATGGAACCCACCAGACACTGCTGCTTATAATTACTTTCTTTTTTAAAAAAAGCAATTATGTCTCACAAAGAAATTAAGAGGAAAAAACAGTCAAGAACTAGAACTGGGGTGAACTTTTTCAGGGTAAAACATTGTTTTCCTATTTGCCTAAAGATCAGTAGCTATTTTCTGCTCTTTAAAGTTTTTCTTTTGTTTAGGCTGGCAAATACAGATTACATATTACTGTCTTCTTAGTCATCCATAGTGCAAAAATATCTCCATTTGGCACATCATATTAATAATTTTCTCACTTTTGCTTTGTTTTAGAAAATAGCCATTTGCCCTCTTACTTTCAGTTTTCCAACTCTCAGGTTTTAGGGTTTCAGTCTCCCCATGCTAGGGGGAGGAATCACAGGTGCAGACTGTTTTCTGCTTAGTTAGAGAGGTTTTGCTATTTTGCCTCACTGCCACCACCATCTAGGTCTGCCAGCCTGAGATACCAGACGCAGATCAAACCTTCCTCTAGAATTTCCAGTTACCACCTTCTGCCTCTATGCGGTGCCATGCTCCATTTACTAACGCTCCTGGAAATCCTATCTTCAGTAGCTAACTACTGCATACAAATAGTGAGTTCAGTGACTGCTATTCAAGGGGCCACCTAATTAGTACACGGGAAGATATCTAAACTATTCCATACGACCTGTTTCTTCTTAATTATCAGTGAATAAATTAAGATTAGAATTATGCAAACTAACTATGCCAAGTTTCAGAACAGTCTTCTAACATGTGGAAGTAGCACGGCACAGAAAATCTATCCATGTCCAAATTTCTCTTACATAATTCCTTACATAATTCACTTTCCATGGGAGTCCTAAGAGATTATTTTCAAATCATCCAAGCCTTGTGAAATATTGGTTTATCTATCATGGACCTTGGAACTTCAGTTAGTATATCAGAATATGCACATTCTGCAGACAAGCCCCTTCTTCCTATCATGGTCACTGTAATTATTCTGGATGCCTCTGACTAAGCTTTAACCCCACTGATCAGTCTGATAATCCATGTCAGCTAGATCTTTCCTATAAATGAAGTTCACTCAGGAGAGTTTTCGCTGAAGTCTTTCCTGAGCAAACCTCATTCCCAGGAAAGATCTAGTCGATATAGATTAGCTCCATTTCCTTTCCAAGGAGGTCAGATGTTAACAAGCCAGCCTTTGAATGCTCTGATTTATGCCACAATTGATACACTGGCCACCAGTTATACACTGGTTCATGTGTGTCCAAAATATAATGGTTTAATTCACATGCAATTGTCTATATTTCTGTGCAGAAATATTTTTGTGTGCAAATTTCGTGCAGAATAAGTCTCAAACTGTGAAAATCCCTGTCAGTTCAGGATTCTTCTCATCAGGGTTGTCTCATCCTACAGAAACACATTTATGAACATTTTACACGTATTGTTGAATATTCTACCTATCCATAGTTTGTGGGTTGTTGCAACTGTCAAGTGAATAAGTGTGAGAACCATGTTGTACCCTCCTGTTACCTAACTGTTGCAGCTGGGGAAAAAAGTTGTAAGCATGAGGTAGCAACCCTAATTTCAGTGCCACAAATGTAACTGAATGTACAAAAATTCAAACCCAGAAAAGGGTAATCATACTTTTGGCCCCTGAGGAACCTATCAGTTAGAGTACCTCCCACATTCAATTTTTTTTTAAAATCTTGGATTCGTTCTGTCGTATGAAGGAGTTTGTGAATTTGAAAAGCTCTTATTTCTTTTTTTTTAAATTACGTAAACTAAATTCCCAACTTCCTTGAAAAAAATGACCACCCCACCCCATCCCAAACAAAGCAAAACAAACCCTGCCAAATAAGTTTAAAAAAAAAAAGTTGAGCTCCTAATTGCAAAATGACAACAACAAAATGACCTTGAGGGAGAGAAAGTTATTCAAGTGCAAGATCCCCATACCTTGAACATTCCTGGATATTTCAAGTATGATTCTACACTACCTGATTGCCTGTCAACTATATAATTACAGATCTTGTTAATCTCTCCATGGTAAGCACATTTCCCCTTTATACAGCATTTAAATAATTTTAATGATAAATACAGGATATTTCTAAGAGGAATATGGTAATAGTGGGAGGTATGTGGTGATATTAAATGAATTTGGAGCAGAATATAAAGTTATTATATTTTAGTACACAAAGCATGTAAAATAAATTTTACAAAGTGTCTGTTTGACAATCTACATGCCTATTTAGTAGCAGTAGCAGTAGTAGATAATATTTATAGCACATTTTATATTTCTAAAGTACTTCACACATATTACCTCAATAATCCCATAAAATTCATAACTTCAGTACATCCATTTCATACACAGGCACTATATTTGGTGATATTTCTCTTCCAGCAGATACATTTTCCATTGATAAGATGAAGAAAAGTGACACCATTTCAGAAACAAGCCTTGTGGAAAAGTCAGCCTACACTAAGGCCATTTCCGCACCAAACTGTTATAGTGCTATTATTCCACTTTCAACATCCTATGGAATCCTGGGATTTGCAGTTTAGGGAGGGGCCTCAGTATGTTGAAAGTGGAATAATAGCACTATAACAATTTATTGAGGAAACAGCCTAAAAGTTCTTTCTTGGCACAATGAAGCTGGGAGAAAGCTGGTCTTGTCACATTGTGTATACAGGTGCCCCCCACTTTTCACGAGTCCTCTTTTCAACAATCCACGCTTTCAACTCTTTTCAATTACAACCAGAATCCATATATTTGACAGATGGTCTGTATTTTCAACCATGTGTCCAATATATGAGTTCTGGCTGTATTTGAAAAGGGTTGAAAGCATGGATCACTGAAAAGAGACTACGGACCATGTACAGACTGAACAAAAAGATGGCACCAAGTGCACAGTGTGTATCTTATACAGCATTTGTGCTTATAATGGAGTCCACTTTTGTTCATTTTACGGTAATTTTGTATATTTGAAAGTAAGTTTTTGTTCATTGTACTGTACTTTATATACCATAGTCTGTTATTTAGCTTTCACATATGTTCACAAGTTATATATAGTGTGTTATTTATTGGGTTCTGCTTTTCAACAATATCTGGTTTTCAATAGCATTCTGGTCCCTAACCAGAATAAGTGGGGATACCTGTATCTCGATTATTATAAAGTGCTATATGGAGATATCTTAGCTGCTAGAAATGGAAAGAAATATGGTTGGACCCAACATTCTCAATTGCAGCTCCCAAGGCGTTTTACAAGAAAATGTGTACCAGATAGGAGGCATACCTGGTGTTTCTGAACAGTAAATGATACAAATATTTGAAGATGTGAATGGCTAAAACGTGCAGCAGGAAGATTTAATCAATGGATACACTTGCATAAATTAGGTATATTGCTCAAACGAATGTGCAAATTTGAGGGGAAAAAATCATTTAAAATTGCACAGTTTCAATGCACGAAGAAAGCATAGCTTCACAACCTGATATTTAAAAAGGGTGGGAAGAAAATATAAGTGGGACTCAGAAGAACTCAGTGAAATCAAGACAACTGATTCAAAAAGTAGCAGCTAGATTTTAGACAGAAACTCCATATTTAAATCAAACTTTAAATACTTTGGGTAACTTATTTGGCTCCCTGTTTACTTCAGAGTCTTCAAGGACTTAGAAAGCTTTCAAACAACCTTCCACAATCCATTGAACTGAAACTCTCAGCATCTCTGACTTAGGATGTAATTCTTCTACTATTTCATCCTCAAATGTGAGAATGAACAATTTCCATAGCTTCCTCTGTGCTGCAAGAGAAAACAAATATTTTTGTGCAATGTTAACCCATTCCAAATCTTTTCAGGAAATTATTCTGCAGAAAAATAGATGTAGCTTTTTTTGCATGACAGTTCTGGGAATTTATACAAAAAAAATTGTGTAAAAATTGTAAACTTTTTTCAATAACCACTTTTCTGCTCAAGAATAATTTCCTAAAACACACTTCTTTGAACAAAAACATGTGCTTTGAACACAAAAAACCCTATGTTTCTTAAAATAGTGTTTCTCTGTGAAAATTGTGGTTTCTGTGTATACAATGCTTCCAAAACCACATATTTTTTGCAAATTGCATGATTTTATACAAAAATATATTATTTTTGCTTGATAAATGTATTTTTGTGTAAAATCACAATTTTTGCTTGAAATATATCAAATACAAAAACTGAGACAAAAATGCTGCTCTGTATATGTGGTGTTTGATCTATTCAGTCCATGAAGTAATCCACATTTTTTGTATTTGCTGTTGATTATTTAATATTGCTATTTTCTCCTTCTTCACTAAAAGGATAATATCAAGTAGCTGTTTATTGCATGTGACTGATATCTATAACAAACAACTCAACTAAAAATATCATGTAATAATGACATTTAGAAAGATTAATCTGATCAATATTTCATGTGCTTAGCGAACTATAATAGCCCTCAGACCAACTGAACAAATACGTTTAGCTGCATTAATTGCTTGAAATGCAACAAAAGAATGATAGTCTGACGAGAACCAGTAAAGATTCAGCTAAATGTTTCTTCCCTGCAAAGATGGTAGAGTCAGTCCTAAGAACCTCTCTCTGGGGTTCTGATATAAGAATAAGCAATAAACAAAGTGAAATATCTTCTAGTCTTTCCCAGGTCATAGATACTGAGCTATAGATTTCCTGAAATCTGCTGATCTCTTCCATCCAAGAGTATTGTAAGGCCCCACTTTGAGGGTCCCCAATATCAGTATGGTTTGTATGGGCATCATATCTAATTGGCATCATGTTTAATTGGCAACATACTTTAACTGAAACTGATATCAAAATCAAACCTGATCAGGAAGTTAAACCAACAGAGTGAAAACTCTGTGAACATCAGGAAGAAAGGCCAGTCAGCCTAAGACTCCCTCCAGGTACGACTAGGTCATTTGTCAGGCAAATAGATGCTGTTCCTCTGGATAATAGGTTTAAACAGAAGCTGGAATTTCCCAGGGAACACAATTGTGAGAAGCCCACCAGGACACTAATGGACAGATGCCCATCCCCTGTGCACCTGGACTCCTTCTTCTTGCCTCGCAGCACCCACAATAGACAGCTATTACAACACACATTATCTCCTTGTCATCCAAATACTATGAACATTAATGGGTTGATAGTCTATTGTCTGTGCTGCAACTCTCATTCTTCCACACCTGGAACTGCACATATCTTCCACTGCCACAGGCTATTTTTTTGGATACAAATGCCCCTGATTCCCAATTGCCTAGTACAGTCTCTTGAAGGTCTACCTGTCACTCTGTCTATCTGACTCCTGATTGAGAACTGTCCTTAGGTCCTATCTAAGCCAAGCCACATTTCAGCTCTCCACTATACTTCTAGATTGGTAATTACAACACAAAAATCTCAGCCTGTCTATCCATAATTTTTTCCTCCCTTTATCCTTCAGTTAGCTCTTGTGAGAATGTTTGACTGTGTGTATCTTGTGTGCATGCATGAGTGAATTCCCCTCAATAAAACACATTTTTAGTTTATTTTTAAATCCTTAGCTGGTTCTTTTTCCAGCATGAGCCCATAAACATTGGTAGAAAGATCTTAAGTTATGCCCCCCCCGCAAGCTTCCTTTTTGAGCTAATTAATTTCCCACTTTTGCACAGAGGTACTGGCATCACAGGGTGGCGCTCTTGGCACCTATGTTTTGGGGTAACAATACTCCATCTATTGTCCAAAAATGTATTTCTATAAATGCAATGCTTAGCTCATTGAAAACAAGGGCTTGTAGATATAGGACTTTCTCATGGTTTATTATATATATATTATTGAGTCAGAGAAAAAAAGTAGAAGAATAAAGAAAAAAGAAGAAACAAAAGATACTAGAGTATGTAAATACAAGATATTATATGTACATATTCCACCCATATAGTGATATTGCACTAAATATAGATATTATTTGTATTTCTATAAGAATAACGGTATAACACCAATGAATAAATAAATAAAAACAAAAAAACCTCAAATCTTCTATGTACCTCATGTTGTTTTTTGAAAGGGATTTCTTCAGTCCTTCCTAGAACTTTTTTTGGATTCAAAAGTAATATGTACTAGCAGCTTTGTTCATGTACTTCTATCTATATAAAGATACGTTCTTTCTGTTACATCTGAAGTATAATAGAAAATCACGTTGTCAGATTGCATATTGCATAGTTTGTCCACACACATTTCAGATGTACACACACACACACACACACACATATACATGTGTACATACATGAATACACTCATATATACAGTACCATATATATGCATGTTTGCATGTACAACACATATCTATAACTTTACCTATATTCACATAGGTGTATTTCTGTTAGAGAGCACTTAGGGATCTCTTTGGCCCTTTCCGCACGTGGGAAAGGAACCGCGAGTCCATCAGGACAAGGAGCAGTGCAAGCTCATCGCTCTGCACTGCTCCGGTGTCCAAAATGATGGCTTCCAATTGGTGGAGGCTCTCCACCAACTGGAGAAGCTCACCAGCCTAAAGTCCGCCCCGGCAGATCTGCAGGCATGCACTGGTGCACACCTGCAAATCTGCACCGGAGTGACATGGAGCGACACGGAGTTGCACGCTCCGTGCTTTTTAAAAACCTCTAAAAAGAAGTTTTTAAAAAGCACACTGTGTGACCAGTTCCGGTCTCTCTGAACCAGACTGAGGTGCAGAACTACAAAAAGTAGTCCGCCCCAGTCCACTCTACAGTGCAGAAGACCTCTGTTGGAGGTTGCTTTGCACCGTTTTAATAGCCCGGTGCAGAAAGAGCCTTCATCTGTCCTGGCACTAACTTTACTTTATTATACTTTATCAATTATTAGGTTGAGTATTTACTTGATTATTTACCTTCTACTAACTGTACCTTTATTTCTCTGATCCTAAAAGACACTCAATCATTAAGGTCTATTCCTCTTTAATTTTCTCCTCATCTTTCCCTTTAGTTATATAGTGAGTATATCCAAAGATTTCATTTCTAGAAGTTCTATTTTGATCATTTACGGGGGGGGGAAACACTGAAAATATGATAAATTCTACGCCATGATGATTATCAAGCATATATCTTGTTCAATCTTTGATGTTAGTTTTGCCTCCAATGACAGTAAAATACTATATTTTGAGAAACCAACAGTTCTTGACATAAGTTGGCCTAATCTTTCTTTGTTCTCTCAGGCAAAGTTTGTGGAGACAATCTTCAGGCGTATCCAGCATTCTTTTATAATACAAGACAACTGGCCTCTGAGATCTACTCACAACAAGACTGCCTCTGCTCTAGGGAATGAAATTGGGATTCCTCAGAGCTCTCTATAATAGGCAGTTGAAATGAAACTTATTTTGGTAAACCTCCAAGTTTTTTAAATTGCAAATTCTTTACCCCCAAATCTAAATACACATTAGATGCAAGTAATGGCTTTCCCAATAAATATTTTTAGTGCTGGAACCACCCACTTTTCTCCTCCAGTGTAGAAAAATTAGATTGGAGACCCTTTTGTCTTGTATATATTATTTTCATATTCTGGAATTAAGACTCTGTCTCATCTAGTTGCATACCAGGTGGTTAACAAAATAATTTTGCTCTATCCTATTATCATCTAGTTTCAATTTATACCCAGAAAGCGAGGTTATCTACCAGAAACCATAACCTTAGATTTTGTATATTTGATTTAAGTTTTTCAGCTTAGCAAAAGCATATAATTTATTTAAACTTCTTAACCTAGTCTTGTTTACTGATAGCAATATCAAGCCATCTGCATACATTAATATCAGCAATTTATGACTGTAGATTTCAGGAAGAAAATATTCTGAACAGATTAACTCAATAAAAATATTCTTAATGCAGATATTGGATAAAAAAGAATCAACAAAACCCTTGTTTAATTCTTCTGGTCATAGTCATTTCTCAAGTAAATTGCCTCAGTGTTGCATTATTTCTAAACATGGAACAGCATGCCTTTGCCAAATAAAGTTTGTCCTCAAACTGGTTCTTGTTGATTGAACCAAAGGCTGAAAATAAATGAATTAGCTTCTGTAAAGTCTGGCAGCATATCTATGAATTAGTTGATAAAAATACAAAAAATTTCATGTACTGGACTACAGTATTTTCTCAACTCAGTTTGTTCTTGGTATGCTACTTTCCTCTTCTCATTCAGACAGTTTCAAATGGTTGAAGGAACTAAACATGCTGGGACTGATATTCAGTAGAATAACTGATCAGTAATTCTGAGTCTTATATTTATCTCCTTTCTTGTAACTGTCAATCAAACTAGGGAGAGTTAATCAAACTAGGGGGAGGAGCCAGCTAGGGGAAGGAGGCTTTATTAGGAACTCCCAGCAGCGCGCGCCATAGGCGCGCGCAGTTTCAATCATCTACTTCACTCCTTCAAGTTCAACCATTCAAGTTTAGGAACAACCAATCCTTATAGTGACTGAACAAATTTAATAAGAGTTCAACCGAGCTTGGCAGTTAGCTGAGCAGACATAGCTTATACAGCTCAATTTGAGAAAGAAGGCCCAGTTTTTTTTTTAACAACTATTCTCTGTATTATCAAGTATGGAAGGTGAGGGAGCTGCTGCTGTCACCTGTAGCACTTGTGGCATGTTCCTTTTCTTGCCACAAGATGTTGTCGGGTACACCTGCAGCAAGTGCAAGCTGGTGACCTTCTTGGAGGACATGGTTCAGCAGCTGGAGGCACAGGTTTCTAATCTTCGTCTTATTAGGGAAGGTGAGGAGTTCTTGGATAGGGCAGAGAGGACCTTCCTGAAGACCAGATATGCGGAGGAGCTGCCAGATGAGGAAATCAGTTCCGTGAGCCAGGAAAGCAGTGCTTGGAGGAATGTCACACGGAGAAGTAGAAGGGCCAGGAAGGAAACAGAGACTCTCAAACTACAGAATCGCTACAAAGTTCTTGGTGCTATGAAAGAGGAGGAACACCAGAAGGAGGGAACAGAACATCAGCAAGAAGGAATCCAACTTCGGCAACTGGAACTTGAACACCAACAGGACAGCATCCAACATCGGGAAGACCAGCACTCCCAGCCTCAACACAATGCCCAGGCAATCCTGGAAGAATCTGCTTGTCGATGAACCCCGGACAGGCCTCAGAGGAGGCGAGTTCTGGTGGTTGGGGACTCCTTGCTCAGAGGAACCGAACCGGCAGTTTGCAAACCGGACAAGCTCAATCGAGAGGTCTGCTGTCTTCCTGGGGCCAAGATAAACCACGTAACAGAGAGGCTAGCCAGGCTGGTCAAGCCCACTGACCGTAAGCCCCTCATTTTGGTTCACGTTGGAACCAACGACACAGTGAGGTGCAGCTTTCACCACATCACAAAGGACTACGAGCTTATGGGGAGAAAGCTTAAGGACCTTAGTGTGCAGGTGGTCATTTCATCAATCCTCCCTGTTCAAGGATATGGTGCACGAAGGGAAAGGACAATAGTAGAGGTCAACAACTGGCTCCGCACATTTTGCCACCACCAACAGTTTGGCTTCTTGGATCATGGCTTGAAATTCCATGAACATGGGCTTCTGGCAAGAGATGGGCTGCACCTCACGAAACTTGGCAGGAACGTTTTTGCAAATAGTCTCACAAGGAGGATTAGGAGGTCTTTAAACTAAGTAGAGCTGGGGAGGGAGACAAGATTACTCAGGACAAGGACATGGCAAGTGCAAGGGGAAAAGGCCCAAATGATATTGGCCAAGTAGGAATAGCATCCAATCGTGGGAGGCGTGGAAACAATGCTATGGGACTTGCAGGAAGGGCAAGGGGACTTAAGTGTTTCTACACTAATGCACGGAGTATGGGAAACAAGATGAATTTGAACTCCTAGTACAACAAAATAAATACGATTTGATAGGCATCACTGAGACCTGGTGGGATGAGTCTCACGATTGGAATGTAGGAATAGAGGGGTATAGCCTATTTTGTAGAAATAGACCAAATAAGAAAGGAGGAGGAGTAGCCTTATATGTCAAGGATGTTTTCACCTGTGAAGAGATCCATGACTTGAACACCGGAAACCAGGTCGAGAGCATCTGGGTAAGAATTAAGGGAGCGAGAAACAATAGGGATATTATAGTGGGGGTTTACTACAGACCTCCAAGCCAGACTGAGGACCTCGATGGCGCTTTCCTAGACCAAATGACTGCACATTCAAAAAGGAGAGATACAGTAATAATGGGAGATTTCAACTACCCGGATATATGTTGGCAGTCAAACTCTGCAAAGACGGCAAGGTCCAGCAAGTTTCTTGCTTGTCTTGCAGACAATTTCATGGTCCAGAAGGTGGAAGAGGCGACAAGGGGATCAAATATTCTGGATCTGATCCTGACCAACAGGGAAGACCTTGTTAATGACGTAGAACTGGTTGGATCTTTAGGAGAGAGTGACCACGCCCTATTGGAATTTGGCATTCAGTGGGGAGGAGAAGACAAGTGTAACCAGGCTTAGATTTTTAAAAAAGCAGACTTCTGTAAACTGAAGGAGCTGCTGGCTGAAATCCTGTGGTCAAGAATAGTCAATGAGAAAGGAGTTCAGGATGCATGGGAGTTCTTTAAAAGGGAGATACTGAAGGCACAGGCTAAAACTGTGCCATTAAGGAGGAAAAATGGAAGGCATCTGAAGAAACCGGAATGGTTGACTAAAGAACTCTCAGCTGAGCTAAGTGTTAAGAAAAACATGTGAAGGAAATGGAAGAAGGGGGAAATCACCAAAGAAGATTATAAGCAAGTATCCAGGAGATGTAGGGAGAAGGTCAGAAAGGCTAAAGCACAGAACGAACTTAGGCTGGCCAGAGGCATTAAAAACAATAAAAAACAATAAAAAAAAATATGTCCGCAGCAAAAGGAAAAAGAAGGAGATGATAGGGTCACTGTGCAGTGAAGATGGTGAATTAATAACAGGAGGAAGAGAAAAGGCAGAACTCCTCAACACCTTCTTCGCCTCAGTTTTTTCCCAAAAGGATAAAAACACTCAGCCTGGTGGTTGGTGAGCAGGTGAAGAAGTGGGGGAAATGCAGCACAGAATAGGTAGAGAGGTAGTACAGGAATACCTGACTACTCTGGATGAATTCAAGTCTCCAGGGCCAGATGAATTGCATCCTAGGATTTTAAAAGAACTAGCAGACGTCATTGCGGAACCTCTTGTTATAATCTTTGAAAACTCTTGGAAGACAGGAGAAGTTCCGGCAGACTGGAGGAGGGCAAATGTTGTCCCCATCTTCAAGAAGGGAAAAAAGAGGACCCAAATAATTATCGCCCAGTCAGCCTGACATCAGTACCTGGAAAGATCCTGGAGCAGATCATCAAACAGTCAGTTTCTAATCACTTAGAAAAAAATGCCATGATTACGAAAAGTCAACATGGATTTCTCAAAAATAAGTCATGCCAGACTAATCTTATCTCTTTTTATGATAGAGTTACTTGCTTGATAGATGAAGGGAATGCTGTGGACGTAGTATATCTTGATTTCAGTAAGGCCTTTGACAAAGTTCCCCATGACATTCTTGCAAAGAAGCTAGTGAGATGTGGACTGGACAGGGCTACTGTCAGGTGGATTTGTAACTGGTTGACTAACTGTACCCAAAGGGTGGTCACCAATGGCTGATTCTCATCCTGGAGAGAAGTGACTAGCGGGGTGCCACAAGGTTCTGTCCTGGGCCCGGTGCTGTTCAATATCTTCATTAATGACTTGGATGAAGGAATAGAGGGCACGCTGATCAAATTTGCAGATGACACCAAATTGGGAGGGGTTGCTAATACGCCAGATGACAGGATCAAAATTCAAAAGGACCTGGACGGATTGGAGAGCTGGGTCAAGGCTAACAAAATGAATTTCAACAGAGAGAAATGTAAGGTCCTACACTTAGGCAGAAAAAATGATATGCAGAAATATAGGATGGGGGACACGTGGCTGGCTAACAGTACGTGTGAAATGGATCTAGGAGTCTTAATAGACTACAAGCTGAACATGAGTCAGCAGTGTGATGTGGCAGCCAAGAAGGCCAACGCAATTCTTGGTTGCATCAATAGGATTATGGTGTCTAGATCGAGGGAGGTATTGGTACCACTTTATTCTGCATTGGTTAGACCTCATCTTGAATACTGTGTCCAGTTCTGGGCACCCCAATTCAAGAAGGATATGGATAAGCTGGAGCAGGTCCAGAGGAGGGCAACCAAAATGGTGAGGGGCCTGGAAGCCATGCCCTATGAGGACAGACTTAGAGAGCTGGGTATGTTTAGTCTGCAGAAGAGAAGGTTGAGAGGGGACATGATAGCCATGTTTAAATATTTGAAGGGATGTCATGTCGAGGAGGGAGTGGCTTGTTTTCTCCTGTTCTTGAGACCAGGACAAGGAGCAATGGATACAAGCTGCAGGAGGGGAGATTCCACCTGAACGTCAGGAAGAATTCCCTGACGGTCAGGGCTGTCCGGCAGTGGAATGTGCTGCCACAGAATGTGGTGGAGTCTCCTTCTTTGGAGATTTTTAAGCGGAGGCTGGATGGCCACTTGTCAGGAGTGCTTTAAGGGTTTTCCTGCATGGCAGGGGGTTGGACTGGATGGCCCTTGTGGTCTATTCCAACTCTACATTTCTATGATTCTATAAATTGAAAATATTATATTCACATTTCATTCATCAGAAGAAGTTCCTGTGTTATTAATACAAGTAAATGATTTTGCTAACAGAGTTGCTACCATTCTAGATTAGTTTTAATGATTTCCAATAGGACCATGCCCTCAACAGGTGCTTTGTCCACTGGCCAAGGCATAGGCACTCTTACTGATTTATTCTTCTACAAATGTGGGCCATTCTGTTATGTCCTGCCAAAACCGGAATGGTGACTGAAGCACTATTGCCAATGCTTATCTCATTTCCCAAAATATTTCTAAAACAAGTATGCCAAAGACTAGCTGAAACACAGGGCTGTAATGAAGGGTTTGATCCATCACCTTTTATAGTAATTGGGTTTCAAAATGTTCTCTCATTATTCCATAGCTGCAAGATCCAGCTTTGCCCACAGAGCCAAAATAAATGTCACTTCTTTCTTCTTTAGAAATTCTTATAGTTGAAGCTAGAAGAAGCCAAATCTCTCACATCTATTTCCAACTTCTAGTTAATTGATTCAAGTTCTCTTCAAGCTTTATCTACTTTTCATATAATACCACCCAACTTGGTGAAAATTCAATTTATGAACTGCTGTTGTTAGAAGTGGCCTTAAGGCATTGGCTACAATCAAATGGGCATTAGAATATAAGTGGAATCCCACAATATTTTGTAATGGTCTTAAAAGGTAAGGACTATTCAAGTGTTCTTGGACTTACTAGCTAACAGGTGTAGAAAACTCCCAATTATTGTTCTCCCTACTGCTAATTGCATGGTTATTTTATTCTTTATTATTATTTCTCCCAGAGTGGGACTCAAGGCTGATCCCAAAGAGAATCAATTTAGAACCTTAACAATAAAATTTTTAAAACAATGAAAAATAACCACATTAAATAGTATTAAATCATTTAAAAGACATACAAAAGTGAAAAATAAATAAAGTGCACATCCCAATAAGTAGTTTCCTACTTAAACAAAAAGATCTTTGTCTGCCAGTTAAAGGAAAGCAGGTCTTGTCTGGATTAAATTTCAATTTGTTTGCCCTCATCCAGTCTATTACCAACAACAGATATTCATTCAGTACTGAGACAGCTTCCTTGGAATCAGATAGAAAGGAGATATAGAGTGGGTGTCATCAGCATATTAATGATACTGAAGACCAAAACACCAGATGACCTCTCCCAGTGGTTTCATGCAGATGTTACACAGCATGAGGGATAAAACTGAGCCATGAGTGACATCAATGGCCAATGGTCAGGAAATCAAACAGGTGTCCACTACCACCACCTTTTGAGTTCACTCCTCCAAGAAGGACTGGAACCACTGCAGAACAATGCTCCCATTCCCGTCCCAGAGAGGCAGTCCAGAAGGATACCATAGTCAATGATATTGAAAACTGCTGAAAGGACCAGAAGAACTGACAGGGAGACACTTCGCCTGTCCAGTTCCCTGAGTAGGCCATCCACCAAGGCAACCAAAGCTGTCTCCATCCCATAACCAGGCTTGAAGCCAGATCGGAATGGATTGAAATGTACATAGACCATCTCATCCAGAAACCTCTGGAGCTGAGGGACTACAAAACACTCCAAAAATTTGCCCCAAAATGGAAGGTTAGAGACTAGCCAATAATTATTCAGAATGGTAGAATCCAGAGAGGGCTTTTTAATAATGACCTTGCCACAGCTTCTTTTAGTCAGGATGGAAAATTTCCCTGTTGCAGTAAGACATTCACCACTTCCATGGCCAGTCTCCATCTAGTTGCTTTCAGAAGCCAGAAGGGGTAAAGATCCAGTACACATGTGATAGCTCTCACCTCTCCAATGATCCTGTCGACATACTCTGGCTGCACAAAATGTATCCAATAATACAGGACAAGCAGGTGCCAAGATTACATCCACTGGACTCATATCAACTACAGCATCCAAGTCAGATCTGAGTGATTTTGTCTGCAAAGTCTCTTGCACATTCTTCACAGCAGGCTGTTAAGAAATTTTTTTTTATTCTTATGGGCCAAAGTATAAAAGATTTCTTTGCTGCCACCGTCACCACAACTCCAACCTGAATGGAGAAAACTCTTGTCAGTCCAGGAATCTGCCTGTGAGGGTTTCTCAACAGTCAAAAGAAGCATTTTAGACCATCTTTGGAATTGTTTTGAATATTCTTCCCATCCCTTGTAATTTCCACTGGAAAGAAGACATTAAGTCATGTAGCCCCCATTTTTGCTCATTAACTACTTTATTCTATAAACGGTGATCATATGGAATGACGTTGCTGCAATTCATACCCAAACCACTTTTCTTTTTACTAGGTCACAGGTGACCACAAGCATTAAAAATCACCACAGAGCACAAGAGGAAATTACTCCATAAAGCTTCTTCCCCATAACACCTTGAACTCAATGAAGAGTTCTCGATGTGGGAAAAGAGAAAATATTGGGTAAATATTAGTTAAATCAAAATATTCCAATGAAGTTGTTTTCAGACAGGGGACATGCTTCAGCATCAGATTTCAGTGAGACTCCTACACCCACTGAGGTTCTTCTTTTCTTTTAATATTTCACTGTAGGAAGTAGGAAATAACTAAACTCTGAAAGAAAAGCCATGAGAATTCCAATAACCAAGTTTCCTGAAAACAGAGAATATGAGACAAAAGACATTGTTAAATTCTTGATCTGCCACTTTCTTGTACAAACTAGAGATGTTCATTAATAAAACACAAAAGGGAAATATTGATCCCAGCCATCTAGTCAAGGAAGTTGACAAAAGTCAAGTTTTCTCCTTATCCTTTTTGGATTGACAACATTTCCCCAGTCTACTAAATTATTTAATCTCTTACTTGAGCTATGTATATCTCTAAATAATCATTTATTTGAACTCCTGTAGCATTGTTTCTCAGAGGGGTAGATATGAGTAGCAAGTATAAGGGAAGGACTTCCTTAATACACGGACAAACCTGTGTTGTAAAATGGTAAAAATATACATGGTTGTACTTTCTCTAAATTTTCTTCTGTTATGTCTTTTTATATCTTTTTTTATAAAATGGTTGCCACTATAGGGGATGTGAGGAACAGCTAATGGTCTTCTTTTGTTGACTTACAGCTCAACATAAATAAGTGACATTAGATCTTTGTTGTCTATAGATGCTCATCCTCATTTAAAGCAGTGGTTCTTAAGCTATCTGATGTGGGAAACCAGTTCTCTCTCTCTCTCTCTCTCTCTCTCTCTGTGTGTGTGTGTGTGCGTGTGTGTGTGTGTGTGTTACAGAATCTGTACCATATTTCTGCTCAATGACTACAAACATGTTTTTTTTCTTTTGTGCGAATCTACCACAGACCAGAAGCCAATTGTGCTTCCCAGTCCAACAGAGCTTCCCTCACACATACACTTGAAACTTCTCTATTCAGAAAAGCAATATCATCCTGTTGTGTTGTGGTGTGCTTTCAGTTTGCTTCCAATTTATGATGACCCCAAGGTGAACCTGTCATGGGATTTTCTCAGCAGAATTTGTTCCAAGGGGTTTGCCATTGCCTTCCTCTAAGGCTGAGAGCATATGCCTTGCCCAAGGTCACCCAGTGGGTTTCCATGGCTGAGTAAAGATCCAAACGCTGATCTCCCAGAATCCTAGTCCAACATTCGAACCACTACACCACACTGGACACTGAGAAATCAGAAAAGCCTTTGCTCTTTTCTTCTCAGTGTTGTTCTGGAGCAGGAGTTACTGACAAAATTCCAGTCTCAGTGACAGACAGACAGACAGACAGACACTTTATTTTGGTCATTGGCCAATGAAAATAATGAGTGCAGTCATAAAAGCAAGTAACAAAGTTAACTTCTCAGCAAGGGTTACAGTATCTTCCTTATGGATCCTAAGATCAGAATTCTCCTTTCTTAGTAAATATAGGCAATTAAAAATCTCATTAACATTGACTGTGAAGAAGCATTGATTTCTAAGAAATGCATACATTTCAGCAAAAATTACTTGTTTTTCCATTTCTTCCTCCTTAGCTGCTAAGTTGTCTTGATGCACATTGCCAAAGCAATACTGAAATATGCCAGGTTGTTCTGGGGAAAGCAAGAAAGTTTCCACACAAAATTGTTCAGTCAGGGGAGCAATTACTTTCCTCCCTCATTTTATACAGACATCATAGCTTCCAACTGCATATCTATCTATCCCACCATAAATGCATAATTAAATCAATCTGCTATAACAGGAGTTGATTTCTGTTTTAAATAGATTTTCTTTGCTAAGCATTCCTTAACATTGTACTAGGAGGCAATTTTCCAACATTGACTTTGATGCTCATGTAGGAGAAATTATTGAAGTCTTCTTTGACCCTTCTTGGCCTTGCTTTCTGCAATCATTCTGAACTGACTCCTAAGTTCACTTGCATTTCTATCACAATGATAAAAAATTGTCTTTCTAAAAGAATGGGAACTCCTTTATTAGCAGCAGAAGAAAAAAAACTAGTTTAGTTTGGCATTGTGGTTTGAGACAAGGGTTAGAATCTCTACCCACTAGGTAACTTGGTCCCACCACACTCTCTAGAGCAGGGCTTTCCAAACTGTGTGCCGTGACATATTAGTGTGTCGCCTGAAGTGTGTAGATGTGTTGCCTACAATCTTGGAAATGTATGTTAAATGTATAAATCATATATTTTTAAAAATATATGAAAGGTTTTCATGAGATATGTTGTGTCCCCATACATTTTGTTATTACAATTTACGTATCTCTTATAAGGAGTTAGTTTAACCTCCAGTTTGCTAGTAAAACTGAATCACTGTGTCACAAAATGATGTCTAAAAAGTGTGTCACCAACATGAAAAATTTTGAAAGCTCTGGAATGAAAGGAAGGTAATGGCAGACCAGTATAATTTTTGCCAAGAGAACCCTATCATAGAGTTGCCATAAGCCAGAGTCAACTGGAAAGCACGTTAACAACAACATTAATTTGAGCTGAAACCACCCCAAGAATCTTAAACCAACTCCAAATTGCCATCCCAACAAAATAAGCCAAGTCCAATCAACTCTTCCATTTTTGCTGTAGCCTCTTCCAGCTAAACATGGAAGAAAATTGTTCTTTGGCTCTCACTTTTCAGTCAACACCAAGAGTTGTGATTTTGGCAAGCCAGCCCAACATACGCCTGCTAAGAAGTGAGGAAACCAAGACTGAATCCAACCTCGTGAAGCAGTTTCTCCGTTCAGCCCTCTCCCCTTATTTTAATGCTGCTTATTTAATTTATGTTATGTGGCTGTTAACTGCTTTGAAAGTCCCAACAGAGGGGGAAAGGCAAAACATAACTGTCATATGGTACAATAAAATTTTTAAAAAATACATTAAAAAGTGAACTAACCCAGCTAGGATTTTTTTTAAAAAAAGAAAAAGAAAACATGATCTGGGAAGCTTTGGAAGCACCATGGAAATGGGGAAGCAGTACATAGTAGAGGTTTCAAGCAGCCCTTCCTCTTGCTTATGGCTTGCCTCTACCTATATACTGCCCACTGCTGAAGCTAATTTGTAAAGAAGGAGCAAGAATCATATTTTGAGACACTGGATAACAATCAAACATATACCATCATTTTCAGAAATGGTTGGCTGTAATTCTTTGCTTTGTTGTCATTAAATACCATCAAGTTGACTTGGACTTCTGGTGACCTTATGGATGAAAGAACTCCAAGCCATCCTATCATCAACAGCCCTGCTCAGGTCTTGCAGATATCTTCCTTAATTAAGTCTATCCAGTCGCATAGGGAAGGGTATGGGGGATGAGGAGGGTGGTTCGCTCCAGGCAGCAATGTTTTGGGGGTGTCCCAGCCCATAGCCATGCCCTGTGTGCCCTGGCCACATCCCCACACACCACAACCATGCTCCATGTACACTGGCCATGCCCCTTGCACCATAGGCCTGCTCCCCCTCCCCACACTCCAAACTCCACAACTGAGCCTATCCATCTGTAATATGGTCTTCCTCTTTTCCTACATCTTTCTACCTTACTAAACATTATCATCTATTCTAGTGAGCCATGTCATCTCATGATATGGCCAAAGTATGACACCCTCAATTTAATCATCTTGGCTTCTAGGGAAAATTCACACTTCATTTGTTCTAAGACTCATTCATTTGTCTTTTAAGCACTCCAGGGTATCCACTGAATTCTTCTCCAGCACCACATTTCAAATGAGTTGGTTTTCTTCCTATCAGATTTCTTCACGGTCCAGATTTCAAATCATTTATAGAAATTGGAAATACGGTGGCATGGACAATCCTAATTTTAATATTCAATGATATATCTTAACACTTCAGGATCTTGTCTACTTCCTTCACAGCTGCCCTTCTGAGTCCTAGTCTTCTTCTGATTTCTTGACTGCAGTCTCAATTCTGATTAATGACTAAGTCAAGCTATGCAGAATCTTGAACTATTTCAATAACTTCATCACCTACCTCAAGGTTATATAAATCTGTGGTCATTTTTTATTTTTTCTTAATGTTCAACTATAAACCTGCCTTTGCTCTTTCTACTTTGACCTTTGTTACTCTGATTTCTGGGGGTCCCGGGAGGGACACCTCAATGTGCTCAAAATATGAGGAATTAGGAATTAGCTCAGAGCACTGGCTGGCAATGCGAAAGACAGGGTAACTTAGCAGGATCTTGGAACTCTATGTATACGGGGTTTGGCCATGCCAAGAACTAGGCAAGTTGTTCAGTTTAAAAGATTTTATTGCAATGTCCACAATTCAGCACACACAGACACATGCACTCACGCACTCATCCAAGAACTATAGAAGCAGAAAGTGAAGAAAATTGATAGGGGTTTCGAGAGGATTTCTAGGGTGATACTCCACCTGATCCTGCAGTCCGGGAATAGATAGACAGAGAGCGATGCTGGGGTTCATAGTAGCTCAGCACATGGAGGCTGAGGGGAGGCTCGCCAGACAGAGTGGCAGCAGTTTGGGATGCAAGGCACAAGCGTTCCAACAAGAAGCTCAAACTTGGGGCTTTTATAGGGAAGATTGTACCTGGAGGCTAGCCCTCTCCCGAGGAGAACAATAGGGAATTTGGTAGAGACAAAGCCTCCAAAAGGTCAAAATCAGAATTGATGAGATTTAGCCGGTATTGCCAATTGTTAGAACAGTATGTAGATGAGGAGCACTTAGCGTTTGTATAGAGAAAGCAGTTTGGGGCTGAGAGCCCTTGCATTTCCTTAATAGTCGTACAGTCAGGGCACTACTGACTGTGCAACAAAAGTTGTTTACTGGCCTAGACCTAGCTTGCATAATTAAGGCCATGCAGCCGTGCCTACCTACACAAGCTCTCCGTGACCCTTTCAGACATGTGGAGTTCATCTTATGGAGTGCCACGTGGAAATATTAACCATAACCAATATGAAATTGTAGACCTTGGGCTCAGGCTAGACAATTGCAGTAACACCTTCTTCAGTAATTGTTCTAAATCTTTGCTGATTTCTAGTAGTGGTATGGTGTCATGTGCATCTCTTAAATTGTCAATGTTTCCTCCTCCATGCCTAATCCTGCTTTACATATGTTCAGCATACAAGTTAAAAAGCTAGTGTGATAAACTGCAGCCTTACCTGACCCCCTTGCCAATTGGAAACCATTTCATTTCTTTGCTAGACATACACAAATGACTGCATGGTGTTTAAACTTTAAATACTGCAATTCAACCAGTCTAATTCAGAATTAGTAAGGTGGAGTATTGTGCTACAATAACAAAATGAGTTGGGATTTGACATTTGCAGAACTATCAGCAGTAGGTGAATTTCCAGCAAAAAGCTTTATACAGATTGCATTCATAATTATATTTACCAGTATGGCATATTTTGAAGTACATCTGCTAAAGTTAACTAGGGTAGTGCAGTTCCTATTTTCCTTGATTACATTTGTCTGGGTAACCAGCCTTTGAAACTGGACTAGGCAAGGCTGCAAGAACACTAAGATCTAAAAACTATTGTTAGTCCAAACTAGAGTAGAGCCATTTAATCAATTTGATTTATCTCTGACTTGACTCACCATCCAACAATTGATTCAATGGACTATTCTTGTTGGGATGAACCAACAGAATCCCAGCCTAGTTGTATAAGGAAATGCAGCATGAAAGTGTTGTATCTCTCTCCAAACACAAACACGTACAAGGAGAACTGAGTGCTTAGTCTGCAGCATCAACCATAAGATGACTCTGTGCCATCCAACAATCATTTACTCAGCAATAATCTCAGCTACATCAGATGGAATACCACAAAGTGAGTGGTCTGAAGACTGACAATTTTATATAATTTTAAAAGGCTCACATATTTACACTATTAAGTATTTTAGGCTGCTGAAAATGGTATCTATACTTCAGATTAATTAAAGCAGCAACCTTGCGCTACTGAAATCAAATGATCATTAAACACATTTATTGGCATTTTGCAGGCCTGGCTAATTAAAAAGATGGTGGTGTATTACAAGGTTAGTAAATTTAATAAACTAGTAGCTAATTATCTGTAGAAACGGGATATATTTCTTGACAGTCAATAGGAGAAGTATTTGATTTGAATACTAAGCCATGATTTCATAGAAGAATGTGCAGAATCATTGTAAGAGTTGTTAAAGCTCAGAGAAAATGACTTGTAATTATTAGCATATATTTAGTAAATATACAAGAACTATATTCTTGGTTCCTTCTATCCTTCATAGTAGCTAACATTTACTGGCAGAAAGAACCCTGGAACTGTCTCAGGCCTAGAGTAACAACTAGTCCATCTGGTCTAACATTTCCCAGACTACACTTTAGCAGTATCTGCAGGTTTCCCTTTCAATGATGGAAAAAGATAAGTGACATTAAATTATGGAGTGACTATTTTCTTAGAATCCGAAGACATTTTACTTGCCTTATCAGTAAGGCTGTGGAGAAATATATCTTTTTTAAAAAGTATCTTGATTAAAAATTAGGGGCCAGATACAAATGCATTGAGTTATACGAATCTAAGCCAAAGATTCAACTCAAGAGTTTTTAGCTTCATTCTTGTCCTCTCATGGAGTGCCTCTATTAACTATTTCAAAGGAGAACAAACTTACTGAAAGTAATAAAATGTCCTCAGCTACTGTAAAGCAAAATATCTCTACAGCTTTAGCTGCCTAAATCAAAGATTCAGATCACTGGCTAAAACAAATGAAAAACAGCTAGTGTTAATTTTTTGTTATCTGACTTCAGATCATTTCTGGCTTATGACAACCCTAAGGCAAACCTAACAAGGATATTTCTAGGGCTGAGAGTGTGTGATACACCCAAGATCATGCAGTGGGTTTCAATAGCCAAGCAGGGAATCAAACGCTCATCTCCAGGGTCATAGTCCAATGCTCAAACCATTGCACTACACTTCACTTTTAAATAAGGAGTCTGTATGACAGAGCAGTTAAGGACCCTGTTATTTCACCCAACAGGACTTTAAGACATTATCTAAGACAACCTAACACTTCCTGGGAATGTCTAGGCACTCCACTCCAAGTGGTACAGAGTCATCTCAGAGAAAGCAACAAGGTGACATGACAGGAAACAATAGAGTCCTATGATGTATGTGGAGTAGGACTCTTTTTTGTATTTTAAAAACAGGAGGAAGAAATACATTCTAAACTACTTGTACAAAAAAAAAATAACACCAGAGGAAATACCCATCCCCTTCCCAAAAACTAAAATGGCACATTATTAATGAATGATATAATACGTTACTACCTCTCTCAGGTAATACATAGCAGGGATGAGCTGAACTGAGAGGAAGTTTCTCAATTATGACATTAACACACTGGGTTGGGGATAACATTTCCAAGTTCTGAACTCTCTCATATAAGCAATACATATTTGATGCACTGGTTTTTCTTAAGTAACTAGCTCAAATTTTTGAGAATAATTGTTAGAGGACTGAAATTTCTGAAAACTGGCACTCTTGTTCATGATAATACTTTTACTGTGTTTTTTTTAAAAACAACAACAACATATTTTTAGAGGAAAAAAACACAACATATTTTTAGAGAAGTCAACCAAATTTTTACATTTCAGTATTTTGAACAGATCAGACAGGGATTGCACATGTCACATTAAATACCTGACTGGTTTGCCAATACAGTTAACCCAGAAATAGCTCCAGTACATCTTATCAACCTGATCTTTAACCTGATTAGTTATAGCAAAGGTAGAGAAACAGTCAATGAGAATCTTTTTGTGGAAAACAGCCTTGAAATGTTTCCACTTCTTTTGATGTTTTGTTTAAGTGAATGTTATCAACAATTCTGACACCTTGAGTAAGGTTGATGGCAATTGTAGTCCAGCATGGGACTCAACTTCCAGCAGGACAGTGAGCAGATGTTCCTTGCAACAGCTTTGCAAAAAGTGCCAGTCAGAAGGATTGCTGCCTGGAGAAACTCACCCAGAAATGTCTGGCATTCCCATTACTTGCATTTACTTGCAAGGAAGCATATAATGAATGGGGAATACTGAGGGGAATTGCATCTTTTGCCCTTGATGTGAAAGTAGCTATTTTGATCTGAGGATCTGATGGCCCAAAGCTGGCAACATACTTTAAAAAAAATCTTAAACAAAACCTTGGAGTTAAAAAAAATATGCAAGATTCTTCTAATTAAAACAGATGAAGAAAAACTGCATCAGTTACCTTCTTTCTACAACCAAGAGTTAAATATCCCATAAGATTGGGAATCAAGAAGACCAGGGATTGATATGTTTAAAAGAGAACAATTAAGGACTTGAATGCCAGTATTTTAATGGATAGACTGAATTTCATCTTATTTACAAGACTGAACTTGATTCTAGCAAGGGGAACTGAGAAAGTGCAGGTGTTATCTCTCTGATGCTGATAAGACTGACCTGCTGGCTGTAAGCCATGAAAGAAGAGTTGAACTGTTAACTCCATAACTGCTGAATTGACTGAAAGATGGGATCTTCTAAGAAACTTTTTCAGGACCTTTTACAACTGGTGCGGGAAGAATTACAGGGACTCCCAAACTTGAAAAGGAGACTGTGAGAAGACTAGATAGAGGACCTGAAGAATGAGATCAAGGCAGAAATGTGGGAAGACATAAGACAAGGAATGGAGAAATGTGGGGCTAATATGGAAGCAGGGAGGGCTGAAATCCCATGGAGAAAAAAAGTTCAAGTTGAGCTAATGGAGGGAAGAGCCATTGAAAGAGAGGAGATGAGGGGCCAAGAATTTTTGGTTTTTGAAACGTGTATTATAGCCTGGAGGTGGAATACACTGATGGTCAAATGAAACCAAGTTGTTTTAATTAAAGGATTAACCTGGAAGACTGAAGGAATTGACTGAAAAAAGAAAAGCACTCTGTTGCAGGACAAATCCTTTAAAATAGCAAGTGGGGAGAACTTGGAAATATTAACAAAGAGTAAGGAAGGGAATCCAAGAAAACTGGAGAGATGAATCGGATTGATGAAAAGGAAGAAGAGGGTCAAAGTGAAAACAAAATAGGGGGAAAGGGGATTGGTTGAAAGTAGGTTATGAAATGGTACAGGTACAAGATGATGGAAATGATTTGGTAACAATTGTGAAAAAGATTTTACATTGTGAAATGTTGTAGAAATGTGTGTGCTTAGTGATGTTATGTAACATGTAAAAGATTTACAGTTTTAAGTAGTGAATTTAATACTATGTAATTAAGTCAGTAGGTAGCGCATTTGTAGAATTTTAATGGCTTTGAAAATTACCAAAAAAGATATTGTTTTTCTAAAAAAAGAAATTGTAGTTCAATATCTTGTGGCTTGAAATTGGGAATTGATATATACTTTATATTCAAGACTGTAGAGACTTCCTTTTTTTTTTAGGCTCTGGTTTATAAAGTCTGATAAAGATAATAATAATAATAAAAAAGAAATTGGGAATCACTGTCCCAATAGATCCAATAGGCTCATTATAGTATTAGCTAGTTTTAGCCTCCTTGTAATTGTAGGACTACTTCATATGATGTGGTTTGTTTGTATGTACACTTAGTAGTTGTGGGCATGTTTCTTAGATTGAAATAACCATTCCAAAGCATACATATCAGTGAGTCCCATTTTCATGTCATCAGCACAAAAAGAACAATCGGGCACAAGCCTTAGGTTCATTTTAACATGGACAACCTGAACTCCTGGGCTGTACACAGAATGGTTACAGTTGCTCCAATTCATATTAACATTGATACTTTGGAATGGAAAGGTTTGGCTAACATCATGAGAATAGAACATCAGGATGGTACAGGCTGAAAGAGATCTTAAAGACAGTATATTGTGTACAAGATGGAGGCAAAAAGCTTCTTTGAGACTAACAAGACAAGCTTGGTTGGGACTGTGCCACTCCCAAGGCTCGATACATTCTTTGGAACTCTGAGTGGTGGAGGGATCAACATCTGTAAACCCTTTCTTCATGACTTTGGTAACACTAGATGTAACTGCAGGAAGTAAACAAAGCTGATAATTCAGGCGGGCGTCCGGTTTCGGTTCCGGCACGGAAGCATGTAAGATAACGCAGTCAAGAGTTTAACTTTTTATTTAAAGTTTATTGCTTTTATCAAAAGTTTATCGGATATATGTATATATATATTCTTAATTACCCTTTTAATGCACAAGAGGAAGCAGCTTTCTATTTGAATTTTAAAACTAATGAAGTTCTGGTGGACTGACCTTGAACAAATTGCAGTCAGGAGTAACTGATATATGGAGACGGATAAGAAACACTGGGGAGTGCTGTAAATTTAACAGTTGGTCAACTTGGAAGTTACATAGACAAACAGCAAGCTTTGCTGCAGCTCATATGCACCAGCTCATTTGTTAACAGCAGCATAAGAGTGGCTGCGTCTCTTTTAAGAATACATTTATCGCATTTCCTTTTTTTAAACAATGAAATAAGTGCTCTAGAGAAGGAGTAGAAGCTGAACTTGCAGAAAGTTGTGCTAAATATTGCTAGGATGCAGGAGTAGATTTTTGGATTTCTGGGTGGGTGTATAAAGGGATTTATAGAGCAGAGTTTGCTGATAGCTCTATACACCTTTCGGAGCCAGTCTAATTTCAACAACCTCAGTCATGGTCAAGACTCGTTCGCAGAGAGCTCATGATAACAAAAAGAAGAGTCAGGCAAAGGAGGCACAGGCAAAGGAAACTCATGGAAGTCTCACTCAGAAATCAATCCTGGATTATTGTGTTCTAATGGATACGAGTGCTCAATTTGTTAGTAGTAACACCTCAGGTACTACAGTTTTAGACGCACTGGTTAATCAGTCCAATGGAACAAAGAGTAATACAGAAGCCCCAACAAACACAGTGAAAGAAGTGCTGCAGGACTCCCCGGGCAATTGGTCCATGGACCCAGAGTTTTTAGCCAGAACAGCAGGAGATATAATTGATAAACACCTTAACTCCACAACCCCTATAGCAAATAGCTCAATGTTGGAGGAATCTATAGAAAATTCCCAAGAGGTTGAAAGCGACCATGCTAGGATTATATACTCTCATATGAGTGACCAGTGTTTCCTTTCAGCACAAACAAGTGAGAAATTTTTTGAATATCTCCATTCTATAAAACAGGAAATATCGGGCCTCAAAGTAACAATGCAAACAATCGTAGCCATGATTGAACTAGGAATATTAAAAGCGGCTCCCCCAGCAAGCCACCAAGATGTAGAGCTACTTGATTCACAGGAAACTTTTTTAAAATCACCAATAGAGACAAGAGGAAAAGACACAAGCTCCATAGCAAAAAGTGCACATTCCCTAAGCCAGCTGGGAAAAATAATGTATGACTGGAACACAAACGCGGATAAACCCCCAGAGGCTACAGCCAGTGGAGGAAATGATAAAAGTAGCAAAGAAACAAACTTATTCTTTTCAAATTCAGGTATGCTAACCATAGATGAATGGCAGGAAGTCACCTATGAAGGGGAAAAGACCAAGATCAAGACCAAGACCTCTCACTTACTTAACAGGACAACTAGAGAGAGACATATTACTATCTTTAACTGGCCTTTAAAGAGTTCAAATAATACTTGGTTCCTGTCGAGGGAAGTACTAAAGGAAATCCTTGGTGTTTTGGGCCCGGAATGGGAGGACTCAAAGGACATTAAATGTGCCTGTATATATCCTACAAACCGTAAAAGATCCAGAGGCATGGTAACCCTGTCCTTTTTAGACAGTGATTTGGCATATAGATTTTGGAACCAGATCTTTAAATTTGAAGAGAAAGAAGTCTCATTCAAGTGGGGTCTGAAGTTACAGCCTTCTATGCCTAAATCTAAGGTTCTGTCGAAGACACACTACTTTAGACAAGGGAAGCCACAGTACCCAACTGGAAAGGTTGGCTTAAAGGACAGAGATGCTTGCCATGAAAAATCAATTTTTAAAAACACATACAAGGATAGATATACTAACAAACCATCAGGAACTGGCAAAGTACCTCACCATGATATAAATTCGGAGGAGATTACCCCTGAAGCATCTTCCTCAGGAGGATCAGCAATCTTAACTCTCTACAATCATACGATAAGAAGTAGATATGGATCCTTCTTGGGAAAGAAGGCCATCTTGAAAGAACTCGAACATCGATCCAGTATATGCATCAAATGGGAGGAGATGGATATCCTCAAAATAATTCCAGGGGAAGGTCTTACTGGAACTGTGGTCTTGGGATTCACGTCATCAACTCTTTGCAATCAAATTCAGGAATGTGTGAGCAATCGGGTTACATCCAACAGTACAGGTGATATGCCACATCCCGCCAATACAATAAAATCTATTACAAGAGAGACAAGCAGATATTTGGAGGTTTTCCTCCCCCAGGAGAGACTCAAGTTTATAGATAAACAACATAAGGGTTATAACAGCCGTTCTTCATACAATTACCCACACTTCAGTGGGAGGTCAGTATGTCCCCAGTTTGTAACTTATCCAAATAATATTTTAATTGGAAAACCAAGAATTTTTGGAAATAAACACAATCTTGTCAGAATGCAAACTGAGAATAACACACAAAAAAGAATCTTCACCACTGTAGAGGAGTATTATGGAGGTCAAGGATATCAGAGATTGTACGCAGGACAGAAAGGTTCCTATAGCCAACCAAAAACCAGCATAAAGCCCTTCGATAGAGATTCTATTCTTCACACAGGCTGCAGTTTTACTTATACACCAAATCCATCAGAGGACTGACTAACAATCAATAGGAGGAGGCATAGGCCTATCCAACTAATCTCCTGGAACATTGCTGGATGGAGGAATAAAATGGCAGATGCAGACTTTATTCGATATCTTCAGAAGTTTGACATAATCTGTCTCCAAGAAATATGGCTTATGGAGGTAAACTCTCTCAACTTGCAGGGTTTCTGTTCATGGGAATTGCCTGCGCAGAAATCATCTACTGCAGGCCGTGGTAGTGGAGGTCTCGCCATTTTGATCTCCTCGTCTATAGAGATGGGTGAAATTGTAGCCTTGGATTCAAAGACAAATTTATGCCAGGCTATAATTCTAAAAGGGTGCAAACCTGACCCCTTGTTGTGCATAAATGTGTATCTCCCCCCAAGATCATCCAAAGCTGCAGAAGATATGTGGATAAATCTTGAGAGTGCATTAGATAGGATATTCTCTCTCTGCCCCAATCATCTGGCCTTAGTATGTGGAGATTTTAATGCCAGAACGGGGAGTGATTACTCTATTATGGGGAAAGTATTAGGATTTGATTTGGAGGCTATTATCAAAGCACCTAGATATTCACAAGATAAGATAATTAATAAAAAGGGACAGGCTCTTATATTACTAGCTTGCAAATTTCATCTTACCTGCCTAAATGGTACTAATCTAGATAGCTCTAAAGGATTCCTCACATATATATCTGATAAAGGTTCAAGTGTGGTGGATTATATTCTAGGGTCAGACTCTATTATGCCCTATATTCAATTTTTTACAAATGAGAATATTGCTGAAAGTGACCATCTTCCTCTTAGACTGTCTTTAAATTTGCAAGAGGATCATTTTGGGGTCCTGACTGATCTTAAAATGATCGGTCATTTGGAGGACGAAAAACAACTCAAATGGTCTCATACAGTTGATACAAATATTAGGCAGATGTTGGCCTCAGAGAAACTCCAAGGACTACACTTACAAGCCCTTGAGAAGTCTCAGGTTATCAGTGAAATCTATCAGGATATAATTGCTACACTTCAGCCATGTGTGGTTGCTCCATTTAAAAGAACCTCCACAGTGGGTCCCCAGAACTGGTACGACAAAGAATGTAAAGCAATGAAACGGGCATTGTGTAAATTGATAAAGAAGGTGAAATATAATGGCACTACTGAAACCATGTATAATTTAAAACAAAAACGGAAAGAATATAAGGTTATGCTCAAGGGGAAAAAAAGGGCTTATATTGATAGCAACTGGAAAGCCTTGGGCCTAGCCCTTATGGAAGGTAACGACACCAAATTTTGGGGCTTATTACAGAGAGGTCTTAATAGGAAAAGCTACGGGTCTGCTTCCTCAATTCCTCCAGAGGTCTGGGTTAATCACTTTAAACACATCTTTGGAAGAAGCCCAGCTATTTATCATATAGAAATTCATACTCCCAATAAATACCCTGAGTGGCCCCCTGTTACCCCTGCTGAAATAAAAGAATTGATTTCCAATTTGAAAAGTGCGAAGGCCCCTGGAGAAGATATGATTCCACCTGAGGTGTTTATCATTGACTCAGATTGGTGGTCTCCTATTCTTGCAAATCTATTTACATACATTAATACCACAGGCAATATTCCTACAGGCTGGAAATCAAGTATTGTAGTGCCTATTTTTAAGAAAGGGGACACAACAAATCCCTCCAACTACAGACCTATCAGTCTTCTTGATGTAGCCTCTAAACTATATACTCGGTACCTCTCAAATAAACTCTTAGATTGGGATGATAAACACTCTATTATTTATGAAGAACAAGCAGGCTTTAGGAGAGGAAAGTGTATGTTGGACCAGGCTTTCACTCTACACCATCTCATACACAAATACTCTGGGGGTTCAAATAGATTTATTTATGCAGCTTTCATAGATTTTTCATCAGCATTTGACTTAATAGATAGGCAGCACCTTTGGTATAAACTAGAGAAAACAAGTATTGATAAAAGACTGCTATGGCTTATCCAACTATTGCATCAAGATAATTATTTACAGGTGAGAACAGGTTTGAATGGCCTGCTTACCCAACCTGTCAATATATCCCAGGATGTAAGACAGGGGTGTATCCTGGCACCCTTTCTATTCAATTTTTATATTAACAATGTGATCCCAGAAATGACTGACTCCTCATTCTTTCCTCCAGCCATCAGCAACTACAAGATTTCAATTTTGTTATATGCCGATGACCTTGTCCTATTATCACAAAATAAAATAGGTCTTAAAAGGATGCTAGTCAAATTTGGGAAGTGGTGCCAAGAAGAAAAAATATTTGTTAATTATTCTAAAACCAAAATTGTGGTTTTTGGGAAAAAGCACAGGAAGAGTATATGGTCCTTGGATGGCCATCCACTAGAACAAGTACAATCCTTTAAGTACCTAGGGCTCTATTTTAATGCAAAACTTACATGGAGACAACACTTGGAAGTTTCTAAACTTATGGGTGCTCGATCTATTGGGTCATTGAAAAAGTTTTTTTATTCAAGAGGAGGGCAACTACTAAAACCTGTAATAAAGGTATTTACAGCTAAAATTATCCCTCAAATGCTGTACGGAGCTGAAATATGGGGAGAAAATGCTAAAGTCGTGCTCGAAAGGATACAAAATCAATTTATGAGACAGATTTTGGGCCTTCCACCTGGGGTGCCAGGAGCACAACTGAGGGCAGAACTTGGCATTCCTTCATTAGCAGCCAGGATAGATTTGGCCTTTTTAAGGTTCTGGCGCAGGTTAAAGGAGCTTGAGGATAGCTCTATTAGTAAATGCTGCTGGTTGGAGGAGTTAAGGGCTGGAGGTTGGGCAAAACAGTGCCATAAAAAACTAATGAGTTACCAGCTTAATGAAGAGACCTATTTAAAACTTAGCAAAAGGGACCTTAAAAGTTGGATTTTCAACTATGATGCAAACCAAGACAGAGCAGAGATAGTTGAGGCACGGTTTTCTATTTGGTACCCCTACATTCAGACCAACCATGCAATGCCACATTACTTTGAAGACCTGACCTTTGTGCAGCTCCGAAGGGCATTTACAGAGTTAAGGTTTCAGCAGATGCCCTCTGCATATTTGGAGGGGAGATATCAACGTATCCCAATTGCAGAGAGGAAATGTGGGTTTGGTTGTAACCAAATAGAGGACATAATTCATTACCTATTATATTGCCCGCTTTATTCTGAACCTCGTCAAAGATTTGTGATACCACTGATCCATCCTTCCTGGGCCAGTTCCCCTCAAAGTATTTGTCCTTGCGAACAAACAAGCAAGGGTCACTTACTCAGTTGCCCAGTTTGCAATTGCTGCTAGGAAAATACGTGCCTCTCTTTATCAGAAGCATAGCAGCTTCAATAAATAATTTCTAATTCTGTGATATATATATTCACTGTTTTATTATTTTATTTATTTTATTATTTTAAACCGTAATTTGTAAGTATTTTGTAATTTCTATACTATTTTTATCTGTTGTAAAGGTTGTGACGGCCATTGGCTATACAACAATAAAGTATGACTGACTGATAATTCAGGCCAGCATTATGTGCTGCAAAAGGAGAAGAAGATCTATGTCTGGGTTTGTTTTGTTTTGCCTGTTTTTTAGAAAGAGGAGTCATAGGGCTTTTCCACACTTTGTGGGGGAAACGGGGTAGTCCATTACTCACTGGACTGGCTCGCCCCCCCCCCCCCGATGATCCACGACGCTCCGGAGCAGAGAGTGCCCATGCTACACACTCTCCAGCGACTAAAATGGGAGCTTCCAGTTGGCGGAGGCTCTCCACCAACCGGAGAAGCTCGCCAGCCGGAAGCCCGCCTCCGGAAGATCTACAGCCTCGCGCTGCCACAAGCCTGCAGATCTATACTTTAGTGCAGCGACAGACTGGGCGCACTGTGCTATTAAAAGACTTCTTTTAATCGGTCTTTCAATAGCATGGGGAACCAGCAGTTCTGGGCATTCGGGAGTGGGCTGAAGTCTGGACAAACATCAAGTAGTCTGGATCCAGTTCGCTCCCAAGTGCAAATGCCCTCACCGGAGGGCACTCTGGCCCGTCGCTAAAACAAAGTGCGGAAAAAGGCCTCAGAGAAAACGTGGATATTAGCTGAGCAGAGTGTAGTTTGTTCATCAGTATACTGAGCACTCTGGAGGGTGGGCAGATTAACTTGCATCGGGGCAATAGAGGCTCCTAGATTTCTTTTGTTCATATTGACTGATACTGACTAGTTATTAAGGAAACCCAAAATAATTTCTCTACTTGGGATCAGTTTTGCAAGTGCTTAGCATGCACTGTGAATCCTTTGAAGTTTCAAGAGGCTTTCTTTTGACTTAGGAAGCAGATGACAATGTTTGAATCCCCTGAGCCTAAAAGGAACAGCTAGGAATACAAGAAAATATACAGAGAGACAGATACAGGAAAACATAATACCATTGGAAAGTGTGAACTTTACTCTACAAATAGAGCATTTCACTTGATCCCCCTCTTTCATGACTGCCTGGCAAACACTCAAACACATCTTTAACCATTCCCATCTGTGATCTAATCCGTAATAGCAGAGTGACTGATATCATTATCCCATGTAATTTGCTATCAGGACCTTTTCTTAGAGACTTTGAAATAAAACCCATCAAAGTGTAAGGCTTCTCACAGCATTGGCCCACAAATAAATGCTACTGTCATTTCTCGGTGTGGGGTAAAAATGTTTCTCCCAAAGCAAGACTGAGTACAAAGAAATAGGTTCCCATCTCCTGTATGGTTTTCAGACTGAGTACAGTTATTCTAATAATCCTAAAATGATTTTCATGAGAAGTATGGAAAGGATGATGTTTAAAAACAATGAAACCATTATCTTTGGTAGTTGGGAAACATTTTCTCACATAGTTTCTGTATCTATTCCCCCCACTCTCACTTATTTTACTCTTTTAGTCAAGGAAAGCATTAGACAAAATTCAGAAACTGTGTATCTTACTTTACAGGACAAGAAGCCTGCATGATGAGGTACTCAGGTTTTTATTTAGACAAACCACAGGAGTCAACACCTGTATAAGCCCACAGGCAAGGAAGCATGAAATGGATCTAAATTAGAAACTGAAGTCTTAAGAAGAAGCCTGATTAAGAGATGTAGCAAAGAGATATGAATCACAGAAAAGTTATGCTAAAAGGGAAAACAAAGCAATTGAACACATTGCATGCCTAGTGATGGAAGGGAATAGATGAAGGAGCAATTCTTTTTAACTTTTCATTGCTAGTTATATGTAAACTGCATGTAGGACTTTCGCATCTGTCTCAGGAAAAGGGGATTTAGAATGTTTAGAGATGGAAACAATAGAAATTGAGAGGAGACTAGAGAATATCTTTTTTTTTTTTCCAGTCAAGAGAGAAATAGAAAAAATAGAAAATCCCCTTTTAAAGAATATATTAGAAATATGGAAGAAAAACAAGGAAAAACTAATGCCAGCTATCTCACCATTAACTCTAGTATTGATAATGGAAAAAATCCCAGTAAATTTGAGGAATGAATTGGAGAAAGAATTAAAAAAGCAGGGAATATATAAGTTAAAAGAATGGATGAATATAATGATGAATAAAGATAGAATAAAGGAGAGATTGCAGGGTACTAAGATGTCATGGTTTAATTACATTCAGCTGGAGCAGTGGACAAAGAATTGGAAAAGCAATAACAAAGATTTTAGAGAATGCACTAGATTTGAACAAATGATTAAGCAAAGAGATGCTATGAAAGAAAATGAAATATTGAAGGGTACCACAAGAGAAATATATAAAATATTGTCAAAAGATGAAGATGAATATCTTAGAAAAATATGGGAGGAAGAATTAGCACAAAAAATAGATATTCAAGACTGGGGAAAAATTTGGAATCAGCATCATTTAAAAAATTTATCCGTAAAGATAAAAGAGAAGTATTATAAATTGGTTTGGAGACGGTACCTAATGCCAGCAAAGTTAAACCACATAGACAAGAATTATTCAAGGTTATGTTGGAGGGGTTGCCAAGAGATTGGCACATATATCCATATGTGGTGGAATTGTGAAGGTGTCGGGAAATTTTGGCAAATGGTGTTTAAAGAGATAAAAGAGATAATAGTAATTGATTTACAAATAAGTCCAAGTATAGCATTATTATCTATATTTGATAAGGTTAATTGTACCCAGACAATGAAGGAGTTAATTACAAATTTATTAACTGCAGCAAGGCTAATTATATCGAGAAAATGGAAAACACAAGAAAAATTTCAAATAAAGGATTGGTATAAAGAAGTGTGGAAAATTGTGATCAATGATAAGTTAACACATCCAATTAAGGTTAAAAAAGGGATAATGAAAAGGAATGACTTTGAAGCATTATGGAAAATATTTGTGGAAAAAGCTTTAACAAAAGAGGGAAGTGTCATACTTCCACAAGAAGAATTACAATTTTGGAAAGCAGGGTAAGCTGAAATATAATTGGCTCTGGGAATGGGCTCACATTTAGGGTTAGAGTTTATGGTTAATAAGTGGATCATATATACTATTAGCAATAGACTAAATATAGTTGAAAAGAATAGATTTAAGAATGAAATTATTATAGCAATAATAAGCACAGGGAAAATGAGATTTAGATACATGAAATAAAAATATATAATCAATATGATATATAATGTGTTGAATAAGTATATGATGATAAAGGATCTGGAGAGAAATAGTAATGTAAGCTATTTGTGTTGTAATTTTTCTCTTTTTCACATTTATATTATTCACGTGGTGTTTTTGTTTTATTTTGTTATGTAGTGTTCATTTTCCTTACAATAATAAAAAAAAAATTTAAAAAAAGAACTGACATATCACCCACATAGCTGGGTTTTATGGTGCCCCTATGGACCATAGTTTGGCCTGAATTCTAAGCTTTGGGTTTTTTGGAATTATATGTAAGCCTCTAGTGTAGAGAGCCAGTGTGGTTTAGAAAGCCAGCATGGTGTTCTGGTTTGAGCATCACACTTTGACACTGGAGACCAGGGTTCAATTCTCTGCTTAGACATGGAAACCCACTGGGTCACCCTGGGTGTATCACACATTCTCAGCCCCAGAAAACCTCATGATAGGATCACCTCAGGGTCATCTTAAGTCAGAAACAACTTGAAGGCACATAATAAAAAGTCTCTAGTCCCTATTGAAGCTGAAATATGGGGCAAATGTGGAAGCACTTTGTGGTCAAATTTTTCTGTAAGAAAGCAGTTTGCCTGGGAATTTCAGGGATGAGGAAAGCAAAAGTAAGTAGTGACAGTGATGGTGCACAAGAAGGAAGTAAGAGACACACCACAAGTATATGAGCAGAGGTGAAGGAGAGTGAGATGGGAGAGTGAGCACTGTGATGGCAGAGTGCAAAAAGCAAATGAGAGGACACAGTGGGCGGGGGGAGGTGAGGTGAGAGAAAGACAAATGAGTGAGCAGTATGAAAAATGGTGTCCAAGAAGCAAATGAATGGTGCACTGCAAGGGTGCAAGGTGAGCCGAAGAATGGAGTAGGAAAGAAATGAGAGCAAATTGTGCAAGTGGTAGAGTGCAAGAAAAAAAGAAAGGAGCATACCATGAAGGTGCAAGGTGAGGCAAAGGAGCAAGTGGAAGAGAAATGAGAGGGAACAGTTCAAGCAATGGTACAGAAGAAGCAAGCAAGGCGTGCTCTGCAAGGGTGCAAGAGGAGGGGAGGAATCATTTCAACATCCTGTGGAATTCTGGGGTTTGTAGTTTACTGAGACCAAAGAGCTCTCTGATTGAGAATTCTAAATGTCCCTCCCTAAACTGCAAACCCTAGAATTCCACAGGAAGTTGAAAGTAGAATGATAGCACTATAACAGTGTAGTGCAGAAAAGGCCAAAGATATAGAAGGGTGACAGCTGCAAGTAGTGGAATGCAAGAAGCAAGGGGGTGTGCCACAATGGTGTGAGATGAGATGAGGAATGGAATGAAATAGAAGAGACAGCAGAGTAAGTGATCTGAGTGGCAGAGTGCAACAATCCATGGGGTGCAGGAGAGAAGGGAGAGTGAGGCATGGGAGATAGGAAGGAGAGGGTGATAGATTCAACTGCAGGGTGCAAGAAGCAAGAGAGATAGGCATGATGAGAGGCAGGGTGCAATAGGAGGGATGCAGTGTTACAAGGGAAGGGAAGGAGGAAAGGCAATCATAGATGCAGCAGAGTGTAAAGGACAAGGGAGCATGGCAGAGGCATGAGGTGAGTCCAGGGAAAGAGAGAAATGGGGATGGGCAAGTTAGCAGCAGAGAAAGGGAGCAAGGTAATAACAACAGAGGTCCTCCAAGAGGAGGGGAGCAATGCAATACGTGGTTCCAGTGCTCTGCTTCATGTCAAGCCATGTCAAGATACATCTTTCCTCAGAAGGACCTGGGAAAAAGAAAAAAGTAGATGTAAGCTCATAAAGTCTCTTTGTGATGGATTCATTCCACGTTTACTTGCCTTAGAAGTATGATATCGGCCCTTGAACTGTTTACTCAAACATGTTTCCTACTAAGTCAAATAAGAGAGGGATACATTTACCTCAAAAGCGTAAACTCTACCAGGGAAACAAAACAGTGAGAATTTAGGTGAGGACGCAGAAAGAATTTCTGTCAAAGAGAACTACAAGGATGGTCTTAAGAAGTGGGTAACACATAAGCCACATTGGATTGGCACTCCCCCCCCAAACAGGAATACCTTTTAAAGTTTTCAAGAGGAGTAACTGTGTTAGTCATTTGAAGCAAAATCAACAGAATCTTATCAATTCAACAGTAACCACTCTTAAAGGTTAATTTAATTTGGCATAAGCTTTTGAAAACTTCAGCCCAGTCCGTTAGATGCATGGTGTGTTGCCTCAGTTGACAGATATTTGTACATATAGTTTGGATGAGAATATGTAATTAATGAGATGACAGGGAATGGAAATATGCAGAAATGCAAACATTTATCTTTATCTTAATTAACTAGCATTACCGAACATTAACGAGGTGGGAGCACAAACGTCCTAGAGTACATAACTGCTTATCACATACATTTTGAAGAAAAGTCAAATAACTGAAAAACTATTAAAACAGACTATTTTTGATTTATTATAAAATATTTATCCTGTATCTCTGAAGGAAATCAGATGATTTTTTTTCCCCCTTCAATTACTGGTATTTTTTCATACTTTCCTCTGCACATTGCCCTGTGCTGTCAGATGGGAGTCATTCTCACAAGATTCTTGTGGTATTTTCTTGGATCTTTAGCTTTTTGCCATCAGTTAAAAATTGAAAGCAATGACAGACAGACAGACAGACAAATATCTGATGCCACCACCATTGGACGAATCTATTGTGCATGGCAAAATGTTAATATTATTGTTGATCTTTTATTTACATACCAGGAGAATATGCATGTCCACTAAACATGGTTTCCTTCTAACTGTTAATCCCCACAGCAATTCTGCAAGCCAGGGTTAGAGAAGAATCTGTGGCCCAGGATCACATGATTAATTCCATGACTAACCACACATTAGAGCTTGGTTCTCCTGGTTCCAAGTCTAGCACTTTAAATATTGATTTGTGCTTGCTTTCTCAGATGAGGTGTAACTGTAAAAAATGACACAAATCCTAAAACAATGGGAAGAAAAATGTAATGAATTCTCTTTTCTATACAATCTTAACATACAGCATTTCACCCTGCATTTCACATTGCAACTGAAGGCCTTTCTGCAGTGAGATGTTGACATATTTCAAAGTAAAGTTCCAATAATCAGGCAAATAGGCTGCTTAAATACTCTATGAAGGAGCTGAGATAGGACTATTGATATCACAAAGCAAAGGACAATCACTGGAAAATTTTATCCTCTGACAGGAACAGTGGATATTCTAGACAGTCCTAAAATGAATTGACTGGGATGTTGACTACTTGTGAGCTTTTCTATTTTCTATTTTTGTATTCTAACAGTGTAGAGGGCTTTTTAAACTGAACAAACAAGCAAATTAGAAAAAAATTGGAACCCATTTTATTTCATCCAAGAGTTTCACAGTTCCATAAGTAAACACGAAAGAAATGTCTGAGTCTGAGTAAGGCCCTTTCTGCACCTTACCTAGTTCTGGCAATGAGGTTTGGAGATTGCTCAAGCAGCCTCTGCCAAGAGGCTCTCCCTTTCCTGCCGCTTCAGCTCTGCACAAGCTGCCTGCTCACGTGAGAGCCCTACCTCTTCCTTCCGCAGTGCAGCCTGGGCCCTTCCTTCCGCACTACAGCCTGGGAAGCATGACCAGCCCAGCTCCAGAGGCTCCGCACGCCAGGTAAGTGCATGTGGGGGCCAGGAGCAATGCGCAATCGTGCACCATTTTCGGCTTCAAGCCAAAAATGAAAAGGTGCACGATCGGTCCCTGTCGGCCCCTGGAGTGTTGCACGATTGTGAGTGCATCATGCAGATTGCTCCTCGCAATCGCACAACACTCCAGGCCCTCTTTCACATAGCAAATGCCATGCAAAAAGGGCCTAGGTCAGGGACTTACATACCTCCCTTGTGGTGGAAGTTGGGGTATTGCCAAGGAAAAAAATCTGAAGTGAAACTTGAAGCAAATTTGGTGGTGCTGTCTTTTCAGGTGAAATGGCTTACAACAGATGCATTCTTTCATTCTTATCCTGATTTTCAGAGAGCTACCCCGGCTTACAAACTTTAAAAGGGCTGGATACAAGTACACAAAAATATAGATACAACATTTTCTAAAGATTCTGAATTGAGGAAGTCAAACCAAGTTTCAGTTTGCTGAGAGTTAAACATACATATTAATTATTTATGCAGGAAGTAACAAAGGTCACCTTAAATAAATAACATGTTAAAGCTTTCTTTTAAAACCAAAGGCTACAAGGAAGATGCAAGGCACAAAACATCACCAATAAAGCCCTGACCCTTATAATCACCAACTTACACTCTAGGTAGCAAGCCCAAGAGCTAAGCCCATGAAAATGACATGTTCATATCAGCAAAAGGACCTTTTTGGTAATTCCAGGTTTAGGAGCATTCCTAGACCTGGGTCTTTTAGACAAGTAAATGGACTATGTGGCTTCCTCACTCTAAAGACAAGAAGTCTTCCTTGTCATAATTTTTGGGGTCTGGTTCAAAGTAAGGATGAAGGGATCCTTCTCCTTCCTGTGCAAGTTAATGTTACATAGGTCTCATTCCCACTTGAATTTGCACAAACAAAACAAAAAACAAAAAAAGGAAAAAGACACAAACCTTACATTTCAAAAAGCATTTAAATCCACATGTCCTCACAAAACACCTTGCAATACATCTTGTTCTATTTTTATGGTGAAAACCACATAACAAAAGTTCTGGGGAAATATAATATCTGAAACAAAACTAGAGTATCTAATTTAAAAAATACAGAGATTCCAGTGAGTAAATATAAATAAAATTACAGGGGTTTGTCTCACCCCAGTAAAGGAGTTGGGGAGGGAAACGTTATACATTTAGAAACAAAATGTAGACCTTGTCCCTGCTTACCATTTACAAAGACCAATGGCTTCTCCTAAGGGAAACAGTGCTTGACTTTACCAAAGAGACTTTCCATATATGCAATCATGTGCTGCAATGTCCAGCAAGTAACATGGGAAGTTACCCATTTAAACATGTCACAATGCCCTTCATAAAACACATCCATCTCAGTTTTAGACTAATGAGATAAGAAATTGGTCTCAAGGACCGTTTTAAAATAGACATTCATATATCCCACACACACCACTTTCAAAACTTGTTTTCAAACCAGCTGGCCCATCTTTTTGAAAAGAAAACAAAAAACTAACAAGCTCCTTTGGCAAGGAATTATTTCTTTTTAGTCTGCAGGCTTTTGACTCTTAGCACTTCATTAAACCTATTTGCATATTTGGCAACAGCACACAGAATCAAACTATGCAGAAAAATGCAAGATGTTAAATGTTGGGCACTGGAGTTTGAGGCTGTCAAATGGGAGACACAAAGGCTTTGAGCAGACCGGGATCTGCCTAGGGCTCTGCACCTGCAAATGCTGTGTGTGGAAATATTTCAACAGATGTTATTTGCCTTGCCAGATCAAGGCTTGGTAACGGCGGTCTGGCCTTCCTGAGCATTCCATGGATGTACAAATTTATGCAGCCAAAAAGTATCTCAGGAGCAATCTCTCAAAGTGTAATGCAGATCAATAATAGATATTCTCAGAACTCTAAACTGCGGCAACGACCAGGAGTTGAACTGTGCATGTTCTGCATTTCTATAAAAGCACAAAAAACAAAGAGCTTCATAGTTAACACAGATTGAAGCATCCTGAGAATATCCAATTCTTATTTGAAGCTGCCTTTCTAATCTTAATAGGACAGTAAACCCTATGGCAATTAATAGTGAGTGAACATCCCTCAGCTCAGTTCAAAATTGGCTTGGCAGTTGCTATCATCATTAGAGATGGGGGGGTGCTGGCTCTCTCAGATGTGAACTAGCTCATTTTTTTCACAAACAGATGTTGCCACAATGCTTCTAGGGAACTGTAGTGTGTAAAGGAAGGAAATGGCAAAGAAATTCCTGTGAGTTCAACCCCTACCACCCTAACAAGACAAAAACATAGAAAAGCTCTGGCCATCCTGGCTTGAAGACTCTGTGCCAACATTGCCCACATAGTGTGAAAGCTGTTGTAGAATAGTTCTTCTGTACCAATAGAGGTAATATCAAGAAAGAGTCCACATTGTACCTCCTTATTAGTTCCAGTTTCCAGGAAAGGCAGCAGTGGTGTGGACAGAAATGGCTTGGTAGTGGTCTGAGGCTTTTGATGTGACCTAAGCTAAGGTTCTGTACAAGAGTGGTCGGGGCATTGGAAGCTGTTAATGTGTGTTCTTTTTCTTTTCAACTGTGACATTCTTCACACACACACACACACACACACCACACACAGTATTTGACTATTCATCTCATTCTTTGGAACATTACACTAAGACTGCCAATTTTACAAATTAAAAACACAAAGATGTAATTTACAAGCGCACACCATTCTGGATTGCCCAACTTCATGCCATACAGATGTTCCTCCAGATGTGGAACATGTTAGACATTCATTTGTAATAGCTGAAAATAATATTCATGGGGAAAAGTTTTCTAGGAAATCATTCACAAACACTGTCAAATGCGCACACGCACACACACACACACACACACACACAAAGTCTTCCCTGGGGGCCTTGTCAGTTGCCTCTTGGAAGAAGTAAATTAAACTGTTGTGGGCCAAAGGCAGCATTCAGATACATGTTGTTACAATAGAAATACTTTTACCTCAAGTACCTACAGCACATAGAAAAGCGTCTCTCCATAGACAACAGGAAAATGCCATTCTTATTGGCTGAAATGTTTTTCCTGTTCTGATCATAAAACAGACATTACTAAAAATGACTCTCAGCGGAACACTTCCACATCTTTTAAGAAGTCCATCCTGTACAATTCAATAGGGCTCCCTCTCTTGTAAGTATGCCTGGCACTGTGGCCTGAAATGACTTTATCACCATAGTCTTGCTAACAGCTTGTCAACAGCATGTCTATTAAGGGTTTTACATTATTAAAAGCAGAGAGTGCAATGTTTAAAGTAATATGTTCTTTTTCAAGGAATACACTACGCAAAGGTCTGGTAAAAGAGAATTACATATATTATGCAAATATTATGATTATCTCAGCGGGGCAGAGGGAGCAGTTCAGATTATATTGTCACCAACAGCAAAGGGTTTTGATGAAGTATCATCTCAAGTTGTAGGCCTTAGGACCCCTAGATGCAGACTGAAGGGCTTTCTTCGCTACACTGTTATAGTGGTCTTATTCCACTTTCAATGTCCCATGGAATTGTGGAGTTTGCAGTTTAGGGAGGGGCATTTAGAATTCTCAACCAGAGGGCTCCTTGATCTCAGTAAACAACAAAGCTCAGAATTCCACAGGATGCTGAAAGTAGAATTATAGCACTATAGCAGTGTAGTGCAGAAATGGTATGAGTCTTTTAGACCTCAGCACAGTATGAAGGTGTTGAGTCTTTAGGGAACTTCTTTCATTTTGAGGATGGATAGGAACTGGAGACATAATCAAAAGTGCATCAAGACACACTTGTGATACCTAAGAAGACTGAATGCCCAGATGCTGTGCAGGCATTTAGCTTTTACATGTGAGACCTAAAAAGTGAGGTGGTGAGAGCATGCAAGCCCCCTCCAACATCTCCATATTTCCTGTTCCTGACTTTGACAGGCTGAGTAGCAAAGCCTGAAAAGATGAGCAGCAAACATCTTTATCATTGTTGCTGTAAGGTTTCAGGTCCCTGACTGAGGCCTTGCAGGATTCTGCCTGCAGTGGCTCAGTTTTGACTATAGCTCTTGAAAAATCCTGCCCAGCACCCCAGACCCATCTGGCTGCCCTGATGCAGAGCAGTTGGAGTGGTTAGGAGCCAGCAATATAAGGGCTGGGCTGTCTCTGCAGTCTTTGACACAGCAACATGGTCTCCAATGCTGCCTGTAGCCTCTCCTAACTCTCTAGTGTTCTTGAGCCTGCTGATAGCTGACTCCTGGGCTTGGACCTCGGCTTGTCTTCTGGCCTGCCTCTCACCTCTGGCCCTGTGGACTCTTCTTACCTGGGAGGCTTCTACTGCTTTGAACCCTTGCTGTGCCCTGACCTTCTGCCTGTCTCTTGGACCTGCCTCTGGCCCTGTGCACACCTGTTGCCCAGAAGGCTCCTGTTGCTTTGGACACTTGTTGTGCTCTGACCTCCTGTCTGTCCCCTGGACCTACTTCTTTCCTCTGGCCCCATGGACTCTTGCTACCCAGAGGACTGCTGCCTTGGACTCTTGTTGTTCCCTGATCCTCGGCTTCCTGACCTAGCACCCATCCGTTGGCCCAGGCCTGATGCCTGTACCACACGGCCCTTGCCACCCACCCCTCAGATTCTAACAGTTGATATCACATGAGGATGGGGCCTAGTCCAATCCAACTAAATATAAATTCCCTGCAGACATTGCTTCTCAATATGAAAAGGTCAAGTATAGGCAAAGTGATCTCGGAGTACTGTGGATGTTGGGGATGGAGCACCTAATGTGAATAAAAGATGGACAGGGGAGTATCCTCTCACCATTTCCATACTACAATGTTAAGAGTGCTTTAGTCCACTTTCAGCATCCTATGGAATCCTGGGGTTTGTAGTTTAGTGAGGGACATGTAGAATTCTCAGCCAGAGAGTTCTTTGGTGTCAGTAAACTACAAACCCTAGAATTCCACAGGATGTTGAAAGTGGAATAAAGCACTCTTAACATTGTCAGGGCCTCGGGCCTCGCCGCGCCAGCGGGTGCTGCGGAGACCGACGCCGTCTTTACCTCCGAGGAGGAGGAGGCGGGTCCGGGTCCGTCGGAGGTCGCAGCCGACGGCGGGGGCCGCGCAGTTGCCGCGGATGGCTCCGCCGCCGGGGGGGATCGCCGGGACGCCGCGGCTGACGCCGATCCCAGTGAGGGTCTCCCTGGGGCGGCGGAGGCCGCCGCCGCCACCGCCGCAGATCGGCCCAGCACTGCGGAGGCCACCGGCCCGGCTCTCAGACCGTGGGGCGTGGCGGACAAGGACCCGCGGGAGAAGGCGGGCCCCGGGCCCGATCCCGGGGCGCCGCCTACTCGCGAGGCTGCCGCAGAAGACGCTGAGGCCGCCGCATCGCCGCCGACGTTCCAGCAGCGTCAGCGGCTCAAGGAGGCCAGCCGCCGCTCCTGGCGGCTTCAGGAGAAACACCTGGGGGCAGGGAGCTCCCAGCTGTAACACAGCTGCGAGCCCGGCCACGTGCTCGGCGCGGATTGGCCGCGGCCCGGCCTGCAGGCCTTTTTAGGCAGGCGCGGGGCTGGGGAAGGCACGGAGCAACAACCGTCGGCTTCCCGTACGTTTGGCGCCTTGCCTTGTTCCAGTCCAGCCCGTGTCTGTGTACCGCTGCCCGGCTCCACCAGGACCCTACCCTGCGTTAAAGGTGCAGTAACCATTTTGTGTTCAGGGTGAGGCAACCCCTTGTTATTTTCATTGACGCCTGCTGTTAAGGCAAACCTCAGTTCGAGGCCCTTGCTGGCCGCAGCACCTCTGTGGGACTGTTTGGGACGCTGCTGGTGGCCGCCTCCGGCCCGGCCCCTGCTTGACCTCATCTTGCGCTGACAAACATTGTAGTGTGGAAATGGCCGTGTATCCTCACCTTTACCATGTTGTTGTCAGCTGAAGAGTAGGGGGGGGGGCTATGTTTCGAATATCACCTCTACCACCAGGAACAGATCTTTTGTAAAGCTAATGCATCTTAATTTCCCATTCACCAGGAAGGGACACACCAGAATATCCCATACTGCAACATGGCATGGGAAGCTCTCAAATGACCAAGTGGCAACTCCATCCAATGTTCTGAGATGTGCCCACCTCCCACTTACAGTGCAGGAGCCACCAAAGCAACAAGGGCATGGGGAAAAAATCCACCCTTCTGCTGGGAGGGCTGCAGCTAATCTTAAAGGAAACATGAAAGTATGAGAGGCAACAGATGATGTCATCTGTTTGACTATGTGAAATCTGACTTTATTACACCAGAAAAGTACATACATACATTCTAAAAACTGGTGTGTGTTGCGGGGAGGATGAAGACTAATGCTTAATAGAATGGAATATAACTATTACTGAACACACATCAAAGTAACACAGAATAACGATAGACCAATCTACTTATAATCCTTTGGTGCAGTGCTGTCGCTGTCCTACGGAGCTGTGCTGAGAAATTAGGGCTGGAACAGATAATATATGTTAAATATAATCTAGGTACAGTAGATAGGAAGCTGGAATGGAATAACAATAAAGGAAGCTATGGGGATAAGGAAATTAAATTATGGTAAATGACAGTGATAATTTGGAATGTGCAGTATTGGGATAGAAATCAAGCCCCTATACCATCCCTCCATGGCTATTCCATTATGCCATATTAATGGAGACAATGTGAACAAGGATATTTTGCAAATTTCCTCATCTTTAGTGAAAAAAGTTGTCTCTATACACAAAGGCAGCCTATCAAAAACATTGTTGACCCTCCCTCACAAGATTTTGTATAATTTAAGATGTTCTTGGTAGGAAAAAAATGATAATGCAAAGAACCTTGGTTTTATTCAAAAACATAATTTTGCACAGAAAACAAAATATTTTGCATTTTCTGGGCAAAAGCCTTTCTGTAAAAAACAAAACAAAAAAACAAAACAAAAAAGGTCCAAATGGTGAAAAATTCTCAAACTCTCAAACTCTCAGAATCTCACCCAATGGGACAAATATTTGAAATTCTTTGTTCTTGAGTAGAACCAGTGTGGTGTACTGGGTTGAACACTGGACTACAACTCTGGAGATCAGCATTCAAATCATTGCTAGGTTGTGGACATCCACTGGGTGACCTTTGGCAAGTTAGCCTCAGTCAGTCTCATATGAAAACAAGGGCAACACACTTCTGAAAAAGTCTAGCAAAGAAAACCCCATGATAGGTTCACTTTAGGTCACCATAACTCAGAAACAATTTGAAAACATAAAGCAGAGGGGGAAGGTGGGGGGTGAGAAGAGGAGGAAATAAGTGGAGATTTACTTATCTTTCTGTACGTTAGTCTTAATATGTACCTAGGATCATGTGAAGCTGACATATTCCTTTGGATTAAATCACCACTGAGATCCTTTGTATAAAGGTTTGAGAATTTGCATTTTGAGGATTATTTTGACCAGAAGAGAGTCTCAGTTGGTAGGAAAATGGGCAAGAACTTATAGAAGGAAATGTCAGCTATTTTGCAGTTTCCTAAAACATATACAAAACATTTTCATTGTAACAGGATGTGTGCTTGCTAGGATTATTGGCAACATAGTTCATTGCAAGTCCCTCTCTTCCAGACCCTCTTGATTTTTCAGGGTGTTTTTTAAAAGTCATATTCCTAACATGGGCCCAGCAGTGAACTGTGGAGGACTTTTTTTGCAGGCATCTCCTTTTCAGGATGTTGCATTTGTCACAATGCCTTCAGCCACTTTGTGTCTTTAATAGCTTTTGTAGCATCTCTGTCTTCTACCAGACACATCACCGCTTCTACCAGGTCTGAAACATTAAAAGTATTCAGAACAGATCCTGGGGATTATTAATTTTTCTCACTGCAAGTCCCAGAACCACTCAGAAACCCTACTGGCTGGAAGATTCCTTGACTTCTTCATCAAAAAGTAATTTTTCCAAGCTTTGATTCATATGCTAGTTTTCATACAAATAGAGTGTGGGAGAGAGACCACACTTGCACATCCCACATGCCGTGTACATCAATGTAATCCCTTTAAAAAACTGAAGTGCTTACAAAGATAGGATCTTGGAGACACTGCCGGATAAGTATAGCATATGATCCTGTCCCTCCTTTACACATTTTCAAACCAATGACTGCATGATACTTGAGACAGGTGAATTTCTTTAAAGGGTCAACTCATCTCAGTACCCAGATCTTTTGCCCTCTTCCTACAGCCCTCTTTTTCTTCACCACTTCATACCAAGAGTTCTTCTTCCTCAATGCATTGCCTACCTCATAACTTTCCTTCCACCTCCTAGTCTTTCAGTTCCTTATGTCTCAGCTTCTCTATGTCACAGTACCTCTTTTGAATCTGCAGCCTGCCTCTCTGTGAGGTTTTAATTACGAACAGACAATTCCTCCTTCCCTCACAGAAACTTGACTGTGAACTTCCCTATTCCAGTGATGTATTTAAGTCTTTTACTCCAAGTCTCAAGTCTCTACCTTCAAGTCTCAAGTCAAGTCTCAAGTACTTGCAAGATACTTTCAAGTTAAGTCTCGGGACAAGTCTCAAGTCCGGGAGCCAACTTTACACTCCAACCTGTATTACAGAATTTCTGAACCGACTCAAATAAAATCAGTTTTAACAATTTAAGTAGAGTTGGCCCTCCACTTTTGTGATTTTACCATCTGCAGCTTTGGAAATGGGGAATAGGATCCTTCTTACTTCCCATTTGCAATGCTAGAGGCTTTTTCAGAAGTGGAGAATAGGATCCTTCTTGTTCTCCGTTACTGAAGTTTCAAGAGCTTTACAAGGAAGGATCCTTCCTCCTCAAGACCACTGCCTAACACATTTGCTGTTCCCCTCTGAGATATGCACCCTGCACTCTGTGCACACATTTTGCCTTCTGCTCTTAAGAAAAGTTTTAGAAAGCTCCTCTTACATGAAGTGGGGAGAGGCTGCTGAGCAGACCTCAACCCCACCTCAAGCCCATTGCCTAACCCATTTGCTATTCTCTCTGAAAAATGTGTCCACATTTAGGGCTTGAGACAGAGTGTCATGTGACCAGTAAATTGTAAGGTTTCTGGATGAATGTATTATGTTACTGAAACAAGGGCAGCAAGTCAGTCGCTAAAAATATGCAAGTCTCAAGTTGAGTTGAGTCAGTGTGTAATTTTTGCTGAGTCAAGTCCAAGTCGAGTCACTGAAATGAGTTAAGTCTGACTTGTGTCCAAGTCAATCGACTCGAGTCTGTATCATTGCCCTATTCCTTGAGCAACTGAACATTCAGAGCCACTGTACCCATTCAATCACTTCTATTGAAAAACAATAGAAATTTAACATATTCTTTCCCTGTTCTCCCTACACTCCACTACCTAAACAAGTTGAGCAGAATAAAATAACTTATATATATTTACAAACCTATTTTTGTGTTGCCTTGAAAAGAACTCTAGAGTGAAATAGGCAAATCAAAATGGAAATTTTACAGATAATCAGCTATTAAAGAGGAAATATAGAGGTACAAAAGAAAAATTAATAATCAAAGCAAAGTTGATTGGAGTAATCATCATCATTAGCTAGAATCAGTCCTTCTTTGACACTACCATCAACACCATAGCACAGCTTTCCATATGAAAATGGGAACATGACTGAGTAAATCGATATTTGCTAGCAAAGTACTTTGTTTCTGTTTCCCCTCCCAGCATACAATCTGTGCCCCTGCCTCCATGCGCATCATGCCTCCTTTCACTCTGGTTGTCTCTCAGGCATGTCAAGTGCTCTGAACACAATAATAACCACAGTTCAGACAGATGGGTCCCCAGCAGCACCAAATGCACAGGTGTCTAATGTCTACAATATACTTCAGCAGATGGTAGTGATAACAAAAATATTTAACAACAAGTTACTTACTCTTATCTCACTACAGTTCTAGGTATAGCGGCAAATTCAGAGACTCTGTAACTTGACATAAGATCCTCCCCCTTTCTCTTAAGGGTGGGGGCATCACAGAATTATGTCATAAACCAAACTAAAGAAAGGATTGGTCCTGGTGAATTAATTGCAAGATAAATGAGAATTATGGTTGATTATGTCTGCAAAAATAATTTCACTTAGAGAAGTTGCAGATGAAGCTCTTATCAGGCCCCATGCACTCAAATTCATGGGGATTTCAGACTATGATAATGTGCAGTCACTGAACTTCCTTGGTTTTCCCCCACTTTTTCCATGTTTTTTCTAACAATACAAAATCCATAAAGAAAAAAAATGGGGAATAGCTGCCTAATATCTTCCAATAGTTAACATTTCCATCTGGAAATATCTTTAAATGTTTGATGTACTTAGACCTGTAACAAAGATTAATTCTCAGAGAGTCTCAGTAAGTAAAAAAAAATAATAAAGCAGAATAGCAATACAATAAGATACCCACATTCTTCCCTGGTTTAATACTGCTCCCCAAAAACCAGTCCAAACTGTTATACATATTTTGCAATAGCTCATGACATTGATTCTCACCTGGCCTTCAGTGCATCCTCAGTAGTAAAAAGTTCTGTAATGGTTCAGGAACAGCACTCTTCCACCCCCCTAAAAAAAAAAAAAGCCCTGGATTTCTTTTTCCCATAGACCAAGAACCTTTGCTAAGTGTTTCATGAACATCCCCTTAAAGGCCTTTTTGTAAAGAGAGAAAAGCCACTTTGAACACAACATTGAGAAAAACAGGTTGGGATACCCCCAAATCTTCCCCAGCCATTTCCCCTTGTCAGGGATCCAAATACATGCCCACCTTGAAAATGTACGTATAGAAACCCCCAAAAGATGGGTGGAATCCACAGTTTTGAATGAGCATGACTACACTCCTCCTCTGTTTCAGATCCCTCCCTCATTCCAAACAATGTCTTCTGAATGGCCAAAAGAAGAAGCCTTTCTTCACGAATTCACAGTTACTTAATTTTTTAGAGTTGCAACAGTATTGCTTTACTAGTGATTGTGTCAGTAGAGGTGATTTCTAAGTAGATCTATAGGATTTGGATTGTTGCAAACATTCTCTTAGAATATGAACAATGACTTTTTGATCCAGGCAGAGGCACAATTAACTCTGGTCCACTGCAGGGAGAACAAGACTCTGGCAGCCTGGAAGATCTCCAAACGCATTGTCTTAGCAGCTTCCATCACCACCTTGTAGAGTTGCCAGGTGAGGAGCATTCCAGGCCTTGAGATTTCATGGGAAAACCCTGAGCCTAGGAATGGTCTTTAGTCATGTTTAAGATGAGAAGAAGGAGGGAAAGAGTAGACCCCCTGGAGAATCTACAGCAGCCATTCCAAAGCAATCTGCAACAGGTCAGCAATACACAGTGGTATGTATTACGTGTACTCAATTTTCAAGGTATTACTATCACCCTGAGATCCCTCCATTTTGCCCTGAAAACTGGAGAAGAGGGGCAAAAGCTTGTCTGCTGGTAACCCTAACCATAAAAACTACCATGTCTCCAACATGCCACTCACTTTCTCCCCATCCCCAGTGGCACTCTGCTTACACTTCTATTCCCTCATTTTGATCTCCCCACCCTACTCAATTTTTTGTTTTTACAGAAAAACTTTTTCATGCTCCACCCTACTTCCTTATTTAACTTTTAGGATTGGATGTGCACATGGAAGGTGATACCCCAGTTGCATCCAGCACCTTCATTTCTCCTGTTGGCCTCTAGGTAGCCATGAAGTCCCAAAGACATTCTGGGGAGACCAAGATGTCAAATGCAATGGCAGCTTTGTTGTGTAGCATACCAGACCAATGGTTTTAAAAAGCAAGGGGGAAAGTGTCACTGTTTGGAAAGGGGACAGAAGGTGAGCAAGGGCAGGAACCTCATGCTATGTAAAGAGAAAGAACAGGGAAAGAGAGAGGAAGGAAGAGCATGTGCTGCTGGGGCAGAGAAGAAAGCATGAGGAGAATGAAATTGGGGCAGAGCCCTGGGATTCTGGGTGCAAACTGATTTCAAGATACAAAAGTAGTTTGTGCCACAGCAGTGGTGGGAGAGGAAGGGCAGAATCTTGCCCTTCCCTGTAAACTCAGGCAAAAGCAAATTGCTACAGCTTCTCCAGGCTTGTCTGTTCTTCCTCACTTATAATTTTTGCCATCTTGACCAGACTCTGAGGTTGCTTGCTCGCAGGTGTCTCAGTTTTCATCTGGGAGGGAATGGAATGTAACTTGTCCAGGGCTCCGCTCAAAGTTGGCACACTGCCTCTAAGTTTTCATTTAGTTAACAAAGAGACTTATTCTTATGGCTGCTGGTGGTTGCTTAAATGAGCTTTGTTGTATTATATTTGACTGGGTTGGAAGGGGACATGGCAGCATGGAAAGACCAACCGTCCACTTTTATTCTAGGCCCTGAGGTGGAGGTCCTTCAGAGCCAGCCCTACAGCCAGCTGCAAATAATACTATAAGGGGTCTGGAATACATGCCAATAAGAACTAGTGTAGCATAATTTTTGACAGTGATGGCATTGGGGGGGCATTTGCTGTCAAGTCAGCCAGAAAGATCTCTTCGATTTGGTGTTGCCCTTATTTATGACCTCAACATTACACAGTCTGATCGTTGTTAATCAGTATGTCAATTTTTACTTATGTCAACCCAGGAATTGAAGACCTCCAATTCACCCTATAAACAAGAGTCCTGCTCAGATCTTGCAGACTCAGGGCCATGACTTCCTTAATGGAGTCTGTCCACTTTTAATGCTGTCTTCCTCTTTTCCTACTGCCTTCTACCTTACCAAGCATTATTGTCTTTTCTAATGAGTCATGTTGCCTCACAGTATGTCCAAAATACAACAGTCTTAGGCTATTTCCATACGGGCATATTGCCCACGCTAGGGCGACCTCTCTTGGAGGTCTTCTTCACTGGGGGGTGCACTAGAGCAGTTTTAAAAAGTGAGGTTCTAGACCTCAAACTGCTCTAGCGCAGCCGCGGGGGTGGCGCTGTGAGTTTTATAAAAACCACCTTCGCAAGTGGTTTTTATAAAACTCACCTGCGCTGCCCCATGGCAGCCCCCGGTGAAGAACTGCAGAGACGTGGTAGCGCATCCCTGCAGATCTGCCCAGGGATGGGCTTCCGGCTGGCACGCTGTCCTGATTGGCGGAGCACTGCCGGAAGCCGCTGGCCACCATTTTGGGTGCCGCCGTGCGCCGACGAACGGCAACGAAATTCGGCAGCGTTTAGAATGGTGGATCCGCGCTCTCTGCAGGGACAGAGCAACCACTCGCGGGTAAGCTCTGCCCCTGCGTGCGCGGCCCCGTTTCGCCCCCCCCCCCCCCGTGAGGAAAGGGCCTTAGTTTTATCACCTTGGCTGCTAGGGAGAGTTCAGGCTTGAGTTGCTCTTTGACCCATTGGTTTGTTGTTTTAGTATTTCATGGAAATCTTTCAGATGAATTGATTCTCTTTCTATCAATTTTCATCACTGTCAAGCTGTCATAACTGTACATAGAAATCACAAGTTTGGTGGCATCAACAAATCTGACTTTGATATTCAATTATGTATCTTTATACTTGAGGTTCTTGTCTAGTTTCTTCATAGTTCTCCTTCCAAGTCCTAGTCCCCTAATTTCTTGATTACTTTCTCCATTCTGATTAATGACTGAGCCAAGGTGCAAACACTCTTGAACTATTTCAATGTCTTTCTTATTTATGTTAAAGTTATATAAATCATATGTGGTCATTAAAGTTATATATATATATATATCATTGTTTTCTTAATGTTCAGTTGTAACTCTGCTCATTGAGTATCGATTCTCAAATCAAGATCATATACTAAAGCCATTTCTGCACCTTATCCATTTCCATCAGTGTCCTGTCACAATTCCAGCAATGCCACTGCTGGGATGAGATCACGACAAGAGCACTTCCCTCCACACCCAGCCAGTTGGCTGTGCAAGGGTGGTGTCATATCCAGGGCAGAGCAGACAATTAATCAACAAGCAGCAGAGCAGGGCTTACCCACAAGGCAAGAGTGGGGAAATGTCCAGAGTTCAGGTTATGGAGCAAACTAAACCAAAGGGCAAATACAAATCATTGTCAAACAGGCAGAGGTTCAAGGTGATCCATATACAGGAGAACTGAAGTCTTCACAACCAGAAAGATCAATTGCTAACCCTGAAAAGAAAGGGCCAGCTGAAAGCCCTTTATCTTACTGATGCTGTTGCCACAGGTGCTCCTTCATTAGGGCTCATTTGTTACTTAAACGCACTGAGTGGCACAGCCCATTTTTCTGACGTCATCTCTCTTGCACAGTAAGCATCTATGTTGTCTCATCCTCTGATACTTGTTCCCCTTGCTCAGGCATCTGCTGTTTGTTATCCTCTTCTGAGTAAGTTTCTAGGGAAACTCCTGCCTCTGGGGAAAATTCTGCCACAGATTCAGAATCCTCCTCCTCCTCACTACCAGGGTCTCCAAGGGAGGCCATGACAGGTGGCACAAGTGATACATGCCTTCCTTCCGCAGTGCAGTCAGCCACTTCCTGTGCATCATTGGGGAAGGAAACACCCAAGTCACACTTCCTCCCTTTCTGCACAGCTGCCAGCAATGAGAGTGTTGCCGACTGGAGGCCATTACTGGATTTTTTTTCCAGTAAGGGAATACCCCACAATCATGATGGGTGAGGATGCATTGGCAGCAGGACCACAATGCAGACAGCCATCAATGCATCCCCATTGTGGGACAGCGACGTCATGCAGAAATGGCCTCAGAGACCCTTTGGTGATTTGATATATTTAACCCCACATGTACAGACATGACTCAGTTAGCAAAGCCTTGACAATGAATGTCTTTTTACAAAGCCTTTTATACTACCCAAGGGTCCATTTTTCTGACTTATCCTCTTTCTAGCTGTTTTTTAGTAGCATCAGCACTGGAAAGAGGGTGACAGAGGTTGAAGAAACACAACTTTTGTTATCAGGTTCAGAGGTGTATCTGCAGTAAACAATGCATTAAAGTTTGAGCTGGGAAAGAATGGGATTCTATCTTAGCTGATTCTACTGTAGCTGTGTGTGCCTGACTACAACAGGCAAGGTAAAGAGCAGAATCCAGAATCCCCTACTGAGCATGTGACACCAGCAAAACAGAGAAAATGCGAAAGCAAGTCTGATTCACCAGTTCTCTCCAACATGTTAAAAAAGCATAGATGTATAGGTTTGGCCTCCAAAATGGAATTTTTATAAAAAAAAATTAGTTGTGTCTAGTGAAATAAAAAATCAATCACTAAGGCATTTTGGGAAAAACTTTCAGATGATATGTAGAAGACTGAGAACACTTTTCTTTCCTTATTCAAAGCCGGCCTGACCTTCACATGTGCATATTGCTAGTTTTGAATAAAACAAACTTGCTGAAATATTTTGAACTGTTCTTCTTTTTTTGTAGTTTTGGAACCTATGACCAGGAATGAATCTACTTTGTTTCCTAATGTATACCTGCATCTACAAGCCACATTGTGTGTTATAAATAAATTTTAAATGATTCAAAGTGATAGGTACATTTGTATTTTTTAGCAGCCTGCTGCAGCCCTGGCTTTACATACTGTCTTGTGTCTTATAATAATCATAATTTTTTTTTAAAAAAAAGTGCCTCAAGAGTGCACTGCATGGTTATGGAATTCAAAAGAACAAACCTTGGTAACAGTGTTATACTAAAAGGGCAAGACCATAACAACAGGAACTGAACACAAAAAGAAATGAAGCAGAAAAAGGCTTAGCCAAGAGGAAAGTAGTGGCAAAGCAAAGAAAGCTAAAGAAAATTGAAGGGAAGACAAATAAACAGGAGCCAAGAGTGAAAAGATCTAAAGACAAGAATTACTAAGTTCTGGTTGTGATACGGACATGGGAAGCCAGTGAATAGACTATTAGAATGGAGAAATCTGGTAAAAAAAAAAAAATCTGTTTCAAAATGACTTCCAAATAAAAAATGGAAAAGAAGTTGAATTTGTGAAAGAGGTAAAATAGGAACAGATCCGCAGGGAAAGAATGAGAAAAAAAAACAGTGTGTTAGAAGGGAGAAAGGGAATCAATTTTAGTGATATCTTTTGAAGTTTAAAAATGTTCTTACGGTAGCTTTAATAGACGAAGGCTTAGAGAAGTTAGATATATTACTCAGAATGAGTGAAAAGGAAGACAAGTACAGATGAGGAAGAGACTAACTATGTTCGGCCCAGCCAAAACTGATCAAATGAGGAGGGGGGCTGAGGCCCCCCAAATGGTAAACAGTTGAAATGGGAACTCGTAACTGTTGCTGTTGTGTGCCTTCAAGGCTCTTGTGACTTATGACAATACTAAAGCAAACCTATCATGGGTTTTTTTAAGGCTGAGAGTATGCGACAGACCCAAGGTCACCCAGTGGGCTTCCACGGCCAAGTGGGGAATCTTGTAAATGGAATCAGGGCAAATTTCATCCAAGGATGCTAGAGGAACATGTCATGACAGACCAGCTTTATCTCCTTTATTGGTATCATTTGGAGCTTGGTACTTTTGTGTTGGAAGCATTCTTTCTCCCCCATTATTCTAGGACAAATGGAGCTTAGCTAGTATAGGGTTAATTGTTGCTCTGTTGCTATGGTATCCAGACCATGTGACCCAGGATACATTCTGGTGTCAGTTACTGGTCATACTTAGAAAGCAACGACTCTCTCTATAGCAATCTTGCTTCTAGTGCTTTCTTTATACTGTGCTAGTCTATTCTACTCTGCTAGTCTGTTGGTGAGTTTAAAATGAAGACATTATCTTCCTAAATCCTTTTGTTAGATAGTTAGGATCTAGTTTCTCCAATGTATATGTAATTATAAAGTTTATTAGTAAATCTTTTGAGTTTGGAACCTGAAGCTGCAGGTCTTGTTTTTGATTTCAAGTCAGCCTCAAGTTCAGAGAAGACAACATAGAAATTGGGACATTGCTTTCTCTGGAACTCTGTTAAAAGAAGACTAATTCCTCAGACCTCTAGCTTTCATAGGGTTTCCCAAGGGCTAACAGTGTGAATAGAGGAGGATGTGTGGATCATAAGAATGCTGTGGACACAGAATGTCTTGGTCACAGCTTTCAACATTATCCTCCATGATGTTCTTATTGGCAAACTGATAAAAAGTAGGCTGAAAAAAGGGCAAGTGTTCCAAAGCTGGTTTATTGACTGTACCTAAGAAACTATTTTGAACTCTTCATCATTAACCAAGGTATTTGGTGACCTGAAACAGCACTGGAAACTTCACTTTTATGGCTCCATACTTTCCCTATTACTTCTTTTCCATAGTTGCTTGCCTCTTGGATGGAGGAGATTAGGAAATGCTACCAGGTGATTCAACACTCTTTGGTCCTCCTTGTGAGGCTCAGCCTTGCTGTCCACCTGCTGATACTTTTCTACCTCTTCCCTGAGCAAGATTGCTGCATCTTTTAAGTTCCCTAAGCAGGCTTTTGGTGCTTCTATGTCCAGGAAAGGTATCCTAGCTCCTAGCCTACACTGAGGGCAGATGGCAATCCTGAGACATACTTCCATCTGAAAAGTGGCCCCACACAATGCTCTGCAAACTGTTTTCCATCCTTGTCATAGCACTGCTACTGTTGTTGCTTTCTGTTTCTGATCTTTAAGCTCAGATTCAGACCTCCTGACAAGAAAGCAGGCTTGTTCTCATTATCACCTCTCTGACCCTGCTGACTAGTCCTGGCACTTAGAAGTCTTAGTGGAAGAGAAAACAAACCATTGGGGTTGCTTTGAATATGTGTTCCTATATGGCAGGGAGTTGGAGTTGACGACATCTATGATTCCGTGATTCATTCCACCTCCTTCTGGTCCAAGAGGTAACATACGTATTTTGTTTTACTACTGTAGATATGCCTTCTGAGTCACTGGATTGAATTTATGAGATACAATGGTAATAATAAGAATTAGTTACAATTGTAAATGAAACATAAGTTTAATCAATAAAAAATGGAAGTTAAATATAATGGTTTCCTCAGCTAATAGGAATTAAATGGGTTGATAAAATAATAGTGCTAACTTTGCTTCACAATATTAAACAGCATAATAAAATATATGTGCATTGTGAATAAAAAGAATGTGACTGGTGACATACTTCAGGCAATTGGACAACTGCACACATAAAGAAAAGGGGGGACAATTCTGGCAACTAGGAAGAAAAAGAGATTAATGTTAATGGTGAAGCACACTCAGAAAGTATAGCAGACACCTAAGAATAACAAGAATCAAAAGAGATATTGAGCAATTATGTTTCATTACCTAAAAATCACACTCAGTAAATTGATTACTACCCAAATTAACAAACTAAAAAGAAAGGAAACTTTGGTTAGGCTGGGCTACTCAGACTAACATAGAGTGATGGGACTCAGAGGTCAAACTCAGAACATGATCAGTAACCACCAAAAACTTCTCCACAACTCTTTCAATAATAAACTATTAGCTGCAAAATCTAGCAAACAGATAAACAGTTGGGTGTAATAATTTACTGTATAATCAGTGGCATGTCCCAGTCAGTTTCCATAGGCACTATGAATGGAGAGTGGTGGTGAGATTCTAGCCTCAGACTGCATCTTAAAGCTATCAATATGCAAAGGCAAATCTCTCTCCTCCCCTCTATATCTCACCATCTTGATGTGTTGGACGCATACCTTCTGACTTTTCTTGGTTATTTTTGACATCCAGATCTCTAAGTGAGTCCAAATCATTCTGAATAGTGTTAATCCACTCTTGAACTGAACTGATTTGAATCTGGTCCAGATTGGCCTGATTTAGTTTACGATTTGAACAAATTGCATAGCCCTGACCTGTACCTCAGACAAAAAGATGACTCAAGGCATCCAATCACTTCCTGTCACCATTTTGTGAGTGACTACAGTGGAAAACTGATGGATTTGGGATCATTATGGGGTATTCTGGTGCTTGTGAGAGGTGAGAGTATTTTTGCATCTTTTCATGCATTTGGGGCTTTCTGCATGGTTTGAGAGCAAATATTGCTAGAAAATTGCACCAAAAATATACTTGTGAAAGAAAAAAAAAAGCTGGAGTTGAACATTTGCAAGGGCTGCAATTTCCCCACCTCTAGTTTTTGTGAACTATAAACCAAGGCCCTTTCCTCACCAGGCTATTAAAACGGCACAGAGTGACCTCTGACAGAGGTCTTCTGCACCGTGGAGTGGACTGGGTCGGACTGCTTTTCATAGTTCCGCACCTTAGTCTGCTCCAGAGCGACCAGAACTGGTCACGCAGCGTGCTTTTTAAAAACCTCTTTTAAGAGGTTTTTCAAAAGCACGGAGTGTGCAACTCCATGTCGCTCCGTCACCGCTCTCTGGTGCAGATTTGCAGGTGCACACTAGTGCGTGCCTGCAGATCTGCCAGGGATGGGCTTTAGGCTGGTGAGCTTCCCCGGTTGGTGGAGAGCCTCCACAACTGGAAGCCACCATTTTGGATGCCGGAGCAATGCGGAGCGACGAGCTCGAACTGCTTCTCATCCCGATGGACTCAGTCAGACGGAGAAGAAATCTGGTGAGTCCTGTTTCTGCCCGATTCACACCCCACGAGTGGAAAGGGCCCAAGTGTGTGTCAGCAGTGCAATGCGGTGCTTAAAAAGGCTAACACAGTTTTAACTAAGGATAGGAAAGAAATTCTATGGACTTGTCGTTCTCTACAGAAACACCCATTTTACACCTCCTTAGATTGCAAAAGAATAAGACACTTTTTGCCTTGTACATTTAAATTATAATGAGTTTCAGAGGGGAAAAGGGGTTAAAAAAGCATATATTTAAAATATTGAGCACAATACAAAAATATTAGCTTTTGAAAATAAACACAATTACATGGTTTAGTCAACAAAACAAAAATGTGTGTATTAGAAACAAGTGTACAGAAGTGTGTACATCTTGAAAAAAGATGTGCAAAAAATATGGATTAATTTCATGCCATGGGAGAAAGGAGAGTCCCGTACAGAATAAGAACATAATGGAAATGCAAGTAAGAAACTAAGATATTCACCAAGACTAAAACTGGCAGTCTCACTTAGTCTGTGTTAGTGCAAGCTTAGTGTCCAGAACACTGTAGGTAATGGTACCACTCCATTCAGATCTGACCTCACCGAAATCATTGTGTTTCGTTCTGGGCACACAGTTCAAGAACTGTCTCTAGTTCTATGGACTAAATGTTCAGCTAACTGGAACATATCCAGAGGAGGATGCCAATGAAGATGAAGAGTGTAGAGATCTAAGTTCTATGAGGAAAACTTGAATGAGTTGGATGTGCTTTACCTACAGAACGGCTGATTAAAAGGTGATACGATAACCGTCCTCCAATATTTTGAAGGACTATTTTCTCAAGAATGAAGCACTTTTTAAACTCCAGAGACTTGCCAAGAAATATGTTCAGAGTAAACTTTAAGAAAAGTTTTCTGAGCTACAGTGTTTTGACAGCAAAACAGATGATGCGGAACTTTCCTTCATTTGAGTTTTTAAGCAAGAACTGGTTGGTCACCTATCACTTGTATTGTCATAATAAATTTCCTGCATTGGTAGAGGGTTAAACTAATTTGGCTTTGGAGTGTTTTCCGACTGTAAATCAACACTGATTCTTGAATCAAAAGTTTTTTGAGAGCATCTGTTGTTCAAAAACAAATCCAGGGGCCCATTCACATTGCACAGTTATAGCACTACATTCTATAGTAATAAGCATGGCAACATCCTTTGAAATCCTTGGATTGGAATTTTAGGGAGGGGGATTTAAAATACTCAGCCCTAGAACTCCATTCCTGTCCAAACTACAAACCTCAAGATTCCATAGCATGTTGCCATAGTAGTTAAAGTGGAACATAGTTTTATAATTGCTTAGTGCGAAGGCCCCCCCAACAGTGTATTTCAGAGGGAAGCAGAGGCAAGCAGAGGTAAGCAGAGAAGAACCTCAGGTAATGACATGTACTACATGTGGGTATCAGAAGCCCTTCATGTACAAATATACTTATTATAATTATATTTAAGGTGCACCTATTTCATTTGTTTAAAATAAAGGTTTTTTTAAATTAAAAATCTTAATTTCATCTGTAAAGTGTTGGTAGGGTATGAACAAGGATACCGTTATTGGCATGCTCACACTGTGCTACAGCAAGGAAAAGATACTGCATTAGAAGTTCATTTAAATAAAGTATACTAAATTTGTACTTTAACATGTGGGGAAAGAGAGAACTATATGATTTGGCCATTAGGACAGTTGAAAAATGGAAGGTAATGCACACAGTCCAGCACAAACTGGGTATGCTTAAACTCATTGATTCTAATAGATTTCCCTGTGATAGAACCTTTTGTTAGATTCATTTTGTTAATGACCCTGGCAGTTTTCCTGAAAGATGGCATATAATTTTTTAAAAATATGTAAAGAGAGCTTGTATCCAAGAAATTCAGTGAGAATCATCCCCCAAAAATGCACTTGATTTCTAATTTCGCTGTTTGTAATGTTCTTCTAGCAGGTTATTGGTTCCAAGGTGTCTTTAAAGATAAGTTGCTTCTTGTAACTTTGCAACTTCTTAAACTGTTACCTGGAGAAGGATGCCCCAAGATAATGTACCTTAAAATCCTAATTTCATCTTTCATAAAGCTTTCTTTCAAAAACTCCAGTCAAACCTCATTGGTGCTTGTGGCTGCCTGGCACACAGGATGCATTCCTCCCCAGGCAGAGGGAAGAGAAAAGGAGGTTTACTTTGATTTAAAAATCATACTGTCACCCACCTGGGAAATAGGGAGAATAGGGCACTGGGGGGCATGTGTATAATGGGTAGAAGCTGGGAGTTCCTGCTTGGTCTAGCCTTCATTTCTTTGTCCAAGAAAGGCTTAAGATAGGGGAAGAAGCTAGGACTTGTCACTAGCAATTATGCATTCATTAGCTGTTGTAGCAGTGTAATCTGTCTGTTTCACACCCTCATGTGAGTAAGTTTGCAGCTAGACAATCATGTTTCTTTCTCACTGTACAAATCAGGGTATATGCACATACACAGTCAGACATGTATCCCACACATTTATATCTTGCCTCCATTATATGTACAGGATCTGTAGTCACATGAGCGCATTTCATCTTCCTATTTCAAGCATCTTCACACTTTATTCTCTTCAACCACCAACACATACAAACAGTGCAAAAAGAATTCACAGTTTTAATTTAAATATTTGAATGGAAATGGTACCACTTAATATTTTCTCTTTTCTTATTGCTGTATGTCTTCAAGACACCTTAATATTATCATGTGTCCTTTGATCTGTGACTTGCTAATTGTTCCAGGGAAGGTTAATATAATTTAAAAGATCTCATTAAAAATGTAGACTTCAGCATAATACACATCTCAAACAGGTGAGCAGGGTAGGGATGGAGAGAAGAACGAATTGAGCATAAAGTAACAGCAGTGGCACAATCACTATTATTAATATGTAGTATTCCTCTGCTAGCTTTTCTGCAGCCAAAGAATGACACAATAAGACTGCTGGCCCCAGAAAGGTCACTGTAATAAGGCAAGCCAAGTACATCAAATAAGTGGCAAGCAGCCATCATATGTAATTTTACCTCTCTCATATGAATTCAGCTCCTTTCTTCTTCAGTGTGGCTACTTTTCAAAGCTTTCACTAAAAGCAGAATGTATTTCCCATGAATAGGGCAGCCACTTATGCATTTACAAACAGTTGTGGGGGAAGCACCATCAAAATTGATGAAGAAGGACAGAAATTTCTACATTCTGTATCAATAACTTTTCTGTTTGCAAATTTAATTATTGCAATAATTTAAATAGAACATCTGCATAGAGGGAGGAAGAACACAGAGATAGCTTATGTGCTTTCTCCTAAGACTGAGAAAGCACATAAGCTATCTCTGTGTTCTTCCTCCCTCTAAAATCTCTCTGATTTGCATTCTTCCAAATATTTTTATTAGAAACTTTCCAATAGAAACAAAAAGAGAAATAAAGAAAAAGCAAAGAGAGAGAGAAATAAGTAACAGAATATGGGGCGGGTGGGAGAGAGAGAGAGAAATCACTTTGACTTCCAATTTTACTAACAATTATTATACATTTTACTTTATAAAATAACTTTGCCAGCTAAAATTCTATTCATGCACTTCTTCCCCTTGACCAAACCTATTAATTATCAAAGCCTACAATTAACATGAGAGCCAGTGTGGTACAGTGGCTTGACCGTTGGACTACAACCCTAGGGACCAGAGTTTGATTCCCCAATCAACCATAGAAACCTACTAGGTGACCTTGGGTGCATCAGGCAGATTCTCAGCTCCAGAAAATATTTTAGGGTCAGCATGAGTTGGAAATGACTTGAAGGCATGCAAGAACAACAGTTAACATGTTATTCTCTCTTTTTTCCCCCCTTTCTTTCTTTCTTTCTTTCTTTCTTTCTTTCTTTCTTTTTTGCCAAAATAAAAAGATTCCTAATCTTTCAAAAACCAACACCAATGATTTTTCTCTAATCAGTGTTGATAATTTGTCCATTTCAGCTAAGTCAGTCAGTTTCAGCAGCCAGCCCTCATTCATTGGAATTATGGTGTTTTTCGATTTCTGTGCATATGTTAATCTTGCTGTCATGGTCATATAACAATCTATTTCTTCTCCAATTGGTCATCCATCAGTCTCAGTAAAAACAATTCAATATCAGCCTTTAAAATTTTCTGTATCATGCTATGTATTTGCTTCCAAACTTCTTTAGCCTCAAAAGTCCAGCAAATATGATAAAACATCCCTAGATGTTGCATTACATTTCCAACATATATTAGAAACCTATTTATGCATCTTGACCACTTTTTCTGGAGGCAAATATCAATGGTATATCACTTTATAGAAATTCGCCTTAAGCTCATTACACAATCACTTCCTTTGACCACATTTTGCCATTGTCCCATCTGTATATTATATCCCAAGTTCTGAGTCCAGTTTATCACATAATCTTTAACTTGTTCCTCTTCGAACTAATTTTTTAACAAATTTTATACATTTTCCCAATCAGATGTTCATTGTCTGTACATAACTGCACCTCAAATTTGAATTTATTCCTTTTCAAAACCATACATTTTGATCCATTTTAAATCTTTTGCTTATAGAACACCATTGAAAACTGCAACCATGTGTCAGTAATTCTTCATCTGACTTAATTCTATATTGTTCTTGATCAAATTCCAAAAGATCCTGGTAAATTATCCACTTTTCTTTGCTGTTGTCTCCTTCCTATAAATGGCTTCTAGCACTGAAACCCAGAAAGGCAACTTGCAGCATAACCTTGGTTTGTATCTATTCCATATTCTTAACAAGTTACACCTCATAAAATGGTTATTAAAATCTGCATTCATTTTAACATTATCATGTCATAAATAACCATGCCACTCAAAGCTCATGTCATGCCCTTCTAAATTAAAAATCTCTTTAGCCAACACAATCCAATCTTTCAACCAAACCAAATAGCATACAGAAAAGTATAATTTCGAATCTGATAATCCCTATCCCCCTCTTAGTTTTGCATTCTGTAAAAGTTTATATTTAACTCTTGGTTGCTTCCCTTGCCATATGAATTTTGATAAGTTTCTCTGGTACTGTATAATTAGCCTTGATGCCAGATATTAATTGGATCTTCATATTTTCCTTACTAAAGATTTAAGACATTTTGTTTCCATAAGAGGTGAGGGACTTTGAGGTCCACCTGCAGTGCCAGTGTCTCCTTAGAATTTGGGGAATTATACCTCAAAGGAGGCCTGCAAAAAGAGGGTAACAGCAAGATCTTTTCTCTTGTGTATACTAACTGTAGAGAGGGCTCCAGTTAAAAGTTAAATAAAATATTCTATTCGGAATTAACAAACACACAAGAAATCAGACACTCTTAAGCACCATACAAGGCAAGGAAAGTGAGGTAGGAAAGGTTGGATAGAGGGAGACTGGATGAAAAAGATGATAGTTACCAATCTTGAAGCAGAAGGTCAAAGTGTGGTGGCTCAGACAGGCCAATGTACTACAGTTTGCTGGGCCCAAAGCTGAGGTTTATATACCCTATTTCCTACCCTGAAGGAGGGTACATGGACAAAGCAGTAATTGCTTTCTCATGGGGTTGACAAAGAAGTCCAGAATGGCCTGATTCTCTTAACTCTAGATAATAAAACATTGAGTCATGAAAATCTCTTAATGTCTGGTCAGGCAGAGGGTCTAGAAAAGATTTCGATAGACAAGATCACAAAATGGTTTCTTATTGCTCCACCTGGGCAGTTTCACCTTCCATTGTATTCAAGTGTACATGTAGACTGCAGTCTTGAAAGGATGATCACAAACCCATTAGCATTGTGTTTTCCCACATAATCCTCTCTGAATTTATGACCTGACCATATCTGAGGTCATCCTGACCTGTCAATATGCTTCCAGCCAGTACACTTTCAAACACATTTTTCAGCCACAAATATGTTCAATTATGAAAATAGATCATCCCACAGAGTAGAAGTGTATATGGTGTGGTAACAATGGGGAGGCACAGACTTCATTTGCTAATAGAACATCAGCATCATGCTCTTAACTACCCTATTTTAGCACTGTAGTCTCATTTTAAGTGCCACAGCTACGTCCTGTGGAATCCTGGGGTTTGCAGTTTGGTCAACAGCATGAGAGGAGCACTCTAGCCGAGAATTCTAAATGCTCCTAAGCAAACTGCCAGTTTCAGGATTCTACAGCATGCAGCCATGGAATCATAGCACTATGGCTGTGTAGCATAAAAGGACCCAGAGGCAAGTGGAAGTGACAAAACATCATTTCTTTAGAAATTCTTAACTTGCCTTTTGGTCCCATCAAGATAAATCCTAAAGGCTACAAAAGTGCTATGTAGCCTATTAAGGATCAAGAACTACATGACTGCAGTTAATATGCCTGCCGTTTACAATTCATATACCAGAATGAAAGGCAATATGCATTAAGACCATGATACATGAGGAGGGTATTAACCAATTCCTTGACCATGGGATTGCAAGGACGGTGAGATTGCACCTTTCCCAAGATGGCTAAAATTATCTTAGATGCAGGGAATGCTAGAGAAAAAGACTGGTCATGTCAGAATGCATTTGTCTCAATCTAGAAATCATGTCCTCACTAACAAAGATCAGAGAGAGAGAGAGCAAGGGAGAGTGGAGAAAAGGGGAGAGAGGGAGAATGAGAGAGAGAGAGAGAGAGAGATTGAGAAAGTACAATGTCACAGCAGAAATCTATCAAGAAACAAATAAGCCTGGTGACTGCTGAAGATCCTTGTACAAAATCTTGCTATTTATGTTGTCACACAAGTACCAGCTGAGATTCTCAGGGTAAGTAAATGAAAGAACAGCAGTAAATTAAAACATCAAGTCATTATCATTAGTGGAGACCAGCTATTGATCTTCACCTATCTTCACTTCATCCTTTAGCTGTCCTCATATGTCAGTATATATGTAGGCAGTATAATTGTTTGCCCACTTAATTACTTTCACTAACAGTTAATCTCTGGAACCAAAACATACAGAGGAGATGAGAGATTAATTAGATACCGAGCAATTGGACATTGGATTTTAAGACCATACTGGGCCTGGGCTGACTTCTAAGACAAAGTTGCTAAGAAAAGAAAAGATATGATTGCTCCCTCATGCCCAAGAGAACATTACATTGATGTTATCAGGGGTGTTTGACCCAAGGATAACCTGGACAACAAGTTGTGCTAAGATAACTGTATTTAAAAAGTACAGACAAGTCATGGAAAGAACATCTGAAAATTCTCCCAAAAATGGTTTTAGCAAAAGTCTCTCAGGTGTCAGGAAATACTGTGTAGGAGAATCCTGAACTGCCAAGAATATTCAAAGTTAGGGCCTAATTCTGTGCAGAATTCACACAAGGTTTTTGTATAGAAAACAGCATTTTCTGTGAAGGAAATAGCATTTTCCATGCAAGAAACCATATGTCTGCACAGAACTATTATTTTTCATACAGAAAATGCTACTTCCTGCACAGAAAATCCTCTTTTCCATGAAAAAAGTGACATGCAAATTTTGTGTAAAATAAGTCCTGAACTGTGAATAACCTTCAAACTGCATATTTATTAAAGATTTTCTTACAGCAGGAAGAAAATAGCTAAAATTACTTGGTGCCTCTATCAAGAACAAAAGTAGCAAAGAATGACATCTCTAGCTTAGATTCCTCTAAGAACTAGCAAAAACAAGGTAGAGTAGGGATGAGGAACTTTTGTCTTTCCTGTTAACTCCAGTCATTTCCACCCTGTTAGGCCAATGGTAAGATGCTATGGAAACTAGTCCAAAACAGCTAGAGGGCCAAAGATTTCCCATACTTTGCTAGACGTTGGACTGACATCACATCACATCATAGACTCTATTCCTGTAGCCTAACACAGTCAATGAAGGTTAGCAATATGTTAGGCTCATGAGATCTACATTGTTTTTTACTTGAACCCAAAGATTCACTGAACAGAACCTCATGCAGAAGATTTAGAATTAAAGTATTCTGAGCTCATGAATTTGTTCTGAGCATCAGAAGATAGTGGAGCTCAGAGACATTGCTTTCCTGCTTTCTCCACATTTTCTTCATTACAGAAGTTTAATTTATTGCAAGAGGAGGGTCATTTAGTTGCTGCTATTATTAAACAATTAGACAGATTCTTGGTTCTCTACTTAACAGTTCAGACATCCAAAGATGTACTCTTAAATCCAAATCTTCAGCCACTCAGTACCATTGTTGGAATACAGACCACGAGCAGAAATGAGATAGTGGACAGTAGGAGTCCGCAAGCATTCTGTGTAACAATGACTGGGCAGTGAGAACAACAGATTTTCACAGCTATAGAATTCTATGACCATCCTTAACTCATCCTTAGGTCTCAGGGGACAGCAATGGCAGCCTGCTTGAGGTGCAAAAATTACACTTATGGTAGAAATGTGCCTGTTCTATACATGGGTTTATTTTTCTTTCAAGGCTTCCTCATTCAATGAATCACACAAAATTAACTCAGAGCCCAAAGAGATACCCTCCTGCTATATAGTAGGTCTTATGAATTCATTAATTCTGCATTTTTCACTGTGGAAGAAGGATTACCAGGTGAAATAAGTGACACAGCTCCTGTACCTTTAATGGTTGTGTGGAAGAGGAAATTTCAGCAGCCATTTTACCTGGCAATCCTATGGGAAGGATTGGAGGAAAGGTCTTAAGACCTGTGCAGTTGTGACCTTGATTCATCCTTACAGTTCCTTCAGCCTTGTCGTCTGTATCAGAACTGGCAATAAGGATCAAAGCAACACATTAGGATTCTCCCTTTAGCTCACATTCTAAAATGATGGACAAATTGTTCTCAGAGTAAAGGAATTTGCCTTATATCAAGTGAGACTATTTCCTCACTGAACCTGACAGGACTTCCCCCAGGATCTCAAAGAAAAGTTCTTTCAGACTTGCTATCTGAGATGCTCCAAGGGATGAGGCATGTATGGACCTCCAGATACCATTGGGTTGCACCCCACAAGATCCCTCACCATATTCTCTGTTGGCTATGATAAATGGGAATTGCAGTCTATCCATCTGGAGAGCTATACATTCCTTATATTTGCTTTAGCTGGGAAGGCACTGGATTCATCTGGGATCTTAGGTATGCCAGGCATATCCCCTCCTTCTGGGCTATGGGCCTTCTTGCCACATGCCAGCTCTCAAACATCTTTCCACTTTTGTTATATGATTTTAATTAGCATTTTTATTAACATGTTCCCAAATTTAAAAAAAACTAAAAGCAGTAGAAATGCATAAATGAATATATAAAGAGAAAAAAACAACATCTAAGCAAACATAGAAACATATGAATTAAAAGCTAAAAAGCAGCAGAGGGAAAAAGAAAAGAAAAGGGGAAGAAAAAAGAAAGGAAAAGAAAGGAAAACAAACAGAAAGAAATATGTAGCTTAGCACTTATTCCAAGCCTTTCAACAACAACAACAAAAAAATCCAACCTTAAAGATAAAATATTTGGGTGTTGTAAATATTTGAGTGTTATAGATGTGATCCAAAGATTTGAAATTGATTTTCAGCTACAATTTGAAAGCAAATTTATATAAGATGAAGTACAGGTGGTATTTAACTCCTGAAAAACTTCCTAAAATCTACAAAGGCTCTACAACTAACTGTTGGAAATGTAACCACTCAGAACAGAATTTTTCTCACATTTGGTGAACCTGCGATAAAGCAAAGAAATTCTAAGTGTTGCTACACTGCATGGTGGTGAATATGCTGCAGATTAAAATTCAGTTGACACCAGGATTGACACCAGGATTGTTCTTATAGAGACTTGTAGATAAACAGACAGGTAAGAACTGTGTAAAAGTGATACAATATATCATTGTGGTGGCAAGAATATGGTATGCTCAGAAGTGGAAAGTTCCCAAGACCAGTCTCAAGAAGATTGGTTGATGGATTGGATATGGCTGAGATGAACAAATTAGCAACATCAGTAAGAGATTGTTTTATTAATGAATATAAAAATAATGGGAGAGGGTTGTATTGCTTTTAATGTCTATTACTACAGTAGGCCGTCCGTGTTCATGAGAGTTAGGGACAGAAAACCCTCACAAATGTCAAAAAATCGCTCTAGCAGGCACTTTTCCTCCATGCTCCTGCTGGCTGCCAGTGCGCACCAGTGGCAGCACAGGACATGCAGGAAACGGCAATTGCCCACCCTGCAAATTCCTGAGGGCCTCTTCTGGAACACCTATGCTCCCTAGGGTGTGCAAAGAATGGGCGATTGCCCCCTGCACGCTTCTGCCAGCTGTCACTGGAGTGCCTATGAGGGCGGCGGCAAGGGCGCACAAGGAAGGGATGATCTTTCCCCCTCCCTGCACCTGGCCAAAAGGCCAGGGAATGGGAGGGGAGAATGGAGGGAGGCAAGTGGGCACTTCACAAATAATCAAATCTGCGAAAGTGAAACCCACAAATGTGGGGGAGAACTGTATATAAAAGTGTGTTAATAAAAAGAAACTAACCTTTTCTTATTTCCCCCTCCCCTGACTGATCCTTTCTAAAATAGAAAACATATAAACTTTTTTCTTAATGTACCTAACACCATATTCCATATTTCTTCTATTACATACTCTTACATTCAATTACAATATACTTACATGATAAAAAAAAATCAAAAATAAAATTATTTTTTCTAAATACTGCTAACTAACTCAATTACTTATTATTTTCACTAGTTAATAGTTCCAAATATACCCATATCGTTATAAGCATAATCCAATGTCATTATCTCAAATCTGCAACTAAATGCTCACTAATTAAAACTGAAATTATTACGTTTTATAACATCTTTGGCCTAAATACATTTTATGTCAAAAACCATTACAGAATTCACGAACCAATTCATTTATCATCCTAAACCTATGACTGTATTAATCTACTTTGTCCAAATCTTCATCTTAAATTTCATTCATCATTTCACCAAAAAAAACTTTCTGTGATTGCTTCTCACATGACATTTTTAAAATGTTATCCTGAGACAGCACTCTTATTTTATACTTTTTCCACATTTCCTTCAATTTAACAGCCTAAGTCAGCCCTCACACAAAACTTTAACTTCTGACAATATCCTTTTCCTTTTTTTTTCTTTGCTTTGAATTTGTTCAGTTTGTATAGAGGTCCTAATTAAATTCATCCACTTTCTCCCCTCCTTGGAGTGAATTCTTCTTTTCACCAACCAAAACCTCCTGGTCATAAATCTCCTCTAAAGTGAAAACTCTCTCCAAAATATTACTTCTATTTGTTCTTGCCTTTTCATCCTTGTTTCCATGTCACTTCCATGTCCACTTTTATATCTTTCTATCTTGTTTATATCTTTCTATCTTTTGTATCTCTCCCTCTTATTTCTCATTTCAATTCTTTGAATTCTTGCCTCATGAGGTCAATCATACCCTTAAATCTCCATGTATTTCCTGGAAGATCCTCCACTGTTCCAGGGGAGGTTCCATTTTTCACATAGGCCCTTTCCTCATGGGGGGCGAAACGGGGCGGCGCAAGCAGGGGCAGAGCTTACTCCGTCCCTGCAGAGAGTGCGGATCCTCCGTTCTAAATGCCGCCGAATTTCGGTGGCGTTCGGTGGCGCTTGGCGGCGCCCAAAATTGTGGCCGGTGGCTTCTGGCAGCGCTCCGCCAATCAGGACAGTGCGCCAGCCGGAAGCCCGCCCCCGGGCAGATCTGCAGGGACACGCTACCGCGTCTCTGCAGTTCTTCACCGGGGGCTGCCACGGGGCAGCGCGGTGAGTTTCATAAAAACCACTTGCGAAGGTGGTTTTTATAAAACTCACAGCGCCACCCCCGCGGCTGTGCTAGAGCAGTTTGAGGTCTAGAACCTCACTTTTTTTAACTGCTCTAGCGCACCCCCCCCCCGGTGAAGAAGACCTCCAAGAGAGGTCGCTCTAGCGTGGGCAATATGCCCGTGTGGAAATGGCCTTAGTCTAGCAATGACAGAGTTAACAATTCTCTTCCCTAGAACTGGGATAAAAGTGGCCAAGAAAAGAACACCAGGTGATAACAGTCAGTCATTTCTCATGCTTTGATTGCTTTATTTCAGTCTAATTTTTTTTTCCAAGTAAAATGCAACTCAATCCATTCACAAAATATGCCCACTAAGCCATTTCCACATGAGGTTGATACATCATAGCAGTGTCAAATTCTTACCTTCCCATCTCCATGTTGAACCATTTTAGCTTCGTAGTTTTCCTTGTGGTTCTGTACATTTTCAGCTCCTAGAACAATTCACTGCAGTTTACAGCAGTGTGAAACTGCTGTATGTGGAAACCAGAAAAACTCTGATGTAAATCTGCCAAACCGGTTCTGCTTCAGTTTTTGCCTATATGCAGAAGTGTAGCATCGATTCACATTGCAGAAGTGGCCAGCTATGGGGATTCCCAGGCTGTCACTTCCCTCACTTCCAGCTCTATCTCTCTCTGTCCATCAAAGGGTGGGCTGCCGTCATTATTGTCCTCCTGTGTTAAACGGACAGCAGGAGAGAGCGAATCTGGTAATGGACTGTTAAAACATGGGTTTTTTCCACATATCAATGAACATATATTCCTATGCACAAATGTAGCAACACAGAAATGTGTTAAAATGTGTATGTGTGTGTGTTTTAAAAAACAGACCAATCAGTGAGGGTGGGGTGGAGTGAGGGAGGGAAATGGGAGTGGCCAGGGACTTGCTGTTCTCTGCAGAAATACAATGTAAATGGGGGCAGACAGCACTGTTTCTGAATTTCTGAATTCAGTTTCCCAATCAGAGTATAAAAACACCACTCTTGACTTCCGGTTTGAACATGGCGCTGCGATAAGGCTCCCTTTGAAGTTCTGTGAAAGGGGAATCTCTGGCAGATGGCGATAGATATTTGGCAATATTAACAACTTTGCCAAAAGATCCCCCTTGGTATAGAGAGATCGGGAAAAGGGGCTCCGGAGATCGGTACGCGTCCCTTAGCTTCCATCGGGCGAGATCATGCAAGAAGGGAGCGGATGGGATGGAGAAGATCAGAGCAGCCACAGCCATCTACCAGCGCTTGAGGGTGCAAGCTTATAAGCGGCGCCGGCAAACTGTTTTAGGGACTTGGCATTGGAGCGGATTTCTGGTCGTTTTCTTTTCATCCTGTTTTGGGAATTAAGATCATCAGCATTAAATATCGGATATTAAACGTGAGACTTAGAGAGTGATTTAAGAACGTTGAAGTGGGTGACAGAGAAACGGATAAGCGGCTTGGATGTAACAGGCAGCGGACTGGCCATGTGCTTGAGAAGCCATTTACAAAGAGCCGCTGATATTTAGCTACGTTTGGATGTTAAAATTCCATCTAAAATCTGTATATAAAATTGATGAATTTCGTGTTATAGACTTTGAATGGATTTTGAAGGACTGTGAATGAATTGGATTGTTGCTTAGTGAGACCAGACTTGACAACGTTTAGAAAGAGAGTGGAGAAAGTGAGAAGGGCAGACGGAAGATTGGAAGGAGAAGGCAGACGGAGTATTAATGGTGAAAGGGGAACTGTGATTAAAATAAAATAAACCGAGGAGAAGTGGGACTTACCTTTGGAAGACTTTTCTTAAGTAAATTTAATAGAGGTCCGGATGAGTAATAACATAAAGACAGAAATAAGAGACAGTGAAAGGTGAATTTAAAGTGAAGAAAGGGAAAGCGGACGGAGACAGGACTGGATTGGGAAACAAGACATGAAAAGGGAAAAGAAAACAGCTGTATAAAGACAGTTGGATTAAGTAAAGAGGAGAGACGAAGAATTGAAGGAGACAAAGAGGAAATAACGACAGACAAAAGACACGAACATTATATGTAATGTATTGTTTAATTATTGATTTATTGGCTATTGGTTTAATGTTACAATATTTGAATAGTTATAGCAATAGATTTTTGATTTAAGATAGCTGGAAAATATCTTGAGGCTAGAAGAGACTTTGAATATATCTGTTTTTTGTTTTTAATACAAGTGGTAAGAAAATAGAGTTATAAAGTTAAAATAAGAGAAGAAGGAATTTATGAGTTAATTTATGATTAAAGAATTGTTAAGTCCTATTAAGTTAGCTATATCAGCTTTCCCTATACTAGAAAGTTTAATGGACACCAGGAAGACATCCAAAATGTCTAAGACAACGACCTCTATAGGACAACGGAAACTTTCATTAGAACCAATACAGAAGACGGAACAAAATAGAACTCAGCAATATCAATTGACATTGCTGGAAGAAAAAAGAAATATAAAATTAGACATATGCCAGGAAATGAAGGACTTAAGAGGCGAGATAAAACAAGATTTTAAAAATGAATTAAAAGGAATAAAATTGGCATTGGGAGGTCTTCAAGAAGATTTAAAGGCTACACAGGATCGGGTGGAAACATTGGAATTGAAGACAAAAAAGGTAGAAGAAAGGACACAGAATCTGGAAAGACAAGAGCGATTTCTAGATGAAAAAGCATTGATGGACTTGAAAACAAGAGAAAATTTTATAAAAATAAGAGGATTGGTGGAACGGAAAGAAGAAAACTTATATGACAGACTGATCCCTCCATTGTCAGAATATTTGAATATCTTATTCGAGAAGATGGAATGGGAGATTGACAAAATATATAGAATTGAATCTAGAATTGCAAAAGAAAGGAAACTCCCAAGAGATGTGATGATTCAGTTAGTAAGGAAAAAAACGAGAGAAGAAATAATCCAGAAAAGTTTGGAAAAGATTTGATAATCAATAATGCCAAGTATCGATCTATAAGGATATACCGTCGCAGACCTGAGAAAAAGAAATGAATATAGATTTTTGACAACTTTTTTAAAACATCATTGTATAACTTATCGTTGGGGGAAATTAGAAGGCCTCAATTTCAGATTTTGAGGAAAACAATATAGGATTGAATCAGTGAAAGAAGCTAAAGTGTTTATGAAAAGTTATGGAAAAGATTATCTGAAAAAGAAAATACAAGACAACGAAGAAAGTAAAGAAGATCATTTAGAGGGTAGACAAGAAGTTGAACGAGACCAAGAAAGGGACAAAGAAGAGGAAGCTACAGGGAACGGACCAGAAGAAGAGGAAAGTTTAGAGTCAGTGGAGGAATTTAATTGAGAGAATAAAACGACATTTATATAAAATATGAATTTGAAACTTCTCTCTTGGAATATAAAAGGAATTGTAACCCCTCAAAAAAGGAGAAAGGTCTTCCACTTTATTAAAAAGAAAAAAAATGGATATAATATGTTTACAAGAAATTCAAATACAATCTGAAAAAATCCACTTGATTCGGAATAGGAAGTTAAGAAAAGAATATGTATCTACATCTAAAACAAAAAAAAAGGAGTGATATTATATATAAATTCGAATATTTACTCTAAAGAGATATTAAAAGATGAAGCAGGCCACTATGTGGCTGTGGAAATTAATTGGCAGAATCAAAAAATATTATTAATTGGAATATTTGGACCACACAAGAAACAAGAAAAGTTCTATAAAGAATTAAATAGAAAAAATACAGAATTAGAGTTCAATCATTTTCTTTTTATGGGGGATTGGAATGGAGTGATTGTCCAAAAGTGGATAAGATGTCTAAGAAGAAGATAAAGAGAAACAAGGGAAATTACCTGGATCATTTCAGAATATGATGGATAATTTGGACTTAATAACTTAATTAACTTAAATTAATTTGGCATTACTAAAGATTTTACATTTTATTCAGAACCTCATGCCTCATTATCAAGAATTGATATGTTTTTTAATATCAAATTCCTTAATTCAAATGATTAATAAACAAGGGATATTACCACAAAATTTATCAGATCATAACCCAATTTTATTAACATTAAAATATAAAGTTGAAGAACCATATTACTGGAAATTAAAAGAAAAATTATTACTTGAAGAAGAATTGGTTCAAAAAATGAAAAGTCAAATTAAGGTATATTTAGAGGAAAATTTGAATAAGGGAGTAGACCTAATGACGGTATGGGATGCAGCAAAAGTGGTGTTTAGGGGATACTTTATATAATATAATGCAAGACAAAATAAAAAGAAAACAGAGAATTTCAAAAATTAAATGATGATCTGAGGAAAAAGGGGAAAATCTCAATAATGACCCACAGAACATAGGAATACAAGAGAGATTAAAATCTTACGTAAGCAAATAGAATTACAGTTAGAAATGGAAATTAAGAAAGATGTTATATACTAAACATTACTATTTCGAATGGGCAAATAAAGTGGGTAAATGGTTATCATATAGAATAAAAAAAGGAAGGAAAAAACATTGATAACGAAATTGAGAAGTGGAAAGGTAATTTATACAGATTTTCATCAGATAAAGAAAATAATGTTAAATTATTACAAGACATTATATAAAGGCCAAGAGACTCAAGAAAGGATGATAGAAGAATTTCTGTTGCAACAAGACTTAACAATATTGACAGAGGAACAAGGGAGAAATTAAATACGCCAATTACAATGACAGAAGTAACAGATGCAATTCAAAAAGCAAAAAAGGGAAAGTCCCCAGTCTGGATGGTTATATTAATCAATTTTATAAGACTTTTCAAAATGAACTTGCTCCTATTTTACAAATACTAATGAATGAAGCATTAAAAGGGAAAATCCCAGACTGTGAGAGAAGCCAACATAACTTTAATTCATAAAGAAGGGAAGGATCCCTTAGATATTAAAAACTATCGTCCAATTTCGCTTCTTAACACTGATTATAAATTATTTACATCTATTTTATCCATTAGACTAAAAGAGGTATTAAAGGAAATAATCTCAGAAGATCAAGCAGGTTTTCTTCCTGGCAGGCAAATAAAAGATAATATGCGAAATATAATTAATATTATAGAATTGTGTGAAAATCACCCTCAAAAAAAATTGATGTTTTTTTTTCAATATTGAGAAAGCCTTTGATATGGTGAATTGGGAATTTCTATTTAAAGTGTGTCAAATGATGTGTCTAGGCCCTAACTTTATTAATTGGATTAAATCAATATATTCATCACAATCTGCATATGTTTTAGTTAATGGAAGCAATGTTGAGAAATTTGAAATACAGAGAGGGACACGTCGGGGTGCCCATTATCCCCGTTATTATTCTTACTAGTTATCGAAGTTTTAATAAGGAAAATTTAAGGTCATGAAAGAATTAGAGGAATTAAGGTAAGAGGTAAGGAACATAAGAGCATTTGCTGATGACTTAATGATAACATTGGAATATTCTGGGGGAGATATAGAAATTTTGAAAAATATATTAAATAATTTTGGTAAAAATTCAGGGTTGAGAATTAATAAAGAAAAATCTATGATTTTGACAAAAAACATGTCAGAATTGGAGAAAAAATAGTAGCATGTAGCATGGGTTTTACGTTAACATCGAAGGCTAAATATCTTGGAATAACCCTTACAAATAAGACGTCAGACCTTTTTAAAAACAATTATTTGAATGTCTGGAAGAATATCTCAACAGATTTAAAAAATTGGAACGCTTTAAATCTATCCTGGTTGGGAGAATAACGGTAATTAAAATGGCTGTATTGCCAAAGATGATATTTTTATTCCAGACTATTCCAATTATACAAAATGAAAAAGTTATTAAGGTCTAGCAAAGGGAGATATTAAAGTTTATATGGGGGGAGGAAACCAAGAGTTAAAATGAAATTGTTAGAGGATGCTAAAGAAAGAGGTGGTTTATCTTTGCCAAACTTAGCTTTATATTTTCATGCCTGCGGTCTGAATTGGATTCAAAAATGGATTAAATTAGAAGATATACGATTATTAAATTTGGAAGGAGAAGGTTTAGGTTCAGGATGGCATTATTAGTTATGCTTTAATAAAGGGAAAAATAATAAAGACTTTAATAAACATTATCTAAGATCGGCTCTATGAAAATTTGGAGAAAATATTGTTTGAGAGCTTGTCTTAAAACACCGAAATGGGTATCTCCACATGAGGCATATTATAAAAAAGAGAATATATTATTTGACAGATGGATTAGTATGAAGATATGATAGAATTGCAATGAGACCAAATTAAAATCAAATCTCAAGAAGAATTGGCGGAATTGGGAATAAAATGTCATTGGCTTTTGTATAATCAAATAAGGGAAAAACTAAAGAAAGATATCAAATTTAATGGTTATCAGAAGAAAGAAGAAGAATTGAATATGATTTTATATTCAGATAAACCAAAAATTATCTCTCTTATTTATAAGATCTTATTAAAATGGTATACAGAGGAAGAAATAATTAAAACACCAATGTTGAAATGGCCAGAATTTTTCCCATCCTATCTCGATGGAACAGTGGGAAAAATTCTGGACGAAAACTATGAAGATAACAGTATGTCAAGATATTAAAGAAAATTTATATAAGATGTTTTTTCGATGGTATCTCACCCCTCAAAAATTGGCAAAGAAGACAAGCGGATGCTTAATAAATGTTGGAAGTGTAAGAAAGAGATAGGGTCTTTCTATCATGTTTGGTGGTCATGTAAAATAGTGAAGCAATTTTGGAAAGAGATTCATAGTCGAATTGAAAAAATACTGAATATACGATTTGTTATGTCTCCAGAAATGTATTTGTTATCAATGTTAGATAAGGATTTGGAAAAAAAGGTGGGGAGACAACTGTTTTATATGACTGCGGCAGCAAGAATGGTATTAGCATTCAGATGGAAAGGAGAAAGAATACCCACAATTGAAGAATGGGAAATGAAATTATATGATTCGATACAAATGGATAAACTGACATATATATTAAATGGTGAAAATAAAGGAAAATACATAAAACAATGGGATAAGATATTTCAATATTATAAGAACTCATGGTATGATAAAAACATGGTGATTATAGATTTTTGAATAAATAATTTTCAGGATAAAGAGGGAAAAATTAGAAAGTGTGATGACCAAGTATACAAGATAATTTAAAAAAAGAATCTTTAATGCCAATGCCAGAAGTACGTGGGAAGAGCTACTAAATGAATAGTAGAATAAACAATATATGTTGATTATGTAATTTGTAATTTGTATGTAATTTGTATGTGGTAGGTTATTTTGTGTTGTGTAGTTTTTAATTAGTTAAGTTTGTAAATTTTTTGTTTTCTGTTTTTGTTCTGCTTTTCTTGTATGTCATATGTTGATTTATGTATTTTTTTTAAGAAATAAAGTATAAAAAAATTAAAAAAAACACCACTCTTGACACACAATGTTACCTCTGTGCAGAAATGGCCTTAGATTTTTAGTTCTTTGTTATTATCTCAACCTAATATAACATCAACCCCAATGCTAAAATTCAATTGTCCCAGTCTAATGGGGCAAAGAGACTCACTGAACTCTTGATTGCAGGAAGAAGGTAGCTGCCAGAGGCTCCTCTGATCCATCTTCTTCACTGTTATGACTTCAACGGTTAATTAAGGTTCTTCTTTAAAAAAAAAAAAACAGGTTGCTGGCATAGAAAAATCAGATCTTATATTGCTGCATTTCATGGCAAGGGCCCTCCCATTGGTCCCTCCCATTCAAAATGCCTTACTAAAATGTGTATGCATACAGTGGGAATTCTGGACCCAGATGGGTACTCCTGTGCTCCCCCTTTACCTGGATTGGGGTAAAACTCCAGACAGAGATCCCTCTGGCTGGCACTTTACTGTGAAAGCTCTTCCAGCTGCTGAGAAGCTGCCAGGAGTTGTTACACTAACCTGCTGGAAGTCAAATTCAAACATCTTTCCACTTGAAGATCATGGAAATGCAGGGGAAAAAATCCTCCTTAAAACCCATAGGTCCCAATGGTTTCCTCCTCCTGGTTCTTTCTTAAGGTTCTTTCTTATGGGGACCCTCACAACTCATTGGCATGTATGCCACCTGCCAATATACACATAAGCATCTTTTCTGAATAAATAGAGCTATGCAGGCAACAAGTTATCAGGCATCCTGGTGAACAGCAATATCTATGAAGTAGTTTCAATGATCTGGCTGGGAGCCCAGTGCATGTATTATTCATTTATGTCCCCAAATCATCCACAAATACAAGAGAGACTCATGGGATTCCTATCAACTCACTGCAAATGTAAGCTAAGAAACAGCTCAAAGGAATGGAAGGAAAGACATAATAAGGAGAAATACAAGATAAGAGTGAGAAAGGAAAGAGAAGAAGCCAGGATGAGAAGATTGCCTGTATTGCAGCAAGAAATACAAAATCAGCCCTCATCCATGAACTCAGTGAAGACCTAGGTATAAATCTGACATCTAAAGAAGTCAAGGATTTATGTTCAGACTGCAGAACTTACATAACTACTACTATGCATATCTAATAGGGCAAGAGGCAACTGTTAACAGTACTTCTCCTGGTAACATTTTACTATTATCCATGCATGAGATTTTATACATGATTCTGATTTTCCTCTTGATTTTCATACTCATTTCATCTTGCAGTATATGTTACTTTTTTTGTAATTTAGATGATGTATGTATGTATGTTGTACTGAGTAATTCATTTCAGAAATGCAACTCTACATCAATCAGTGCCAAAGAAATATAAGGAAATGGGACTTCCCTTAACTTTTATGCAGACATTGGAAACACTACTTTTTGGACTACAACCCTCATTGGCTATGCTGGCTAGGGGATTCTGGCAGCTATAGTCCCAAAAAGTAACTTTTGCAATTTCTTTTTTTTATTAATAACATAGCAGGAATATATGTAAAAAGCCAAGTTTGTGAATGTAATCTTCCTTGATCATTCTGCCAGCCAAGTTTATATTCAGTTCATACAAAAAATCCCTAGCCAGATTCAAACTGTAAACTGATTAGACACCCTAACACTCTCTTACGCCTGACTCATTGAAGATTGGCTAAACTGTGTCTTGCTCTTAATGGGTGCAATTTGGATAATGTGCTTGGTAGCAGCACTTTTCAAAAATTACTTAATTTCTACAGATGTTTTTCGGTAGTTTAAAATTATTCCTACTAAGGATAATTGCTAGGAGAGGGGGTGATTCTATGACTTTTCAATCCTTGAGTCCAAAATTCCCATTTCATAAACTGCCGACCTGCCAACTTTGTCTCTTAAAGTTGTCCATGAAATGGCAAACTGTCCAAATGTTCCTACAGGAAAAAGCTAGCCAACATAAGAAACACTTTGACAACTTTTGGTGCTTGTTATCCCGTCAGTCAATATTTAAGTTAGCACCAATGCACAAATTCTTTCACCAAAAAAAATCAAACCCAGGCTCCTAGCAACAACTGTGTTTGTTATAGTTCTCTTCTTTGGAAAACACAGATTCAGATCAGCCTGAGTTCTTTAAACAAAAACATTTATGCTAGGAGCAAGAAAGTAATAGAACAACTTTAATTTCCTTTTCCACAAATATGAATGGTATTTACAAATAAGCCCAGCAACATTTTTGTTAAAAAAAGAAGGAGGAGGAGGAAGAAAGAAGGAAGAGTTAACTTGGGATCTTATACAATAAGTTGCCAGCTTTTTGACTGACAGTTGAAAATGCTTGCCTGTGTGGTGTGAACAGCTTCACCTGCCAAATTCTGCACATCAAGCCATTGAAGGCACAGAAGCAGGTCAAGCTGGTCTTTTTCCTGATTAATTAGCAATGCTTCTTATCCATCAAGTTCTCATTACCAGGGTTCTGAAAAAGAAAAGAGAGAAAGGGACAGAAAGGTGCTACAATGAAGAGATTACTTGCTCTTCAGTTCACAAGAGAATCCCACAAACCTAAACCCAAGAATGAGTATTTTTCAGAACAGTTGAATTTTTCTACTCATCCAACTGAAATGTCCATATACAGTCTTTCCTCTTTGGATGGGGGACTGGCAGAGGCAGGGACAATGAAGTTTTCCTTCACTGTCCAAATTTCTGGCATTTGGGGGGGGGGGGAAGAAACCTTATTTGAATCTCCCCTCCCATAGCCACATAGCCTGCCCTTCCCACCTTTGTCAGGTTAGTGGAACATGTTGCCAAGTGATAGAACAACAAGATAGAAAACCAGATATCATTTTATTCTAGTTTCTATCAGCTCCAGCCAATAGGGGTGATGGCTAGAGATAATGGCCCTTTCTGCATGAAGCTAGTGAATTGCTTCAGACCATTTCTTACCAGTTCTTCTGGGTTCGAAACAGGGCGGACTTTCCCTTACGTCCTTCCGCAGGGCTACTCTGTATGTTCCACGCTGATTCGGAGCAGTGGGAGTTCATAGATCCACACTATCTCCGTGACTCCCTGTTGTTTGTTCAGAGGGACCAATCACTGCAGCTGTCCCACAGCCTGTCCCACAGCCTGTCCTCCACTGATCCCCAGTTCTCATTGGTGCGAATGTGTGCATCTGCACAACTGCGCAGGTACGAATTGACACAATCTGGGAAATTGAAAAACCTGTTTCTTCCATTCTCCAAATAGCGCACTGGACGACCACTTGGGGGCACATTTAATCAGACTTAGGTGCGGAAGGAAGGTAAATAGTCCAAACCTAGTCCACTCCAAGGTGCAGACAACCTCTGTGACAAGATGCATTGGCCTGTCTTAATTTCCTCATGCAGAAAGGGCCAATGAATAGTGTGATCCACCAATATCTGGGGTGATATAGATTTCCTACTTTTGTGTTAAATGTAATCAAATAGAGAATAAGCTTCCTGCATCATTATCTGTAATCCATGAAAGCTGAGCTTTCACTAGTGATAAAAGCTTTCACTTGCCGAGGCTCTCTTCTTTTGTACCATCAGTACAGACTCAGGTCGTCACAGCTCCTTTGCATTATCCTAATAAAAGCAACATTAAAAGTGGATATATGCTAAGGATGGCTTCCTAAAAGAAAAATATGAGCAGGTGTGCACACAAAAACATGTATCTGCAAATTTATATATACCCACATCACAAGTGGGGACAACATTATGTTGTAGCTTTTGGGGGAGGGGGTTAGCGCTGCGGCAGCCCAGTTATAACCGCTTTCTTACAGCACGGTCATGAGCAAGTAATGTTCTCACAGGTAATGTACCTGTGAGGGTACTGTGTGGATAGAATGTTGTTGAATCCACCATTAACCCCTTGGAATAAAGTTGCATATATGTAGATATACTTCCTTCCCTCCCCCACAATTCCCAAAAGTATAAAATGGCAGAGGTAGAATTCTTCCCTGATCAGTTGTCTGGTAGGTGTCATTTGGGCTTTCAGCCTAATAAAGGTGTCAAAGGATAAATGAAGAAGCTCCAGATTTTTGGAAAAATATTTCATGGCACAGGAGCCCTTCCTTGCTAGTCCCTGAAAGAACCGAATCCTCCCTTCTTTACTTTTCAATGTCCCTGTCTCCAAACAAGAGTTAAGGCTTATCAACTATGGCTGGCATCTTTTTAACTGTGAGGGATTCTATATATTTAATAGCAGGCTGAAAATGGGACCTATTCCTTTCCTCTGCTACATTTCAGACAGTTGTTTAAGTTACAGTAATCCTCATCCCAGAGAAAGATACCTAGTGGACATTAAGCTACCTTACCTTCACACATCTCCCTATATGAAAACATGTAAGAATGCTTGTCATGGAAAAAAAGCTGAGCTGGAATGAAACAGAAGAAGAAATATTACCTGTTTGGCTGGGTTTCAACTGGATTCTATACATGCCACTAGTGTCTCTTTATACTATGAGCTCTTGGAATTACAAGCTTTCTTTTTTCTTTTTTCCTAAAAGCAAGTCTCTAGCCCTTCTAAAAGCCAAGTTAAGGAGACAAAATATGTGATCACCGTTTTGCAAGAAGTGATCCTGCTTCACCTTTCAACATGTTCAGCCAACGAGTGAAGCTGTTGACAGTTTCTATTTTCAGGCCCTCATAGATTTATAATTGAAGAATGAAACATTATTGTCTGCGCTACAAATCTGAACATGCCTGGCTCTGATATGCAGAAGGAGCCCTGAGCATTTCTGTTCATTTCAGTATATCAAAGAACCCTTTTCTAAGGCACTTTGTTGGGCCACAGTACATTCTACATCCACTTATCTAGGAGTATGCTGGACTGAACTTAATGGTACTTACTTCTGAGAAGACATATATAGGACTGAAGTATTAACTGACTTTTTAAATTAGGGATGGGATGAATCCAGAATTTTCCGAATCTGGATCCAAATCTTTGGAAAGTTCTGGGAATCCACAAATCTCACGAATCTTGAATCTTTCAAATCCTTTTTTAAAAAGGGTTTAAAAAGCAAGGGAAAGAACGATAATCTTGGGCAAGACACACTCTCTCAGTGTTAGTAAAAGCCTGAGCAAAGGCAAATCTCCCTCTGAAGAAATCTGGCCAGGACAACTGTCATAGTTTTGCTTCAGGATCTCCCCAGATTGAAAATGACATGAAGGCCCTTTCTACACAGGCAAGAAAATGTGGACTAATCTCACATTTTCCTGTCTGTGTAAACAGGGCCACATACTATAGTACACAGTGAATTGGCCAATCAGACCTTTGGCAGACCCCAGAGGCGCCATTTTTAAAAAACAATTTTTCCTTTCTGCTACATGTGGTTTGTCATGTGGCTCACAAGACACCATGACAGACATTTCACTTCTTATCCTATTCTAGCTATAGGTTTACAACCAGGCACTGTCTTGTGGAAGGAGGTACACTGGCCTACATGTGGCAATCACTGGATCAGATTGTGTGACCTTACGCTCTGCCCCACTACTTCTGATAGGCATCAGAGCCACTGACCCCAGCATTTATACATGCCATTGATTTTTAACACAGAAAATAGTGCTGAACTGAAATATTAAATGTTCAATTTAAATATATTAGAATACAACCCCAGAGGTAATTTCTGAAATTGTTAGCAAAGGCCATTATTACTCCATGGGAAAAACTCACCTACTTGCTATCTCCCCTTGTGCATCCCAATCCTCCAGGTTTTCAGGCATCCCGGTCTCCAACAAACTATTTGGTTGGTGGATTCAAAAGATTCGGTTTGCCTATTTTGGCGCAGGGATTTGTATTCGTGAATCTCAAATCCTTGCCAAGGATTCAAGGATTCAAAGATTCGGTTGGCCCATCCCTATTTTAACTACTAACTTTATGTGGAAGACAGGAGGGTATAACAACTAAATGTAGTTATGAATGTCCTAAGGAAGAGACCTCTAGAACCTAAGTTAAATTCAAGAGAGTCAGTCCAAGTGATGGCTGCAGAGTGGGGAAGTGGGATGCGTCAGAATGAGGCTGCTAGCCCCTCCAGCCCCTAAGCCAAGGTTCAATAAACCCTCTCCTGCCCCTGAACTGCACTTCAGTGAGCAGAAGCATCTGCTTGTCTCATCATGGCTAGCCATGTCATTCTGAAGTGCCCCACTCACTGATGCTGAAGACATCTGTCATGCAGAATAACTCTCTCAAGTTTAAGGTAGCTTCCAGGGTGTATTGATGTTCATGCTAACAGAGATCAAAACAAAATAGTTATGGCTCTGTAACTCTGGGTTTTGAATCCATAACTGCAATACAAGTCACCAGCCATTATTGATGATGATGATGATGATGATGATCATATCAATATCCAGAGGTCTCCTTTCACTGAAGTGTCATGATAGAGATGTGCTAAATTAAATTATAAATTCCCACAAGAGAGAACAATTCATTTCATAAATGTTCTCCCCACTGGCAGACATCTTTGGAAACTATGAAGCTTTAAAAGATGTCTTGCACTGGGAGAGAGTTTCTAGAAGCAGAGAGGATAAGATCCCTCTGATCTACCTTTGTACAACATTGAGGGAGGGGAGGTAGCTAAGGATTAAGAAGGGTACAGACTGCCACAATCATCCCCTGCCTTTCCTACTCAGTCTCCCTATATCACATTGGGAGGATAAGGGGAAAGGCAAAAGGTAGAAGGGAAGTGCTGCAGCACAAAGTCAGGCAAGGAAGGCGAGGTGGTGGTGATAGGTGATTAAAGAAAGGAAGTGAAAGAATTGAGCCCACCAGCAGAAATGGCCCTCTAGGAGGGAGAAAGATATTTTCACAAGTGCACGTATACCATCACCTGACATAGCTGCCTGCCTAATGGACAGGCTGGCTCTGAAAAACACTTAGCATACTAAAGGCATTTTTGTGCATAGAAAGTATCTCTATTACCTTAGTTTAGTGACTGTTACAGTAATCTGATTCAGATCCACATGTTTGTTCCATTTTGCAGATCTGGGCATAATACTGAGCCTAGGTCCAATGAAGTAATTTCAGAAGGCCCAGGTCTAAATGGGCATGTGGAGAAGAGTCTTTAAAATTACTACTATATACTACACTTCACTTCAAAATGTTTTTGCAACCCTTTCTTGTTTAACTACTTGTACAATCTGTGCCTGGGACATGTTGCTATCTCCCATATCTGGGAACCCTACTTGGAAATATCTGTTTTCAACCATTTTGGTTGCCGATGTTCACTTCCTTGAACAATCTGAATGTGCTTCAGACACTAGATCTGAAAACCTTTTCCAGTTGTGAAGTGGATGCTCATAATTCTTCCTTCCTTCCTTCCTTCCTTCCTTCCTTCCTTCCTTCCTTCCTTCCTTCCTTCCTTCCTTTCTTTCTTTCTTTCTTTCTTTACTTGCTCACACATGTTGTGCATGCCCTGCACATGCTTCAGATGTCTACATCTGACACTTTTCCATGTTCAGAGTTGTGTGTGTTTGTAATTCTTTTCATCTAATGTCTGTTCCAAATTGAATGAATAGTGCAGCCCTCATTTCTAGGAAAGCTGTTATAGAATACCTACATCTCCTGTAGATAGACAGAAGATCCCTATGAAAAGGAAGGGTGATGAAAAGGAAAAATTATTCCTTAAAGAGGCACACTAACCACCTTGTGAAACCCTGCATTATGTGAGAAGAATTTAAGTAAAGCCCACTTTCTTTCTGATCCATAAGGCAGCTTTGAAAGAAATTGTCTAGAACAGTGCTTCTCAATATGACTGATGTGGAGGACTGGCAGTTTTTATTTCCAATCTGCCAGGAACCAGTACCATACTTGCGCTTATTGATTACACTTGTTTCCTTCTTTCCTGGAAACTCACCAGGTACCAGCAACCAATATTTTGTGGACTAACACTGGTCTATGGACCATCATTTCAAGGAGCAGTGGCCTAGAGTTGGAAATTAATAAGGAGGGTTTGTCCCACCACATCATAATAAGCAAATAATTAACAAAGTATGCAAATGAGGCTGTTGGATTTGGGTGACTGCAATATGGCAACCCTGTTTTATACACACATTCTAATCATGTTACACCCTTTTGGATGAGAGAAGATAGTTTCTACCCATTTACATGTAAACAGTTCCTTTTAATTCACTCAATCATTCCCCCCCCCCCGTTTGAAGTATGAGACAAGTGGGTTCAATATTGTTGTGCTCTTCCTGGCATTAAATCCAGTCTTTGAGTCAAGTACTCCAGCCACTATTGATTTTAGATTGACATTTAAAGTTGAAAAGGAGCTGCAAAAATAAGGTGTTAATCAGAGTCTGGCAAACATCCTCCTCTTATACTAACTAGAACACTTACTGTCCAATCCTTCTAAAAGCATACGAGGCTGTCCCAGTCCACATCAGTCTCTTGGTTCCTACTGTCTCTCACTGTCCAAATCCAAAGAAAGCTGTCAGATTGTTTTTCTCAGCTGCTCTCCTTCCTTGCCTCCTGATTCCTTAGGGAAAGAGTATACTTCTGTTCTGTTGATAACATCACCCCAGCAACAGGGTCTTCAATGTTCTAGAAGCTAACTGCCTCCACATAGTAGTCTTTCTCTCTCTCCCTGCTATTTCTCAGTAAGTAGAAAGCCTCTGTCTGCACTACACTACTTGCATGACTGATTTTTTTCTTGTGTAACATTCTGCCTGCATATAGAAAACCATCCTCTTAAGTAAAACAGGAAAAGTTGTCATGGGCAGGAAAAGCTTGCAGGGGGCATGGGTGAGCATTCAGTTAGGAAAGCCCCAAGATGCAATCTAAAATGGTATAGCCCCTGGAGGCAGGTTTGCCACTTCAGTAAAAACTAAGCCTCTGGTAGATGGAAGGACATGCTCACCACAATACAGTGAACTGCTCAGAAATGTAGTTCAAACTTGGCTAATTTCATTCTTAAAAGAAAGCAATGAGTAATTTTAGGAATTTTCTTCCTGCTGTGAATGCTACAAAGACAATTTCAGTTTAGTACTTATTTTAGGCAAAGTTCACATGTGAATTTTTTTAACAGAAAATAATATTTCAGCATGGAAAAGTATGCACGTTCTCTGCAGAACAAGTCTTGAGCTGTGAAGTTTCTCAGCAGTTCAGGATTCTCTTCATTGGAGTTTCCTGAAACTTGAGAAACATTTTTTTTCAACCATTTTGCAAGTATTTTTAAATATTCTTTCTATTCTTATTCCAAACACATACCTTAGTACCTGTTCATGCAGTAAATGGCTCTTGGTTGTCCCAGTTTTCTGTAGGACCTTGTTGATGGTTATTCAGCAGAATTAGCAGTCAAATATGAACTTAATATACATTAATATACATTAAATTCAAGACTAGTTTTCTAAGTATATGAGACTAACCATATGAAAGACCTATATTGAAAGTAGATGGGACTTTGAGTCTATAACTGATCCATAACAGTTGGAAAACCATGCTCAAAGAGTCATCATCAATGGATGTGCTTCGAACAGGAAGGAGGATTTGAATGGAGTGCCTCAGGGTTTTGTTGTAGGGCCATTACTCTTCAGCATTTTTTATTTTATTTTTATTAGAATTTCAGATAATTAAAATTATATATCTGTACATTATTTACATCACTATTAGATACATTCTTGTTGTTCTTCCTCCTATCCTCTCTAGAGTTCCTTATTATTGCTTTTATATCTGTACTACATTTTTTAACAGCAATGTTCTTGTTTGTTTCTGCATTCTATCTCTTCCACTTCATGTATCTATTATTTCCCTCTTGTAATACCAGTTTAGTACAAGTCATGTATTGTCATTTTACATTCATCTTTTCAACATAATTTATTCATTCATCTTTCCTCTCCTTGTATTTGTTTTCTTACTAGTTAGTACCCAACATTTATGTCTCTCAATTGTTCCCATTCTCTTTCTATTTCTTCATCTGTTTTTCCTTTTAGTCTCTATGAAACTATGTCAGCATTTCTATTTTCTAAAAAGGTAATCAACTATTGGTCAATTGTAGGAATTTCCTGATTTTTCCATAATCTAGTATATTCTATTCTAGCTGTCGTAATCATGTACAATAAAATCCTCCAATATTTTTTTTGTATCTTTGGGTCAATCATGTGTAACATAATCAATAAATATGTTTCTGGCATTTTGTCAAATTGGATTTGTAAGATTTTACATATCTTATTGTGAGCCTTATATGGTACATATACGGTACATCATTCCGACTTCTTTCTGACACTTCCAGCATAAACCGACTCCAGTCTTGTATATTTTCTTTAGTTTATCTGGTGTCGTGTACCATCTGTGGCATAGCTTGAAATAATTTTCCTTTGAGTTTTGAGCAACTGTAAATTTCTGTGTTATTTTCCAACTCCACTCCCAATGTTCTAACTGAATTGGATGACCTATATTTTGTGCCCAAGAGATCATTGTTGTCTTAATTATTTCCTCTTCTCTTTCTTGTTTCAAGATTTCTTTGTATAAATTAGACAATAAATGTGGAGGATTTTCAAATACCCATTTTATCAGGCTTTCTTTCTCTTTTTGCTCAAATCCGTGTAATTTTAAGTCTATATGGAATCATTCCACTAGTTGTCTGTATGGGAACCAATTAAGTACAATTCCTTCTTCTTCTAATTTTTCTCTTGTCTTAATTTTTACTATATTCGGCGATGTTTTCTCAATAATATCTTCGTATCTTAACCATTTCTCTGTATCTGTCCATCTTCCAAAGAAAGCTTCTTGAGGGGATATCCATAATGGGAGTTGTCTGATGTTTTTCTTCTTATATTCATTCCAGGTCTTTAGTAATGATTTTCAAATATAATGGTGGGAAAATTCCTTATCAATAGTAGCTTTGTCATAGAACATATAAGCATGCCATCCCATTCTTAGATCTGCCCCTTCAAGTGCTAGCTTTCTTTAATTTTGTAGATTAATCCAATCCTTAATCCATATCATTGCCGCAGCTTTGTAATACATATACAGATCTGGTACTCCAGCACCTCTCCTTGCAGTTAAATCTGTCAAGATCTTCCATCTGACCCTTGGTTTCCATCCTTCCCAGATGAATTTGGTTAAGTCTCTCCTCCATTGCATAAAAGATTTGTTATTGGTAATGATTGGAACATTTCAAAATAAGTAAATCACCTTGGGGAGTACATTCATTTTAATTACAGCCACTCTACCCATAAGTGAGAGCCGCAATCTTGTCCAATTCTCCAAATCTTTTATAATTTCTTTCCATTTTTTCTCAAAATTGTTATAAAAAAGCTCATTGTTTCTTTTAGAGATCCAAATCCCTAGGTATTTCATCTTTTTAACTATATTAAAGCCAGATATTTGAATTAACATCTTCTCTTTGTTAGGGCTCATGTTCTTTGTTATGACTGCTGTTTTTTCCTTATTTACCTTGAAACCAGAAAATTCACCATAATCATTTATGATTTCCATGAGATGTTTTATACTACTTATGGGTTCATCCAAAAACAAAGCTAAATCATCAGCAAATGCTTTATGTTTGTACTGATATTTTTTCATCTGAACTCCTTTAATTATATCGTCTCTTCGAATCATATTGTTTAATATTTCCATGGTCATTATAAACAATAGAGGAGATAGGAGACAGCCCTGTCTTGTTCCTTTTTTAACTTCTATTAATTTTGTTTTCTCTCCATTTATCAATAAGTGCACTTCCTGCCAATTGTATATCGCCTCAATCCAGGAGATAAATTGTTCCCACTTCTATTTTCTTTACTACTGTTTTTAGAAAAGTCCAATTAATCATATCAAAAGCTTTTTCCGCATCGACAAATATCAATGCCAATTTCCGCTCATTATGTTTTTCATAATATTCAATGACATTTAGTACGGTTCTAATGTCTTTTATTGCTCGCTTTGGTAAGAAACTGCTTTGGTCTTCAGGGGTGACTTCTTGTAGAACTTTCTTAAGTCTTCCTGCCAAAACTGTAGTGAAGATTTTATCATCTGTATTCAGTAATGAGATGAGGTGATAATTCTTCACATCTGTAAGCTCTCTACCTTCTTTCGGAATTAATACAACGTTTGCCTTTTTCCAAGTGTCCAGAATACCTGAGTTTGAGATATCATTTATTGTATTTTGCAGGGGTTGAGATATTTCATGTTCAAATAATTTGTAATAACACGCCGTGAATCCATCTGGCCCTGGCACCTTGTCATACTTTAATTTTCTTATGGCTTCAGATATCTCCATCATCAAAATTGACCTATTCAAAGCTCGAATCGAATCTTTATTATTATGGTCATAGACCAGCATCACAAACACTTAAATAGCATACAGAATAAAAGAGGTAAGTGGCGAAGATCCGACAGTAAAACACAATTTTTTAAAATCCAATAAAATCCAATTGATTTAATAATAATAATTCCAAGTTAAAAGTAGAGCTAAAAACAACCTCCTAAAACATGGTTATAACTCAGAATTTTGAGAAAAGTTGATCAGGCCCGTGTACATTATTTCTATCATGAACCAAAAATGTAAAATAACAACAGTAGAGATAAAATAGCAAGTTACCACCATATAGTCTAAATCTTATTCATAAATACAAATATAGCAAAGTCAATAAGATCTTACACAGATATACACACAAGTAAAAAAATTAAAGATAAAACCTAATCTAAGTTAAAATATACAAAATAAAATTTTAACCATTGAGATCCTTTACAATTCAACTTCTTAGTTTAACAGCAGCAGCAAAAAATCTAGCCACTAATAGAGTGGTCTGTGATTCCCTATCCTCTAATATATATTTTAAATAATAGTCAGTAGTTCTGCCTGATAGGAATAATCAGTGAAAGTCGAATCTCTTTATAGAAAAGGCAATGGAATAAGACATGCTTAACTGATTCCACTTCTTCAGGTCCACATGGGCAAAGTCGCTCAGGGTAAGGAGTTCTATTAAATTTGCCCTGCAGTACCGTGGATGGCAAGACATTAAATCTCGCTAGTGTAAAGGCTTTCCTGTACTTAGGGATGTTTAGCTGGAAAAGATATTTTGCCAGTGTAAAAGACCCCCACTGTCATTAAGTTCCAAATACCTGCCCATTTCGCTCTGGTGGCATTGTAGGTCTATATTCCAAATGCGCTGCTTAATTGTCGATTTGGCTTTTTCATAACCAAGATTTAGCTTCTCCAAGAGTGTGGACTTCCACTTAGTCTGGGCTAAGTCTAGTAATGTTAGAGGAGCCAGACCTACTGGAAGAAAAATCAGTTTTAGCCAGTAATGAATCCTAAGTATCCACATCCGGGCCTCAGCTGAGATCTGTCCCACCTCCAGCTGGACTACTGCATTTGGGACACAGGAAGGAACCCCTAACAAACTACAAAGAAACTTTGTTTGTATGATTTCAAAAGGGGAAACACTCTTAAAAGTGCAAACTTGAGAACCATATAATAGCTGAGAGATAACTTTGGCTGTAAATACTTGTGAAGCAGCAGGGATAAACTGGCCTCCTTTTCCATAAAAGAACCTTATTATTGCCTTGGTGTTCCTTTGCACATTTCCAGAGGCATGTTTTATGTGGGCGTCCCATTTGCCTCTGGATGAAAAGTTATGCCCAGGTTATGCCCAGGTATTATTGATCTGCCATTTATGCCTCGTTTTTTTCTTAGAGTACACCATCACTTTTGACTTTGCATAATTGATTGTTAGTTGTTCCATAGCACAATAGGATTTTAAGGTTCTTAAGAGACGTCTTAAACCCACACAGGACAAGGAAAGCAGAACAACATCGTCCACATACAGAAGAGCCAGAAGAGCCATATTTGCCAATTTTGGCAGGTGGGCACTTTCTTCCTCCATCCTATTCAAAGCTGTTCTTTGGTCTTCTGTGAATCTAAATATATTTAATTTTTCCAGATATATATTTATTTTTGGTTCTTCTTGTATCGAAGACCTTTTACCTAGTAGTTTCTCATAATACTTATAGAAAGCTTGTTTGATCTCCTCTTGTTTAGTCAGTCTGTCTTCTCCTAATAGAATCTCTGTTATGATATTGTTATGATATTGTTCATCCTTCTCTTACGTAGTTTACTAGCCAGTAACTTTGATGGTTTATTTGCCTGGTCAAAAAATTTGTATTTGGTTCGTCGTATGTGGTGTTCGATTTCATTCAAATTTATCTGATTTAATTGCGCTTGTTTTTTCAACTCATTTATGATATTTCTATTAGACAGGTTTTTCCTCAATTGTATTTCTAATTCTCTCATTCGATCTATAATCTTCTGTTCTTCTTGCCTTTTGCTTTTCTTTATTTCAGAAGACCATTTAATAAGATATCCTTGCATAATGGCCTTACTTGCATCCCATATCGTTTTCATAGGAATATCCGGTGTTATATTTTCCTTAAAATACTTTATAATCACCTTCTTCACTTCAGAAATATACTTCTCTTTTTGAAATATTTCTTCATTCAGTCTCCAGGATCTTTCTCTGTCTTTGACGTTAAATTCTACTCATAGGGAATTGTGGTCAGAACATATTTTGGTAAAATGTCCATCTTACTCATTTTAGTTAATAAATCTTTTGATGTCAATACTATATCTATTCTTGATATTGATTTATGTTGGTCTGAATAGAAGGTATACCCTTCTAATTGTCCATTTTTAAATCTCCAGATGTCAAATAGATTGAGATCATCAATCATCTTAAAGAAGCTTTTTGGTAGCTTCCCATTGTTCCATGGAGTTAATTTTTGAATTGATTTGTCCATTTTCGGGTTAATCACACCATTGAAATCTCCCATGATGATTATATTATGAAAGCTTGTTTCATGTACATATTTTCAAATCTCTTCATGCACTTTCAAAGAGAAATCTCCATTCCCTCCATTAGGTGCATACACTCCTACGATTTATATTTTATCTTGTATTGTTTTCACCTCGACCCCTAGAAATCGCCCATTTTTGTCTTTAAATATTTCTCGCGCATCGTGTTTTTTATTCACGTATATCAATACTCCTCTTTTCTTTTTGTCAATTGTTGCTGCGAAACATTTACCTAACTGAGGGTTTCAACCATATCTTAAATCTTGAGTCCTTAATTGAGCTTCCTGGAGACAAATAATATCCAATTTTTGCTTCTCTAAATGATGAAATATTTGTCTTCTTTTATATTCTGAATTTATCTCTTTAATATTCCAAGACTGTATTTTAAGTCCCATTTTATTTTTTAAATTTCTCCTTCTAGATCTCTATCTTCTTCTTCTTCCCATGGTGCTTCTTCTTCTACGTTGCTTCCTGCACTTACTTCATTAGATTCCTCTATTCCTTTACTTTCTGTTGTTTTCAAATCCCTCTCATTCTTCTGTTTATGTGTTTTATCAAGTATTTTGTTCTCTTCTTGACCTTCATTCCTATCTTCCCTTGTTTTCTGAAAATCTTTCTTCAATCTCTCTATGATCTCCGTTGCTTTATGTATTGAGTTTATCTTGCATCTTTGTTGTTTGTATGTAAAGGAGATAACTTCGAATTTCTCCCATTTATAATTTATTTGGTTTCTAGCTAACAAAGTTGCCAATGGTTTATAATCTTGCTGTTTTTAAGTATTTGATAAGGTATGTCTTTGAAAATTTTTATGTCTTTATCATCCACAAATAGCTTCTTTTCGTAGCTACACTGAAGTATTTTTTCTTTGATCAAAGTCCGCATAAAAGTAATTATTGTGTACTTTTCAGCATTTTTAAGAGTGACTTAGGCAATTTCCGCACAATGGCACTATCCCACAACACCAGCAGGTTGTTTCCAGTCCAGGAATTCATGCTACTCACGATGTCATTGCTATTCAGCTGCTATCTCATCCCCAAGTGCTGCAAAACCACCTCATACCATTTCAAGAAAAAATCCATTAAGCACTTCCTTTAGTGCTTCAATCACATCAGCTGGCTCAGTGCAGTACCATAATAGCGCTTGATAGTGCTTCTGTCCTCCCAGATGCAGAAGGGGGTGGGGGGGTGGGCATGCCCAGCCTGTCCCTCCCTCAGCTACTCCCATGTCATGGTAATTTCAAAATCTACCCCCTCTCCATGTTTATTTTAAATTTCTCTTTTGAGTTAAAACTTTTTAATTTTTTAATCAATTTTTAAGCATTATAGAGCAAAAGTGCAACCATGGACTGGTGTGTCATGCCATTACAACATTGCTACACTAGTACAGCTTCCAAATTTTTTTAAAAAAAGAGCCAATCAGGGCCAGTGGGACAGTGTGAAGGTGGGGAAAGGGAGTGGCCAAGGAGGCTGTAGTGCAGAGGGAACACGAGTGACAATACCATTAATCATCCACTTAAGGTAAAAGGATGCAGAAGAGAGCATTTCTAACATGCTACCATTATGCAAATGGAAATACTGGGATTGTAATGCAAGAATGCGCTAATGCAGTACGGAGCAGAAAGGGTTTTACATTAGCCATTCTTAACCTGTGGTCCATGGACCTCCAGGGGGCCACAATGTCCTCACATGTGATCCATGGAGGCTTGAAGAAATGCTATGAACTTTTACAACTAAAAATAGAATGAATGGATGGGAGGGAGGGAGAGAAGAAGATAAATTTGTAAGGAATCATTCAAATAAAAATATTCTAATAGGAATGTGTGTGCATTTACTAATTTCTACCTTCCCTCCAAATTTGAAGAACCTTGATGAGCAACTTTAAATATTTGATGCACTATAGGATTTTACATCTTGAATTTAGTCTTGGTGGTCCATGGCAACAAAAGACATTTAAAGGGGCACTATGGTAAAGAAAAGGTTAAGAACAGCTGACTAAGATGACAAAGTGGAGAGAATCCTTATCAAGTTTGCAGATGACCCAAAACTGGGAGGGATGGCTAACACATTGGAAGACAGGAACTGAATTCAAAAGGACCTAGATAAACTTGAAAATTATGCAGAGATTAATAAAACAGAATTCCATAGAGACAACTGCAAATTCTACATTTATGCCCCAGAAATCAAATGCACAGACATAGGATGCGGGATACATTGCTCAGCAGTACTCTGTGCAAAAAGGACCTTGGGATTATTATTGATCACAAGTTGACCATGATCCAGCAGAAACAGCAAATGCTATTTTATTCTGCATTAATAGAAGCATGATTTCAAAGTTGAGGGAAATAATAGTCCTACTGTATTCTGTGCTGGTCACGCCTCTTCTGGAGTACTAGGTTCAGTTCTGGGTGCCTCATTTTAAGAAGGATATAAACAAGTTTGAGCAGAATCAGAGAAGGGCAACAAGAACGATAAGACATATGGAAAACAAAACATATAAGCAAAAGTCAAAGGAGCTGAGTATGTTCAGCCTGATGAAGAGAAGACTGAGAGGTGACAGGATTGCACTCTTTAAATACTTCAAGAGCTGCCACAGAGAGAAGCAAGCAGGCTTGTTTTCTTCTGCCCCAGAGGGTAGGACCAAGTCTAATGATTTGAAGTTACAGGAGGGTGGATTTCAACTGAACATTAGATGGAACCTCTTGAGAGTAACAGTAGTTCAGTAATGGAACCCATTGCCTAGAGAGGTGATGGGGTCTCCTCTGAACATCTTCAGAATAAAGCTAGATAGCTCCCTATGGATACTTTAGCTGGAAATCCTACATTGACCAGAGGGTTGGACTAGATGGTCCATGAGACTCTTCCAACTCTATGATTTGGTGACTATTGAATTTTAAAAAGTAAGAATATACAAAATTCACAAATTTCTTTCTAAATGGAACAGAAAATGCTTGACATTTACAAAATTCAGATATGTGTAAAAGTGAAACTGACAGAGGCAACAGGCGCTGAGTTGTCAGCTCTTGAAAGACTTGGATTGAATTTTTGTGTATTTACTCAGGTTTGTGATACTGAATTAGAGTGGTGACACCTCTTTCTTTCTTTTTTTCTTTCTTCTTACTTTCTTCAAGAACTACCTGCAAACAAAGGTGCAACATGACCCCTTTTGTTCTGGGAACAGCTGTACTTGTTGAATTTGGCTGGTGTAGATGGATGAGGATTTCATTCTGTTATACTCTGTTATATTCTTTATAAGAAAAGGAGACAAAGGAGCCGGAGCTGGTGGTGATGGTGGTGATTATATTATTTATATCCCACCTTTTTCCCAGTCTGGGGCTCATGGTGGCTTACAAAATTTAAAACAGATACAGCTAAATAGCATGCATCATACCAACATTTAAGATACAAGTGAGACAAACTTATTACTTGAAATGTGTGTCCTATGTACACACCTTATATGTAAGAGAGATCAGGATTACAACAGTGCCTTACGAAGAGTAGAATCTACCACACAAAACTGGCTATGGATCTGCCTCTTTTCAGTAAGGTGATTGATTGATTGAGTGATTGATTGATTGTGAATGGCTTGTCCCAGAAATTTTAGCATGTAAGGCCCTTAACTGCCTTGCTGTACAACACTGGTAGGCTAGGCGATTAAGAATCAACTTTGCTCCATCCTACCCACACAGTCTCATCCTGGATTGTTTCTTGATTGTAGGAGTGGAAAGGAATGTTAGGAAGTAACTTTTATGTAAACAGAAGATAGGAAGAGAATTCCCATACAATTTGATGCTGTGAGTCAGCAAAGTAGGTCTGTCTTTCTATGCATAGGTTCAGCAATTATATGCATTTCCATCCCAAAGCACTCTGAAATCCTCCCTTTGTGGTCCTTGGTAGGACGCCATCAGCTATATTGAGTTGTATGCAATCCAGATTTGTTGGTCAAGAACATTAAAGAAGGAAAAATGACACAGCTTTTCAATATGAAGACCGTGCTTTATTTACATGGGAACATTTAGCAGGAGTGCCTTTCAATATCTGTTTTTAATAACTGTTATTACCAACCAGGATACTTTTCTGAAAAGTATAGGCTTTATGAATGCTAAATTTGGGTAACGATTTGGAACACGAGATCCAAAGGAACTTTATAACTTCTATCTGAAGAAGTGGGAACTGTGTGCCAAACTCAAGATCTGGTGAAAGAAACCCCAGCAGATTTGCTTGGAAAAGCATGAAAAGTGGCATTTTCCCATCAGGAAGGCGATGAAAAGCAAATCCAAGAGCTGCCAATATTTATTTCTCAGCATTAAGAAGCTGTGGTTTTTATCTGGGGAGGAGAGCAGCTGTGAAAGGAAAGAAAGAGATCACAGAACAGAACAAACATTGAGGACACATTTTTCTAATTCCACACAAAGTTCTGTGCAGTCAGTAATTAAGATAATAATAATTCCATAAGATTATGCAGCTGGAGAGATGTTTTCTTTCATTCCTAGATGCCTCTAGATGAATATATGGTGCATTCCCCTTGGCTGTATTACAAAGTATTAGAACAGCACAACTGGAGGGTAGTAAGTTGCTTCCAGAAAGATGAAGAAGAACAAAGCAGGTCTTCAATTTGTTTCAAGAGAAGAACAAGATTCTCATCTAATATGTCCATTAGAGCTCTGCATGCTCCCCAGAACACATCCTTGCCACTCAGTTCAGATAAGTGCATCTTTCTTATTAGAATGCTTGAACTCAATTTAAAGTTTCTAGTTCTCATACTTAAAAAGAACTTGAAAGGGTACGTGAAAATTTTTAATAACTAAAAATATATACAAGGACACCATGTTCATTTGGTGTTTGTATCTTCTGATATTTCAGCCTTCTGATGCTTTGAAGTGTTTGGTATTGGATCTTAAATGCCTGAAGTTCATGCCAATGGGTTTGGAAACTGCAGCTGACTAAACCACTCACCCAGTGGTGAGATGTGATTTACCTGCTACTACTGGTGCGCTTAATTAAATACAGAAAGTCTGCCTATATTAGCTGTGTATTTTCCAGCCCATCCTACATCAAGTATCCCCTCTGTCATTGGGACTCACACCTTCAAATGGACTGTGGCTTCTGAAAAGGATGACACAAATGGAGGAGAAGATGACAGAAGTCACAGAGCATTCAAATGCCTCAAAGTACTGGAGGCAGAGAGAAGGGGTGAGTTTGCATGTACACAATGAATCCAGGGCAGCCAGGACCCATCAGAGACTGGTTCCTAGGTTTTCCAGCTTCCTTCTTTGTACAAGCACCCCTTTGGGAAGGACCTAGATTAATTTTAGAAACTGATTCAAAATGGTCCAAAGTCTGTTCTGAGCAGAAAGTGTAGTACTGTTCAAAAGTAAACTCCAAAACTCTTTGAGTTCTTGCATCATTTCCAGTCATTTTGCAAGAGCCACTAGCACGGTCTGATCATAATACTAAACTATATTTAAGTGGACTCTTCCAGACTGGTCCATAAAAGTGTGATTTCTTGTGATATAGCTCCTTGAGTTTTGCCAGGTTGTTGCCTTTCTATCCACTCATTCTGTTCTTTTGTGAGGCTGTTTCAAGCAATTTCTTGGATTTGAACTAGCACTCCTCCAAGGTTTTTTAAAAAAACCAAACCAAACTGGGATGTAGTTTGCTGAGATGGTCCCATGTTTTAAAGGGCAAATTTTCTCCTTTCTGATTTTTTTTTAAAAGAGTTAACAGTGCTGTAATGCAAAAGCATCATTTCACTGCTGCATTTATCCACTATGAGTCAAAAGAGAGAGAGAGAGAAAGAAAGGAGCAAAGGTTACTTTTATTGTTCTGAAATGTCTCAGAATTAAAGAAATCTATTCGAGTATATGAAAAAAACATTCCAGCTTGGGGCCAGGTACAGGACAATAGAAATGTTGTTTAGATATTTATTTTGGGAGAAAATAAAACAAGAAGTACAGCAACAAATACTCAGCCTCCTGACGCATGTGACTCCTCTGAAGGACACTATTATGTGTATCAGCCTGGTCTCCCTTATCATTTATTTTTCCACAGCCACAAGATTTGAAGCAACTGCCTTTCTTTTCAGTTAATCACAGTTTGATGTTTAATCCAATCCACAACACACTGTGGTTAATAACAGTTATGGTTTATCCAGACATAGAAAACAGAAATCACATTTCTGGAGTGCTTGAATATTGCTGTGAATATAAGCTGTGTGTTAGCAAGGAGGACAGGGAGTGAAACTTTTGATCACTATCACACTGATAATTGTCACAAAAGTTTTTGAAACTCTATTTTAAAACTTAACTTTCAGCCTCACTGGTTAAGGCTTCATGTTGTTTTAGTTTTTAGGTGCTGGGGTGGAATCATGAGAGACTGTATGTGTCAAACAGATGCAAAACCCACCGTAAGTGAATCTCACTCAGTGGTGGAGCTTGGAGTGTGTGGAGGGGAGGTGGGAGGAGGTTGGGCTGCAGCATGAGAGGCATGGCCAGGGCACGCAGGGGTGTGGCTACAGGACAGGACGCCCCAAAAACATTGCCACCCAGGGCGAATCACTCCCCTGCCCCCACGTTCCTATGCGACTGATCTCACTGTAGGCTCTGAGTTCAATTTTTCCTAGAGACGTGTATATATTCTCAGTTCTGATGTTTTTCACTGATACCTGCGATTTTGGTGGGAAATCTCATGAGAGAAGAACCTCTTGTCCTTATATCGAATACTGTCCATTTTCCTATCATGTCGAGATAGCTGAGCATAGCCTCAAGGAATGCTGCATATCCAGGGCTCTTTGGAACCCACGAAATCAAGCCAGTTTTCATGTGAGAAATATCAGAAGCACATGTCAGAGCCATCCAAATATGATCAAAGGGTTATTTTCTTTTCTGAACTCATTTGTTCCTTCCTGTCTTGAAACTGAAAGATTACTCCTATATCTGAGTACTGCGGTATCCTTGGTCTGTAGAGAAGACTAGATTTGTGTTTTACGCTCCAAGACAGCACTGGAGTGACGGGAAGCAAAGAAGCAGAGAGAAAGCAGAGACTTTGCTTTTAAATAAAAATAGTATAAAGGCCAAAATATGTGACCATCAGTCAAAGGAAAAATAATGGCTCAATAAGATCTCCCAATGCCTGTGCTTTGAGGCAACCCCAGGACAGGACTTTGGCAATAAAACAAAAATGGTAGATCAGCTATGTTCACTCAAAATTGACCTTTTCCATTTTTCTTTTTGTCGCGGTTGTAATATTTTATTTAGTATGCAAAAGCTTCAAAAAGCATGAGAGCATCTGATCCTAGTGACTACTGATTATGTTCCTCACTTTCCAGATGAACACATTTAAAACATCAAAGCTAACTAGAGTTTCTTACACACATATCATAAAAGTATACACACTTACCTATACCCTATACACACTTACCTAGGAGAAAGTACCATTGACCCCAATGGATTTCACTTTTATGCAAACATGTAAAGTTTTGCTGTCTGCAAAACCGGTTAAAAGCAGAATCCTTTATCTCAGGTTGAAGAGCTACAGGATTTGGTGGGTGTTCTGGTACATCAATGGAGTGCCACATATCCCACTATGACAAAAATTACACATGGATCACCCCAGATATGCCATTAGAACATGCTATAATGTGATAAGATTGCCCTGTCTGGGACCCAAAGCTTCAGGAAGCATATCTGTGACACATACCTAATTCTACATCCAATTTCCTGGGAGTCGATGGCCTTGAATTTAGAGAGGTTTACATTTAAGTAGATATATACAGGATTGCACTGTAAACCTTGTAAATATCATGACTTTGGGAACTGCAATTTCATAATATTCTACGGGTTTCCCCAGATAGTACAAATGTGTTAGGAGGCTCAGGTAGTTGTAACTGTAGTTTTGGTGTTCTTAAATACAAACACACACACACACACTAGCCAGCATGATATAGTAGTTTGAACTACAGCTCTGGAGAACAGGGTTCAAACCCCCTCTCAGCCATGGAAACCCATTGGATGACCCTGAGCAAGTCACATACTCTCAGCCTCAAACAGAAACAAGGACAGACCCCCACTGAACAAATCTTGCCAAGAAAACCCCATGATAGGTTCATCTAAGGATCACCAGAAGTCAGAAATGACTTGAAGGCAAACAACAACAACATACAAATGGCATTTCTATTGTTCTGGACTATTTTCTAGCAATTTCCAGCACCAGTTGCAACATTTTAGTCCCAGCCTCATATGGGTTTATTTTTAATTCCACAAAGTTAAAAAGTACAAGAAAGTATCCTTTGCTCCTCCAACCCCCTTAGAGTGTATGAGTGAAATTGCATTTGGACACTATAACACTATAAAACATTATAAAAATGTCAGAGGAGAAAATTTGTCACTCAAAGCCATAGGAAGACACCCAACTACACCTCATGTTTTTGCAGATCCAAGAAATCACTATAAATAGCCCCTATAAAAGACTCCAAAATCCAAGAACCTATATCCTAAGAAGTCAGACTTCTTTAGATCAAACTTGAAAAGCCCTAGGGCTCTTACAAAGAATTTTCAGTTCTCAAATATCATTTTGGTTTCTGTTTGTGTGATGAAACTTGAACATACCAACTTAATTTCAAACAGTCTGAAATTTAAGCTGTTACAATGGCGCCCACAGAAGGAACACGACAAGATATTTTTTCTGACCTGTTCATAAAATAATAATTTTTCTGATGCTTCCTCACATGTATAAAACATGCAGTTAAATTTTGTTTCTGGAGGTGAAAGCTAATCATTAGATTTTCTTAAAATGAAATATCTTATCTTTTCCTCCCTCTCTCATTGCCAAGAAATTGTAGAAAACTGAGGTTTAGATATTTTATTCAGTGAATACAGATTCTCAAAACAGTTTTGCTTAATCCATAAGAATCATGTGATCATTCAATAACATCCAAAAATCACTTCACTCCCAGCAGGTTGTTGTCTTATCAGATTGCAGCTCCTCAGCTAAGATTTGAAGCCGTCGGCTCCTCAGCATAACAGTGCTACCTCTTTATGATTCATTTTCTCACTTCCGCCGTTTCAACAAATATCTTAAAGCAGAAGGACGCAATGTATATATTATCTCCTCAGCAGGCATGCAAAGTTCCATTAGCTGCAGCAGAATAGGAAGTAAACACACTCAGGGAAGCAGGAACAGGGAATAAATATAGCTAGAATGCTACCAAATTCTATCTAATATAGAACTTGTGAGGTGAATTGAAAGCATCCTCCTCAGGCAAATTTTTGAGAGAAGTAAAACTATTTCCAGTATGAATAACAGTGTTTCTCAGAGAGGTTCAAAACATCCCTACTTGGAACCCCAATAAAGACTAATATGCATAGTCATACTGTACTGACAACTGCTTCTCCCCAGAAATTGATGTCTGTCTGGGAACAGGGAAGAAATTTTGCATGCAGTTGGCATGGCAAGTTTCACTTTGGGCTAGAGCTGCCAGTAGATTTTGCCTCAGTCAAAAAGTTGAAGGAAATTAACTTGTTCCTGATTGGGAGAATTGCCCAAGGAATTTCAAGGGGTCAAGGAACATTCTGAGGAAACAAGCAACATTCCTCAGGAAAGCTCTGCAAATCTACACTTCCTTGTTAACTAGAGGAAAGAAAAAGAAAGAGACCTAAATGATGAGGTTTAAATTACTTCATCAGCCCCCTTCTGTCCTGGGGTTGGGAAAGATAACATATTCTATTATATTTTGTCATTCATTAGTCTGCCTTAATGACTGTGTGGGGAGAAATCCCATTTTTCTAGCTGCTGGATATCTACTAACTTCTGACAAATGTTCTTAGCATGGGTCATAAATTCTAGGGGCATGGAGGGGATTGTTCTCATTC